>CM061131.1:57408184-57485181 GCA_030789695.1 Scilla litardierei | reverse complement strand
AGGAGGGCGAGGAGTTAGCACACATGGACGCTGTTGAATATGATCAGGAGGTGGGTTGGGATGAGTCTGACGATGATGAGGAGCATCCTGACAAGACCCACTCTATTATACCAGAGTTACCTGAGGAACCAGAGGAAAACAACGAGGAGTTGATCGACGTGATGCATCAGAGTAGAGATTTATTTCCAGGGAAGTGTTGTCAACCATTTTTTATTTTAAATACTATTGTTGATGACCCTATCTGGAATACATTTAATTTGGGGAAGAATTTTTCACATCAGATTGATGCGGCTCATTTCTTGCAGGGTACAGGTGGAGTCCTTGAGGAGATGCTGGGAGCCGCATTGCCGGAGTCTGATGGAGTCCGTGGACACATGCACCTGGAAGAGCCACAGAAGGAGCAGTTAGAGCAGTTGCCTGCACCAGCAAAGATTCTGGATCCGCCTTTTACTACAGGTGATACCAATCCAGTAGTGTAGTATTTTATGCTTTCAATAAACACGAATCCTCTCGACATTGAGAGGACCACATAGATTTGCTTGAATAAATAACACCTCTTATAACGGCCACAAAAATCTTTTACACCCAGAACCCAATATTTTTATTAATTGTCCTCTTCATATTTTGATATATCCCGCCATTTTACCAACCACCATCGAGCATTTCTTTCAAGTGAATACTCACTTTCTTATCGTTTGACTTGATCCCGCTTAGCGAAGCCGAGACCTTTTTGATCAAGTCATCTGAATAGGATTGTTTGGTATAAGCTTGGGAGAAAGCGCTCTCATGCTTCATTGCATGTGCATGTAGTTGCATTAGGATTTCATGTCATTCATTTCATCATTTTTCATTCACCCCAATCATATTTATCGTTGTTCCTCACTTTTCTCTTTTTATGATCACATCGAGGACAATGTGAAGTTTAAGCTTGGGGGAGTGCATTTCCATGCCATTTAGTTGCATTTTTTTTCTTTATTTTAGGATTTTTAGATGTTTTTCAAATTTTTGCATCATCTTTTTGTTTTTTCCATCTTATTTTCCTTTTATGTGTGTTCATGCATCACATTGCATGCTTGTTTTTCTTTTATTTATTTCTTCTATTTTTATTTCTCTATTTTCTTCTCTTTCTCTTGCTTGATATGTTCCATGTGATGTTTTATCTTATGCTTTTACCTCTCTCACAACGCTTATTTTTCATGCCATGCTACCTAGAGAATTTCATAATCCTAATCCTTATAAGTACTTGAAAATATTCTTTTGATGATCTCTCTAGCATGAATGCATGAAGCTTATTGAAACTGAATATGTAGAGTAGTATTTAGTATGCTTTCATTGGAAACACACCAAGATTCACGCATCACTAGAATATCTGAAGCCCTGCTTTCATCTCTTATTCGCATTCTTATTGCATGCTTGATATAATTGAAAATATTACTGCTTGACTTCACTACTCATTGATATGATTAAGGATACCTATGCTATTATACGAGTTTAGTTGATGTATTATTTTATAAAACCGTTTGTGCACACTTTTGAGTGAACCGAGGGTTATTCTATCCATGCTCCATTTATATCTTATATTCTCTACATGTCACTTAATTTCACTCCCCAAAGCTATTTCTACCGCATCCATTCCCAAAAATTCCCAACAAAAGAAAAGCTTGCTCCAAAAAAGTCCAAAAAGCCAAAAAGGGGCCAAAAACCAAAAATACAAATACTGTTGCTCCTACAAAATCCAAAAAGCAAAAAGCGGGGAACAAAGCTCAAAATTCAGAGAAGAGCTCAATTTTCATTACTTGGAGCAATACATATACTATTGGAAAAACCAAAACAAAATTCCAAATCCACAAATACTTCTTTGGATGCGGCACCTTAATTCAAGCTTGGGGGGAAATCTTTTGACCACATGAGTGAGCATGACATTAGAGTGGAGTAGTGCACGAACGGGAAAGTTTGATAATGCTAAAACTTCACGAAACAATTTAGTTACGGGGATTTCTTATAATTTGATATGAGGATGTGCATGTCTTGATTTTTATGCTATTCTTTATTGTATGCTTTGTGTGAATTTCTACGCTTCAATTATATATTCTGATTGAAAAGTGTGTCGCCAATGTTATGCATATTCGATGCAATGAACATAGGATGTTGATATAAACTAAATGTATGAATACTAGAGAGACACCTTTCGTTCATTCTTAACTCTCAAGTACTTCGTTTATATAAGATATGAAATCTCTGTGGTAGTGTGTGATTTACTTTTTGAGTCATTATGATATATGGTTAATGTTGATGAGAGAATAATCTAGCGACCATCTTTTCTTCGTATTCCTTTTTGTTTTCTTATTTTTACCTCCCCGTGAGCTTCGTATTCGTCTTCCTCGAGGACGAGTAAGAGGTAAGCTTGGGGGATTTTGATATGCTCATATTTTACATGTTTTATCGCATATCTTCATGATACATTTCACCTCAAAACCCCCATTTTATACGCTTTTGTGCTATTATTTGGAACAATATGACTTTCGGAGTGTTTATTCCATTTCAGGGATTTGGAGCGATATTGGATCAATTTGGAGTCAATAAGACGATCGACGGTGTGAGAGCACCAATGAGACTCATGATGACATGCTCAAGGTGCAAAAGAAGAATACTGGAGCAAGGAAGGGGCAAAACAGAAAGTCGCGCGATCGAGATATGATGCGGCGAAGGAATCGAGCAACCGAAGTGCTGAAAACAGGACAACCGTGCACTATTTCTAAATCTTCTATCACCTGGGATTTTTCATTATATTTCTGATACTTTTCCCGATAATAGACTTCAAGACGGTTCCAACTCCACCAAGAACGTGCCAAGCGGAGGTCGGATAAGCCCTGGGGAATTGCTGCAAGATGAGGCTGCAGTGCTGAAATTGTTCTCAGCAGCCTACTCGGTCGAGCAACCTCCTACTCGACCAGAATGGTGCTGAAATGTGATTTTACATCCTACCCAATCGAGCAACCTTCTGCTCAGTCCGAGCAACCTTCTGCTCGACCGGAAAGGTGCTGAAATGTGATTTTTGAGTTTGGCTGCTCGATCGAGCAGTTGAGTGCTCGATCGAGCAGCTGTATACTCGACCGAGCAGATGCGTACTTGGCCCGGGTTGGCAGAGCGGCATATTTGGGAGAAGCATGGCTCCCTGACGTACTCGACCGAGCAGGAGGGCTGCTCGACCGAGCAGCCGGACTACTCGACCGAGCAGGTTTCACTCGATCCGAGCAAACATTTAGGCGGCGTATCCGACTACCGAGCATCTTTGTGCTCGAACCGAGTCGCTGTGGGCCCAGGCCTGAGTTGCGTCCAGGATTTTGAGAGGGTTTCGATGAGGTGATGTATTCGACAGGCAGCGGCCACTTGGGGGGGGGACTTCATTCGGAGTTTAGGGAGAGTTTTAAAGAGGAATTTTTAGGAGATCTTTGTATACTTTTTAGAAGAGAATTTTTAGATCTTTCTTAGACTTTTGTGGAGACGATCTTTTGGGGAGTTTGGCTATGCCCCAGGCCCCTCCTTTGTATCAAGATAAGTATTTTTGCCCTTTTTAATTCTATTATTACTTCTTTGTGATTTATTATTGTTTATCCATTCTTGATGCATGCAATGAAATCTTTGTGCGTTATATTATCTACTGATATTACTAAGCTCGAGTAGTATTTTCTAGGGCTAAGGGATTAGCCCATGGGTCTTAGGATTTAGATGCAAAGTTGGGATTTTTATGGTGCGTTAGATATAAATGGGGTTGTATTTTGGTTGATCTATCAAAATCCCTATGAGAACTCATACTGAGATCGTGCCCACGGTCGGTGGAATCGATTAGCTTAAGGAGTATCCTACGGATTTAATTAGGGGGTTATGGATTCAACCGAGGTACGTGACCATGCTCGGCTCGTGCCTTGATGGGATCCACCGACGAACTATATAACTAATTGACGGCTACCGCCATTGCGTCAATAAGAGCCACCAAAATACCTCGAAGCTCTAACCCACGAGAATGGTACGAGTTGAGAGCATTTGAACCCCGAGAGTGGTGAGATTATTGTAGATCCTTAATGCACGTATCGTGTGCACCTATCAGGAGAGCGGGGTTAATGCGATACGTTAGATTCATGATACCCAGACACATGAATTCACTTCCTAGATGCTACAATCCCCAATTAAACCAATGCAACGTAAGAGTCCTAACCTAACGTCGACATCCGATGGTTCTAGTGGCGAGTCCTAAAGCCATAGTCTTTTGTATTTTACTTCTCTCTTTCTTTGTGTGAAACCCCATATTTGCGACATCGAGTGACACGACGTTCACATCCATCACCATCACGACCCTCCGCACTTCACATCCACCAATAAACCCGCAATTCTAACCCAACCTAGGAGTAGATAGGTAGTATTGCACCGCTTCCCCGTGTTCGATACCCGCTTGCTACTATACCGTACGCTTGCGGTAAACGACATCGTTTCGGAGTTGATTCCGGGCCGATCACAAACCACCAGAGTTTGCAAGGGCAAAACGCACAATGATTGATGAAGATTCGGAAATAGATTGTATAACTGACGAACTCTCGATTAGTAATCCTGAATGGGACGAGGAGCTGGAAGCAGCAAGAGGGAAGGAATCCAAGACTGGGATTGAATTAAAGAAGACCCAATCTCAGGCCGCAACTGGGGGAGATATAAGGAGGTGCTCGCGTTTAAAAGACGGAGCTAATGGTAGGCAAAATCAATCCATTAATTTATGAGTATCTTTGTATGGAATACAAGAGGTCTAAATAACTCCGTCAAAAGGAGAGACCTACGTGACAGACTTAAAAAGTTGAATCCGTCTATGGTCATCTTGCTAGAGACTAAACTGAAGGAGGGGAATACTAATTGGAGGTCTTGCTTCCCCAAGACCTGGAGCATTGTTGACAATTTTTCGCAGCACGCTGGAGGCCAAATTCTGATAGGTTATGAGTGCTCGGTTTGGGCAACCGACATGATTTCAATCTCACCACAGCATATGAAGATAAGGTGCAAGAATAATGGTGGGATGACAGCATTCATAACTGGTATTTACGGCTCAAACTTGCACTCTGAATGAAATGATCTATGGCATAAACTGGAAGGGGATGCAATTACGGTGGGAGGCGAAGCATGGATTGTAGGAGGGGACTTTAATTGTATCAGATATTCGAAGGAGAAGGAGGGGGGGAGAAGCATTGACAATCATATCCTAGAAGAGTTTAATGAATGCTTAGACAAATGCTCACTGCTGGATATTAAATGTGTAGGGAGTCCTCTTAGTTGGTGTAATAAGAGAGTGGGTGTGAAGAGGATTGCTGCAAGACTAGACCGGGTTGTTTGCAACCCAAAATGGCTCGGCCTCTTTTCGGGTACGTTCGTCGAATACCTGGACCCTCAAACTAGTGACCATTCCCATATGTTGATTAATTTGCATACCAAGGTGAAGTCCTACCCGAAGCCTTTCAATTTTTTCAATGCCTGGACTAGATGGAGGGGATACAAAGAACTAGTTAAAGCCTCCTGGGATCAATGTGTTGAGGAGTCATCGATGTATAGGGTGGTGACAAAATTGCGCCATCTCAAGGTGATTCTGCGGGACTGGGCTCGGGATCAAAGTAGTCTTGATAACATTGCAGATTGCCGAAAGAAGTTGGAGGGAATTCGGAGTTCTGGAAACATTTATGCTGACTTGGAATTGCAAAAGCAGGAGCAAGCGCTAACATATAAGCTTGCTCGCTTATTGGGGACGAAGGAGAAGATACTTGTAATAATCGCCTTACCCTTGCAATACTAATAACAACACACTAGAGGGGGGTGAATAGTGTAATGGCAATAAATTGTGCAACTAAAATAAAACTTGCAAATCCGGAATAATAAATGCAAGAGGAATTAATCACCACAATCAAAACAAATGCAAACACAAGAATATACCCTGGTTCTCCAAAACTTGGGTACATCCAGCCACACCAAATATTCACTATATTCCCACAAAGAGAAGTGAATATAAATCCCACAAAGAGAAGTGAATACAAATCCCACAAAGAGATACCTCACCAAGAGGATTTTACCCTACACAAGGACCCAACCAACCCTACACAAAGGTCAAACTCCCACCTAGAGAATTACTAATTTCCACTCAGAGAATTAGGGTTAGTCCTACATTAGGACACCAAACTCCCACAAAGAGAGTTACTCCCAAAAAGAGAGTTATTCCCACTAAGAGAATATCCTATTCCTACTAAGAGAAATACTCCCATAAAGAGAGATACTAAATCACACAAAGAGAATTAGTGTTACAAAGAAACACCAAGTAAAATAAATACTCTTACCTATACCTTGAGAAGTACTTACTCATAAATGAATGCAAGGCATGGAAGAGGATCTCCAAGTGTTGAGATTTGCTTGAAAGCACTTGGATGATTTCCCTTGAGCTGGACTTCAATGCATGAAGAGGAATACTAGCTCTAGGAGGAAAACGAGAGAGTTTGAGAGTGGCTTATTTAATCTCAAAAGATTTTCAATAGCATCAAGAAGTTCATATGAACACAGCCCTCTCATATATATAGGAACCTATATCAACTCTCAAAACCCAAGGAAATTGCCAAAAACAAAAAGCTGTAACGGCTAGTTTCTGGGTTGAAACGTCACAGACAGTCGACTGAAGAACAAATGATAGTCGACTGTCCAATGGCTAAATAAATCCCAACGGTTATAATCTGAGCCTCGACAGTCGACTGATGAAGACGATACAATCGACTGAAAACAGGACAGGTGCCTGTAAAACCTTCAGCAGCGACTGCTGCAGGGGATGGAATAAAACAGAGAGATGCACTCTTTCTCCTAGTATGCATATAGGTGACTGATGAACAGATGACATTCGACTGCAAAATAGACAGGTGACTGTTTATCCTTCATCAGTCGACTACTGCAAGGGATGGAGAAAAACAGAGAGATGCAAATTTCACACTTACGCCTTTCAGGCAACTGTAAATATACATGCGACTGTAAATTAAGCATCAGTCAACTGATGTGAAAAACTCAAGTAGAGTCAATAAAAATGTTGACTTGAGCAGTGCATCACAGTCAATTGTAGAAGGCTCGACAGGCGACTGGAAATCACCCAGTCGACTGTAAAACCTTCAGCAGACGACTGTAGGAGAACCAGAGACTCCAAATGAGTCTTTGGTCAAGATGATCCTATTAGGTTGGATTCTATGATAAATCTAAGGCTCACTAAGATGGTTAAATGCATGTGCATGAATGAGTAGACCATCTATCAAGGCATTACATTAAACCTAGACTCGAAAAGAGAGAAAGCAATAAATGAAATATTACATGGATTACATTGCTTTTCTTAGAGTTTATAGCTTTAATCTTGATGCCTTGAAGCTCCCCATCATCACCAAGCTTTGGTACCCCTTGACTCCAAGCTTTGGCCCTTCTTCACTTGTCACGCCCCGCTTCCCAAAAATGTGGAGGCGAGACGTGAGAAGGTCCGCACAAACTTGAAGCTGTGAAGCTCCAAGTCTGATAAGCGTATAAAAACACTTATTATGGCAAGCCCTTACAAAGCGAAACGAAACAACAATGATAATAAGGAATTGAGACGACATTTTATTGAATCTCCAAATGTCCATAAACAAATTACAATATCGCAGAAAAGCCACCAGGCTAAAAGAAAAAGGATCTAAGGCCCAAACATGGCCAACAAAGAATAACATACATATAAGGGTGCCACGCACCGACGGCTAACAGCAAACCTAACAAAGAAGTGAACACGAGCGGTCTTCAAGACAGGCCCCCGGTGTCCACTCACCAACACGGCAAACATCAGCAACAGCAACACCATATTCCCTGCAACAAGACTCTGGCTCTGGGTCTAACATGTGGCACCCAAAAGAGAGAGGGGCACATGTCAGCAAGTCTAAAAAGACTTGGGCAAGGAAACTGAAAGTGACTAACAACCTAGCATTTAATTGTTAAACAATGGCATGTCAGTTGAATATGATGCAACAGTTTAAAAGAGTGACAAGCATGCACGATGTAGCAAAAGCTACCAATTCACTAATCACTTATCACTTATCACTTATCACTTAACACTTATCACTTATCACTTAACACTTAACACTTAATTAACACTTAACACTTAGTGCATAGAGAGTCCACTTACTGGCCAGCTCGTTTATCTCTATCACTATCAATCACTTAAACACTAGAGATTTCACCTGCTGGCCGGAGTGGCGGATCAGGCCAACTCGGGCTCAGTCCGCTTATCTCTTACCCCACCCACATGTGACGAGCGTTGGGGGTTCCAACTCATTATGCTCGCTTCTGGTCACGAGCCAGGAAAATAAGTGTGTGTTGACATCCGAGCGTTGGGGTTAGCAACTACAGGGCTCGCTTCTGGAACACGAGCCAGGAAACATGGGATTGTAGCGTGTGCTACGCAATCACGATAAATAATCACTATGCAATGCCATGAACAGATAATTGCGTACCGTTAATGGAATTTAAACGTGACAGGCAAAATGCAATGATATGAACATATTCGCGTACCGATAATTTAAAGTAAACGTGTCATATGAGCATGATGAGGGTGACGGACCAAGCTTCGTTGTCAAGCTAGGTCAAGGGCGTCTAAACGGCTATCCTTTCACCGTTTAGTCTCTTTTACGCTAAAACAAGGGAAATGGCCAAAGACATGGCCCAAACCAAGAAATGCAAGTTTCACTTGCCTATCACTGGGGATGATGGTTACGAAAGTTCGTTTCCGCGGATGCTAGCCTACGGGGAATCGCTGTTATGGGGAACAATCATCAAAACACAAGTATTTTATTAGGGTTTCATAAAAATTACAATAGGATATGAAAACAACGGTAGATCGATTTCTTACCGAGAGGAGGCGGAAGAAACACTCCGGGGAACCCTAGGATCAGATCTGGAAAAGATTGGAGAAGTTTGGGGAAACTAGGGTTTTGGGGGATTTTGGGTTTTGATGAGATTTTTGGGGAAGATGAGAGGTGGAATGAGTTGATGGAGGGTTTAGATGATGGATTTAGGGCTTGGAATGAAGGATTGAAGCTTGGAGGAAGATGGGGGCTCAAAGGGGAAGATTTTAGGGTTTAGAGTCGAGTGGAAGAAGATGAAATCGTTTGGGTTGGGTATAAATAGGCTAGGCTGGCGGCTGCCCAGAAATTAGGGTTTTAACACTGGTTAGTCGGTCAAAGAGCAACCACTGACCGACTAGTTTGTCAACTAGTCGGTCGGTCGACCAACGCAGACCGACTAAGTGCAAACAGTAACTCCTGAACGAAAATAGGATTTAGAGTTAGTCGGTCCATGAACAATTACTGACCGACTAGTTTAGCATCTAGTCGGTCGATGAACGTTCTTAGACCGACTAAGAGTAAACAGTAACTCCTGAGAAATTTAGAAAGCTAACTAGTCGGTCCAAGAAGGATTGCCGACCGACTGGATCGACATCTAGTCGGTCGGTGCCCCTTCTTATACCGGCTAATGCGCACCAAAAGTTCCGATACGGAGCGCGGGGCCCCGGGATCGATTCCTAAGACTCCTAGGCTTGATCTAATAGTAAGATACGACCGTTATGAAGCCCGTCACGAATGACATACTTCGAAATCGACGATCCTAAGGAAGAAACGAGAAAATACGACGAATCGATCGAAAATGAAAGCTATGGCGACGAAACCTTACATCCAAGGAGAAAATCCACCAAGCATATATTATAATATAAATAATCCAATTACACGAAAACCAGTCGTTACATCCTACCCACCTTAGAATAAAGTCCGTCCTCGGACTTTCTAACTATAGCTATATCTAGCCACCCTAGTAATTACCCACAATCAATATCACATCACAATTTCAACCAAGTACATTCATTTCGAGTGCTTATATATATGCACTAGAAATCAAATATTACTACCACTACACACATATTTTCACGCACATAGTGCACTCATACTTATTATAGTCAATCAATTTCATACACGTATTTCAATCACATATATATAGTCAATATATTTATACAACAATAAACACTTATTACTTACTATAAGAAAATAACCAAGCCTCTCTTATTTGGAAATAATTTCACATTTATTTAGTCATTCAAATACATGCAAACATTTCACCCTATTTTCACCTCACATATAGTCCTATAACTATATATTGGTATAGCCACCCACAATCGTGTGCGTAACACAACCAAGCACAAACAACCCAAACACCATACATACATCATCCATCACTATTCATTACCACATACAATTATACCAAGGTACATAGAGTATACCCACTCAAGCTTGAGTGAGACTCAAATCATAGCAGGGCATTTATATGCGTAACACAGTATCCATACACATACCAATACAACTCCAAGGCATACACATCCACGTATCACATGTTTTCACACCATATCCATCCATTTATAATTACCATAACAACACATCAACTACATACAAGTTTAAGAGATGCAATAGTCGGGTATACCTCCTGATATACACGCATACGACATCTCATAAAACAAGTAGTACCAATCAAAATTATCATTCTGTTATCATACGTATATCACATCATACTCAAGCAGAAAATTACCTACACACAACATACAAATGCCAACACCCATACCACTATATACACACCACGAAATCAACACTACGACGACATAACCACTTAACTAATGGGCCCACCAAACCATAACAAGGTTGACACAGGCAACGACAAGCTCTATGGGCTAGACAATAGGAAAGAAATTGAAATCAAAAGCGTAACGAATAGAAGGATCGAAAAGCATGAAAACGGTCGTGTAATGATGTAATGATGCTCCATTAGGACACATAGAAAATAGTGTAAGTAACATATTCTAAAATACGAAAAGTTTGAAAACCGTTATACTTCAAAGTTGGAGTCCTTTTCCGTATAAAAATATTTAGAGGTCAACAAAACAAATTGTTTGAAATAAGTTTGAGTCGAATATACATAATAGGAGAAAACGGTTTATTGGCTCACGTAAGGTCATTAAAAGAAAGTGAATCATTTACACGAATTTTGAGGTCGTAGCACTGATATATAAAAATTAATTGAAGTTCTACTTTAGAAATCGTTTTTAGATATATTTATGACGAATGGAAGATAATAACATCTTAGTGGTATGGAAGTAAGTGGGGGAAATATATACATATATAGGATTATTAAATTGGTAATAAAATTTAAAACCGAATTTGGAGGTCTAAATCAGGAAAGGGGTTTGAAAAGTAATTTTACAAAAATCTGAACTAGGGAAAAAGTTGAGCATAAAATCGACTCGCTAAAAGCCGAAGTCCAAAGGGACTTGAAAAGTATATAAGAAGCAAACATGATGCGGTATTCGAACAAGTTTTAATGGCATAAGTAAGAAAAGAAATTATGAATCGAGTTAGGAAAATAGAAATACGGTTCGGAATGAAATTGGCATATGAAAAGGGACAAGACATTTATATCGATACGAAAGTATCTGCTGAAAATATTATAAACTTCTAATCTAAAAATCTCAACACAAGTTTCGATATTTAAAAACATAAATAATTTAAGTCGGCGAAGGAGCATGAAACCTTACACATATCAAAAGTGTTTCGAACAAATTCAAACTTAACGAAAGAAGAAGATCGAAGATACTTTTAGGGAAATAAGGATTCGCCAAAAGAACGTGTTGGTATAAAAACTTTTGAAGTACGAGTACGACGAACCTATAATTGATACATACAAAATTTGTTGAAGTCCATTCAGTTTCGGAAAAATACCCCTAAAGGTATGTAAGATAAGTGGTTAAAATAAATTTTTGTATTTAGGAGAAAGGGACGGTATATCGAACCATCAGGATAGTAATAAAGCTTAAAAATCGAAATGCGAAAGATACATTGTTAGAAAAATAGTACAAGATAGTAATTTTAAGATTACGACCAAAAGTCTTCAAAATTCAAGAACGACTTTGAACTCCATCGAAATTTAGGGAGACATATTTAAAGAAGTTTAGAACAAAATTTAAATTGAGTGAAACTTCAAATAAGGAAAGCATTCGAAAATAACTTTGGAAGAATCAAGATTTGCAACGGAAAACATTTGAAAGATCAAGGATAATTGGAATGAGGTGGTCATGTGAATTGAGGACAAGGGAAGTGGTTACGGAAACGTAATTTTCCAAAAATTTGTAGTCGGGAAAATGTTTGAACACAACTTGGATTTGTTGAAAGCTGAAATCATCCGTGACTTGAAAAGTATATTAAGGGAGCGCAACGAGTCATTTGAATATCATAAATAAGAAGGGAAAATTCATAAATCGAATTTGGAAAATAGAATTGCGGCTCAGGATTAAATTGATTTATGAAAAGGGACAAGATATTCAAATAGGTATGAAAGGTATAGGCTGTAAAACATTATAAAACAGTAATCAAAATCTCGTCAAAACTTTCGAATTTCAAAAATTAATTTAAGTCAACGAAAGAGTACGAGATATAAGTATACATATAACAATTGAAATTCCATTTAGCTTGGAAAAGATTTTAAAGTATGTATGTCATGCGATTAAAATGGATCTCATAGTTAGAAAATGGTACATCGAATTTTTCCAAAATAGTATTGGAGTCTTTAAACCGAAATGCGAAAATATAGACAAGAAAATGGTTACGAGATAGCAATTATAATTACAACTATTAGACTCCGAAATCTACAAGGAATTTTGACTCAATCGAAAAGTGAGAAATTCAAGTATATACGTAGCGGGTTTAAAACAAAATTTAAACTTAACGAAAACTTTAATAAGGGAAATCGAAAATAACTTTGAAAGAAATTAAGCCTTGCCAATGGGGACATTCGAAGGATCAACGATTATAGAAATGTGGTGGTCGGGGGAATCGAGGCAAGGGATTTGGTCGGATGGTCAAAACATAAATACGCCTAGGTTATGACTTAGGAAAATCTACGGAAACTCCTATGGTCAACCAACTAAAGATTATGGAACTAAGCGCTAAGACTTTCCTAAGGGCTAGACAGCGATGAAATGAGTTCAGCTTGGTCCGAAATCGATGAACCCAAGCGAGAGACCAAAGAGTTATAGAAGTCTATCATGGTCAGAGCTAGACAAGAACCACTAAGGTAACACTTAAGACTTATCATAGCGATCACTAGCATGGAGTCTAACTAACAATCAAGGATCCCTAACTAGCAAGCACAAACTTCTAACTAAGTCTCACTATAGTCCTGACCTAATGGATTTCCTATCAAGCTGGGACAGGTGCTCTAACACGCCTACTACCCACATAAGACATAGGGACGCTAAAAACCTAGACTCGGGCTTATAACTTGGATGTTCTACTTTATTTAATGGACATTCTATAATTATTATCGTTGTTCCGATAGTTCGCATTTGCAAATGGACCTGCATGGGCCACCACTAAAACCTGTCACGCCCCGCTTCCCAAAAATGTGGAGGCGAGACGTGAGAAGGTCCGCACAAACTTGAAGCTGTGAAGCTCCAAGTCTGATAAGCGTATAAAAACACTTATTATGGCAAGCCCTTACAAAGCGAAACGAAACAACAATGATAATAAGGAATTGAGACGACATTTTATTTAATCTCCAAATGTCCATAAACAAATTACAATATCGCAGAAAAGCCACCAGGCTAAAAGAAAAAGGATCTAAGGCCCAAACATGGCCAACAAAGAATAACATACATATAAGGGTGCCACGCACCAACGGCTAACAGCAAACCTAACAAAGAAGTGAACACGAGCGGTCTTCAAGACAGGCCCCCGGTGTCCACTCACCAACACGGCAAACATCAGCAACAGCAACACCATATTCCCTGCAACAAGACTCTGGCTCTAGGTCTAACATGTGGCACCCAAAAGAGAGAGGGGCACATGTCAGCAAGTCTAAAAAGACTTGGGCAAGGAAACTGAAAGTGACTAACAACCTAGCATTTAATTGTTAAACAATGGCATGTCAGTCGAATATGATGCAACAGTTTAAAAGAGTGACAAGCATGCACGATGTAGCAAAAGCTACCAATTCACTAATCACTTATCACTTATCACTTATCACTTAACACTTATCACTTATCACTTAACACTTAACACTTAACACTTAGTGCATAGAGAGTCCACTTACTGGCCAGCTCGTTTATCTCTATCACTATCAATCACTTAAACACTAGAGATTTCACCTGCTGGCCGGAGTGGCGGATCAGGCCAACTCGGGCTCAGTCCGCTTATCTCTTACCCCACCCACATGTGACGAGCGTTGGGGTTTTCAACTCATTATGCTCGCTTCTGGTCACGAGCCAGGAAAATAAGTGTGTGTTGACATCCGAGTGTTGGGGTTAGCAACTACAGGGCTCGCTTCTGGAACACGAGCCATGAAACATGGGATTGTAGCGTGTGCTACGCAATCACGATAAATAATCACTATGCAATGCCATGAACAGATAATTGCGTACAGTTAATGGAATTTAAACGTGACAGGCAAAATGCAATGATATGAACATATTCGCGTACCGATAATTTAAAGTAAACGTGTCATATGAGCATGATGAGGGTGACGGACCAAGCTTCGTTGTCAAGCTAGGTCAAGGGCGTCTAAACGGCTATCCTTTCACCGTTTAGTCTCTTTTACGCTAAAACAAGGGAAATGGCCTAAGACATGGCCCAAACCAAGAAATGCAAGTTTCACTTGCCTATCACTGGGGATGACGGTTACGAAAGTTCGTTTCCGCGGATGCTAGCCTACGGGGAATCGCTGTTATGGGGAACAATCATCAAAACACAAGTATTTTATTAGGGTTTCATAAAAATTACAATAGGATATGAAAACAACGGTAGATCGATTTCTTACCGAGAGGAGGCGGAAGAAACACTCCGGGGAACCCTAGGATCAGATCTGGAAAAGATTGGAGAAGTTTGGGGAAACTAGGGTTTTGGGGGATTTTGGGTTTTGATGAGATTTTTGGGGAAGATGAGAGGTGGAATGAGTTGATGGAGGGTTTAGATGATGGATTTAGGGCTTGGAATGAAGGATTGAAGCTTGGAGGAAGATGGGGGCTCAAAGGGGAAGATTTTAGGGTTTAGAGTCGAGTGGAAGAAGATGAAATCGTTTGGGTTGGGTATAAATAGGCTAGGCTGGCGGCTGCCCAGAAATTAGGGTTTTAACACTGGTTAGTCGGTCAAAGAGCAACCACTGACCGACTAGTTTGTCAACTAGTCGGTCGGTCGACCAACGCAGACCGACTAAGTGCAAACAGTAACTCCTGAACGAAAATAGGATTTAGAGTTAGTCGGTCCATGAACAATTACTGACCGACTAGTTTAGCATCTAGTCGGTCGATGAACGTTCTTAGACCGACTAAGAGTAAACAGTAACTCCTGAGAAATTTAGAAAGCTAACTAGTCGGTCCAAGAAGGATTGCCGACCGACTGGATCGACATCTAGTCGGTCGGTGCCCCTTCTTATACCGGCTAATGCGCACCAAAAGTTCCGATACGGAGCGCGGGGCCCCGGGATCGATTCCTAAGACTCCTAGGCTTGATCTAATAGTAAGATACGACCGTTATGAAGCCCGTCACGAATGACATACTTCGAAATCGACGATCCTAAGGAAGAAACGAGAAAATACGACGAATCGATCGAAAATGAAAGCTATGGCGACGAAACCACACATCCAAGGAGAAAATCCACCAAGCATATATTATAATATAAATAATCCAATTACACGAAAACCAGTCGTTACATCACTTGATGTCCATCCTTACACCAAGTGTTTAGTCTCCAAAAATGGTATTCTTGAAATGTAACTATGAGACTAAAACAAGAGATTTCTTAGCAATAACATATTGTTGTGATCATCATCAAAATAACATTGGTATGAAACACCAATACTCAACACTCTCCCTCTTTTTGATGATGACACACATTATGTAAATCATAAAGAAATAAAGCACAATGCTAATGAGCTCCCATTACTTATATGCACCAATTGAAATAATGAGAAACCATGGTGACATATAATAGGTATGGATTACATAAAACAATTGCAATAAAACCTGCACATAAGAATGGATTATATAATCCCACATATCTCTCCCCATAGATATATCTCTCCCCAAATGCTTATGTTTGAAATACAAGAATTACATTTACATAATGCATATATCTCTCCCCCTTGACATCGTCAAAAAGGTGGATATCAAAAATATCCCCCTTGTCATCTTAATCAAAGATGTGACAATATGCAAGATATAAGAAGATGTATGATACCAAATTTGTAAAATTTATTGGATATCAATCACTATCCTATGCTCCCCCTAGATCATAGAAATGGTCAAATTTTTGACTTCTAGGATCTAATACCAATTGTAAAGTAGGAAATAAACAATCTCTAACAATTGAGGTAATACCAATTGTAGAAAAAGAGTCTTGAAAGATAATCATCTTTACCAGTTGTTAAACATAATTGGAGCCATGGGCCTAAAGTTTATCAAAGTAATAGATATGGAAAAATCAAGTTTCATTGATGCACAATGACATTGCCAAAACAAATTATAACTTGAAAAATGTTGGCAATATCAATGGGTCAAGATCAAGACCATAATAACCAATTGTAAATAATGATCTTTATCAAAATCCAAAATGAGAGTTAAAATATGTTTTAAAATATTTTAAACATATTAGATATAATAACTCCCCCATTGTCATACACATGATTAAAAACTTGCATGTATAACAATGTATTCCCCAAGGTCCCCATTTTCATGAAAAATAAATTTGAAAACATTTTCAAAACATGAAACACAAACAAACAATGTGTATGCTAAAAATAAACATTTAAGCATAATACCCATGCAATATGCATATGTGTGAGGAACCTAAACATTAGGGAACCAAACCCAAGATGAGTTTGAATTCCTAATGTAATCACATGAGGTGATCACATCCATAACTAAGGAGTTAATGTATCCATCCCTTTCTCTTGCACACTACACCTAGTGGGAATCCATAAACTCAAGAATTTCCTAGGCAAGGGTTTTGCCTTAGCAAGAGGGGTGGATGTGGCATGCCTAGGTGTAGAAATAAATTTCTTGGCTGCATAAAGTGAGGATTTTGCTTCTTAACAAAAAATGAAGGATTTTCACTCTTCCTCACCACCTTGTGATTTACATGCTTCTTGTTGGTGTTATTGTTATACAAGAAAACATGGTGATTCTTCTTAGGTGCTTTAGCAATATTTCTTGAATTTGCACCAAAAGAAGAATTAGAGGTGGGTTTGGGTACCACATTTTGATATACCCCAAACCTCCTCTATGGTTTGCCGGATGTTGTTTTTCAAGCAAACCGTGGAGTGAATCCCTAGAATAAACAAAGCCTTTGAGCTTTTGGGATTTCTCTTCGCATTTCAACGTAAGTTGTTGAATGCGAGTTTCTAAGCTAAGTTTTTAAGCAATTAATTTTTCATTGATTATGCTCAAATTCTTAACTTGAGAGAGAAGTGTGTCTCTCTCACTAATGTCACATATATGCAAAGCATCATTATCATTTACACTAGTAGATTATAAGGCATGCAACCTACTCATAGCATTTTTAAATTTAGCTTTCAATTTAGCATATGAGTCAATGTACTTACTTGCCCCATTAGAGACCACATTGAAGCGGTATTCGAGCTCCTCGTATGATAGCTTCTCCTCCTCAACTTCCTCATCACTTTCTTCCCGCTAGAGCTTGACGAAGACTCTTCCTCCTTTGCCATGAAGCACATTTCCTCATTGGGGTTGAGCCACGTCTCCACCTCTTCATCGCTTGAACTCGAAGAGATTGATGAAGAATCATCAAAAGCGGCGAAGCACATATGAGCTCGCTCCTTGTCATCCCCTTCTTCCTCACTTGATGTGTCCTCATCTGAGTCATCAAATGTGCCGACAAGTCCCTTCTTTTGGTTCTTGAACTTGGAATTTCCTTTCCAATGCTTCTTCCCTTTACCCTTATAAGTCTCGTTGGTGGGTTTGGAAGGGCATATGTTAGAGCGATGACCTTTACCACTGCAAGTGTAACAAGTAGGAATCTTGTTTAAATTGGAGGCAAACTTTGAAGAAGATTTACCTTGCTTGCTGTTGAGGAATGCTCTTAGTTGCGTGGCAATCTCCATGATTTCATCTCCATTAGCCTCATCTTCTACATCTTCTTTACTAGGAGCTTCTTGATGGAATTTCTTCCTCCATTTGATTGGTTCCTACTTGGCATGGAACACAACCTCCTTTTGCTTCTTCGGCTTCTCGTGCTTGGTTGGTTGAATCTCATTCTTGTGTTGAAGCTTCACTTTGTATGCCATGAGATTTCCAACGCACTCCTCAATGGTATATTTGGATTCTTGTGTTGAAGCTTGACGAAGATTCTTGTGTTGAAGCTTCACTTTATTTAACCGCAAGTAGGCCTGACATCATGTTTTCCGTATGTTTATGTGCTAAATACAAACACAACCTAAGGAATCACATTTGAATGTGGTTAAACGAATATTTCTTTATCTCAATCAAACTATATATTATGGATTACTTTATCCTAAATCTAGCACATATGAGTTAATCTCATATAGTGATGTCGATTTTGCGTGATGCAAATCCGATAGGAAGAGTACTAGTGGCACTTGCCATTTTCTAGGAAATTATCATGTCTCTTGGTTTTCCAAGAAGCAAAATTCCATATCATTGTCCACAACCGAAGCGAAATATATTGCTGCAGGTCTTGCATGTGCACAAGTTTTTTGGATGAGACACACGCTTAAAGATTATGGTATTAATTGGGATACTTGCCCTATAATGGTTGATAACCAAAGTGCAATTTGTCTATCCAAAAATCCTGTACATCACTCCCGTACCAAACACACAGATGTGAGACACCATTGGTGGAAATTGAATTCCACTCCAAGTGATTTTGATGATGAGCACACCAAATGAAGCTTAGTGTACTAACTATACTACAATTAAGTGTGCTGGTTACACAACGAATGAAAGCTTTACGTATACTCTGAAGAAGCGTAAACTTCGCTTAATAGGCAAAAGACGATGTTGCAAAGTCAATGATGAAGCTCAAGCTCAAAAAGGAGAAGAAGCTCACAGAGAAGCTCGCATTCTAGTCATCATCTGACAAAGCTTCGTGAAGACTCGTCTTAAGCCTATAGTGTGTGAGTTGTGTCTTTCTTAGGATCATGTTAAAGACAAAAGTATAGAAAACACACGCACACAAATGATTTCGAAGTTAAATATTTTAAATACTTTTAAAATCATGTTCAAAACTATTGAGAGCTTTCGCTAGTCACTTTGCATTTTAGTAGTTATACTCCATTACACCATAGAGCTAACTACATGTCTCACTAACCGTGTCTAAGAAGAAACTCCACTGGGAGTCGACTACCAAGGAATGTGAGTCGACTACCAGCTGAGAATTGTTTTTTCCCCTGAAACACACTGGGAGTCGACTACCAATCCTAGGGAGTCGACTACCAGCTGTCGAAATTCAACGTTTGACCTGACTTTTGATATCTCTCTAATTCATTGCTCCCATGATTCTCGGGGCAAAAGTCAAACGAATTTGAATTTTGAATTCTCCTATTTTTACCTATAAATAGAGGACTATTTTGAGATCAACACACAATACTTGAAAAATCAAATTCTCACTTGTGCAAAAGTTCTAAAAGATCTCAATTTTCAGCTCTCACTTTTTAAGCCAAATCTGTTGTTATATTTCTGATCTCTTCTCTTTAAAAGTTATTGTTTTTCTGAGATCAATTTTTTATTTGGCTATTTTTTTTCAAAATCCATGGTCTTTATTCTCTGATTTTTATTTGAAAGGATTTATTTGAAAACATTGATTTAGATCACAAAGACTTAATTCGTATCTTTGTGTGATCTAAAATCATATTCTATCAAGCCACGAATACACATAGTTGTCTATTACTATTGGCTATAGAATTTGGGTGTAAATCCAAACTTCACCAAATATTGTGGTGAGTTGGATATTGGTTTTTGATCACTCCATATTTTATACCCTTTTCTGCATGTTTTCATGACGTTTTGATCGCACATATTGCATTTTTCACGATTATTCGACGATATTGTGATGCTTTTCACTATTTCTTGTTTTTGTCGTATTTCAGGAAATAAGGAGCGATTTGGAGCAAAAATGAGATCAAATGAGTTTCACGCACTTTGGAGTGTCGCTCGCAGCTTATTTGAGGACTTATTAGCGATGGAGAATGAGCGGAAGAAGAAGGAATTCGATAGGAGAAACGAGGAGGCAAAAAGGAGAAGAAAGGAGCTCAACAGCACATCACTCGGCCAAGCAAGACGGTTCATTCGACCGAGTGAAGAACCACCCTCGCCTGAGTAGAAGGAATACGCAACGAGGATTTTAGACGTTCACTCGGCCGATGTAACGACTGGTTTTCATGCATTTGGATTATATATATTATATATATATGTTTTGGTGGATTTTCTCCTCATGTGTGGTTTTCGTCTCCGTAGCTTTCATTTTCGATCGTTTCGTCGTGATTTTCTAGCTTCTTCCTTAGAATCGTTGATCTTGGAGTAAGTCGCTCATGACGAACTTCAAATCGCTCATATTGTAGAGTTAGAGTGATCTTAGAAGTTATAGAAATCTTTCCGAAGCTTCGCGCTTCGATTCGGCACTTTTAGTGCACTTTAGTTGGTTCAAGAAGGGGGACCAACCGACTAGATTGAGATTTAGTCGGTCAGGAACTCTACTGGAACTGACTAGTTCATTGAATCAATTGTACAGGAGTTATTGTTTACTTTTAGTCGGTCTAAGAACAACCACCGACCGACTAGATGTGAAACTAGTCGGTCAGAACTTGCTCTCAGACCGACTAGTTCCTTTGATACATTTTACCTAAGTTACTGTTTATCGTTAGTCGGTCCAAGAACAACCACCGACCGACTAGGTTGCAAACTAGTCGGTCAGCCATTGTTCTTTAACCGACTAATTCCTTGACCATTTCGATAACCTGAGTTACTGTTTGGTTTTAGTCGGTCACAGTTGGTCGACCGATCGACTAGTTGTTAAACTAGTCGGTCAACAACCCTTCTTTGACCGACTAACTGCTGTCGTAAACCTAGGGTTTGCCCAGCCGCCGGCGGTGCCTATTTAAACCCCCCAAACGTTTTTCTTTCTTCTTTCATTTTCTCCTGAGCCTCCTTCTTCCCCAAATCATCATCCATCTTCCCCTAGCCTTCCTCCTTCTTCAAGAGCCTCTCCCCCTCTCCATTTAGGCCGGCCACCACCTCTAGGTCGCCGGAAAACCCCCCAAACCCCCAAAATCCCATTTCTCCAGAATTTCTCCCCATTTCCAGATCTGAACCATAGTTTCCCGGATCGTTCTTTCGTCGCCGTGCTTGCTCGGCATCGTTCTTCCGCTAACGATTCGGTAATAAATCGATCTCTTAATATTCTCATAACCCATTTGTGTTTTTGTGAAACCCTAATGAAAATGAATGTTGTTTTGATGATTGTTTCTCCATAACAGCGACTTCCCCGTAGATTAGCGTCCGTGAGACGAACCTTCGTGAAGGTCATCCTCGGTGCTAGGCAAGTGAAACTTGCCACTTAGTGTTTTGGGCCATGTCTTAGGCCATTTGCTTGTTGTAGGCGTAAAAGAGACTAGGCGACGAAATGATACTCGCCTAGGCGCAATTTCAGGATCTAGCTTGACAACAAAGCTAGACCCGTCATTTATCATGTTGCATAAGTACTACCATGTCATGTTTAATTTTAATTAACGGTACACGAATTAATTGTCATCCATGCTATCCATGTTGAATGTCGCATTCGTAGCACATGCTACAATACTTGTGTTTCCTGGCTTGTGTTCCAGAAGCGGGCCACGTGAGTTGGTTGATAGCCAATGCCCGATCTACATGTTTCCGGCTAGGCACCTGTTTTGCAGGCATAACCCTACGCCATACGTGTTAAATACACTTCCTGGCTCGTGATCCAGAAGCGAGCATTCCGTGTTCGGGGTAATGCCCTGGCTCGATACACGTGGAGGGGTATGGATAAGCGATCACCTTAGCTAACGAGTTGGCCCGATCAGCCACTCTAGCCAGCAGACGAAATCTCTGTGCACAACTTGGTTACTTGACTTGTTTACTTGACGTGATCACTTGACATGAACCACTAGACTTGTACTTATCCGTGTTTTACTTGTAAAACTTGTTACCCATGACATACTTGCTACTTGCTACTTGTACTTCCCTTTACTTGTCACTTCCATACTATACTTGCCATGTCATGCATCATACTATAACTGCTAGGTTGTTAGTGTACTTTCCTTTCAGTTTCCTTACCCAAGTCTTTTAGACTTGCTGACATGTGCCCCTTTACTCTTTTGGATGACACATGTTAGATCCCGAGCCTGAGAGTGCTGCGGAGGACGTGGTGTTCGCTGACGCTGAGTCAGAACCTGCGTTTGTTGAGGAGTACGAGGACACGGGTGATCAGTCGTAGAGGCTGCTTGTGTTCTTTGTTTTAGATTGTTTTTGTTGTCGGTGCATAGCACCAATACTCTGTTTATGTTTGTCTTTGTTGGCATTGTTCTGGGCCTTAGACTCTTTCTTTTAGCCTGGTGGCTTTTCTGGATGTTGAACTTAATTTTAATGTTGGACAATGCTGAGATTTGAGATTTTATTTTTGTCTCTCTTGTGTTATTATCTTTGTTCTGTTCGTGGTTACATGGACCTGCACTTGTTTTACTGACGCTTATCAGGCGTGTGGCTTCACAGCTCCGCGCCTGTGCGGACCTTCTCACGTCTTGCCTCCATTTTAGGGAAGCGGGGCATGACAGGTTTTGTTGGTGGCCCATGCAGGTCTTCTTCTGTAACCGCGAATTGTCGGAATAACGATAATAATATTAGAATGTCCAATAAACTAAGTTCGACATCCGAGTCATAAGCTATGAGTATAATCTGCTTCGTTTTCTGTGTCATTAGATGGCAGGAAGGAGATTTGCCCGTGGTGGTGGTAGCGTGCCCCCTCATGATGAGGAGCCTGAGCGGGAGCCCAACAATGGGAGATAATGCGGATGATGCTTCAGATGATGCAGGTGCAGCAGGGCGTGCTCCTGCAAGTCCAGAATGCTCCACTTGCTCGAGCTGCTCGGGCAATCTAGGATGCCCCTCGCTCCGAGCCGGAAGCGAAGCAATTTCGGGAGCTGGGTCCTGCTTATTTTGATGGGTCTGAGGGTCCTCTAGCTATCGATGAGTGGATTCGAAACATTGAGGATAATTTGAAGATGGCCAAGATCAGCCCGGCTGGATGGGTTGATTTGGCGAAGAGGCAGCTCAAGGAATATGCTCGGAACTGGTGGGATGCGGAAGAGAAGATGCTTGTGGAGCCGATAGCTTGGGCTACCTTTAAGTCTAGGTTTGATGAGGAGTTCTTTCCGAAGGCTGCTAGGAAGGAGATGCTGTAGCGCTTTATTGAGCTGAAGCAAGGAGTTCTCGGTGGAACAATACCATCAAGAGTTCACTAGGCTGAGTCAGTTCGCACCGAAGATGGTGCAGGATGCTGATGAGAGGGCTCAGAGGTTCTTGCAGGGACTTGCTTTGGAGCGTCAGAGTTTTGTGTCTTCCTCTGATCTGGACTCTTACCAGAAGGTTCTGGTCGCTGCAAGGAGGCATGAGCTGAACCTGAGCCAGAGGAGGGGACATGTTTTTGGTGCTGGGAAGAGGCCTGTGGAGCAGACCAGGGCTGTGGTTAGGCCAGGATTCAGGCCCAACCAGCCAGTTCAGTTCAAGAGGCCAGGAGGGCCTATTCAGAAGACTTGCCATTTCTGCGGTAAGATCGGGCATAGCAAGGATCAGTGTAGGAGATTCCTGGGCCAGTGTGTTGTCTGTGGAGGTCTTACCCATACCATGAAGGATTGTCCGAGGTCGAAGCAGCCTTGGAGGGCACCTGTTACCGCACAGCCGTTGCAGTAGAGAGCGCTGCTCCTGCTGGACGTGGAGCAGCTCTTGTTCCACAGATGCAGGCTTTTCCGCTGAGGAGGCACGCTTTTCTGATTACCGCTGTGGAGAGCGAGGCTGTGGATGAGGTTATCACAGGTAATCCTCAATCTAGCTGCTACTTTCCTAGCTAGTTTTGATTGTTAGATTATGTTGTTTGCTTGAACATGATTGTTTGCTAGACTAGGGGTTGATTGTTAAATTGCTTGTTAGGTGTGATTTTGGTGTGCACATTTCCTGCACGAGTCCTCTTTGACTCAGGTGCATCGATGTGCATTATTTCTCGGAGCTTCACGGAGAAGCATTCCTTGTCGACGTTCCCTCTTTCCAAGAGTTGGAATATCGTTACAGGGAATGGCGTGGTCTCGGTGCATCTTGGTTGCAATTCTTGCCCGTTGGTGGTTTGTGGACATGAGCTTTACGCTGATTTCATTGTCCACGACATCATCAACTATGATGCGGTCCTTGGGATGGACTGGTTTGCGAGCTTCTATGCTACGATCGAATGTCAGAGGAAGAAGGTGGTGTTCGAGATTCTCGGACATCCAGTATTTGAGTTCAGTCGAGATAGCAGTTCGCTTGGTCCTGTCAGATTTCGGGCCAGGCCGGTGGAGATTGTGGCTATGCAGATGGAGCTGGAGAGGCCAGCGGTTGTGCGGGACTTTGATGACGTCTTCCCCGAGGAGATGTCTGGATTGCCACCTGATCGAGCTTTAGAATTTTCTATTAATCTTATTCCGGGAGCGCAACCGATTTCGAAGGCGCCTTATCGTATGGCACCCGCTGAGCTGGAGGAATTGCGGAAGCAGCTGGATGAGCTTTTGCAGAAGGATTATATCAATCCTAGTGTGTCTCCGTGGGGAGCACTGGTGCTGCTGGTGAAGAAGAAGGATGGTTCGCGTCGCATGTGGGTGGACTATCGGGAGTTGAATGCGGTGACCATCAAGAATAAATACCCGTTGCCTTGCATCGATGATATTTTTGATCAGCTTGGAGGTTCGAGGGTGTTTTCGAAGTTGGATCTGAGGAGTGGTTATCATCAACTGAAGGTGAAGAAGGAAGATGTTCTGAAGACAACATTCAGGACGAAGTATGGACACTATGAGTTTGTGGTTATGCCCTTCGGTGTAACCAATGCACCCACAGTTTTCATGAATCTGATGAATCTGATTTTCTACGACTTTTTAGATAAGTTTGTCGTTATCTTTATTGACGACATTCTGATCTATTCAAAGTCGGAGAAGGAGCCTGCATCGCACTTGAGGACGGTGTTGGAGATTTTGAGGAAGCATCATTTGTATGCCAAGTTTTCGAAGTGCGAGTTTTGGCTGGACAGAGTTGCTTTTCTCGGGCATGTGGTGACTGGAGATGGTATTTCAGTGGATCCCGAGAAGATCAGGGCCATCAGAGAGTGGCCTATTCTGCAGTCAGCGTCTGAGATCCGGAGTTTCCTTGGACTTGCTGGTTACTATCGGCGCTTCATTAAAGACTTTTCCCGTATCGCCGAGCCGATGACCAGATTGACGCGGAAGGATGTACCTTTTGTTTGGTCGGGTGATTGTGAGAATGCTTTTGGTGTTATGAGGGAGAGATTGACGACTGCCCCTATTCTTGTTGTGCCTGATCGCAGCGGTGGATTTGAGATCTTTTGCGATGCTTCTGGCAAGGGTCTCGGTTGTGTGTTGCATCAGCACGGGCATGTTGTGGTGTATGCTTCGCGTCAGCTCAAGACTTATGAGAAGAATTACCCGACACACGATTTGGAGTTGGCTGCTGTCGTGTTTGCGCTCAAGATTTGGAGGCACTTCCTGCTGAGTGAGAAAGTGAAGATCTTCACCGATCACAACAGCTTGAAGTATATTTTCACTCAGAAGGAGCTCAACATGCGACAGCGTCGATGGCTGGAGCTCATGGCGGATTATGAGATTGATTTGCAGTATCACCATGGCAAGGTGAATGTGGTTCCTGATGCGCTGAGTAGGCTTCTAGTGGTGATGATTTTGACTTCGTAGTGGAGATTGCAGCAGGATTTTTACGAGTCTGGTGTTAAGGTCGTTCTTCCTGGAGAGGCCTCTTCGTTGATGACTATGCAGATTCGGTCGACGATCGTGGATCGGATCAAGGCTGGCCACGCTGAGGATCCAAAGCTGGTGAATATTCGGGAGCAGGTAGAAGCCGGTCTGCGGACTGACTTTTTGATTCATGAGGATGGCTCGCTGAGGTTTGGAGCTAGGTTGTGTGTGCCAGCTGGGGATATTAGAGAGGAGTTGATGGTGGAGGCACACAGTTCGCTGTATTCTGTGCATCCTGGTGGGACCAAGATGTACAAGGATCTTTGTCTGAATTTTTGGTGGCATTGTATGAAGAGGAGCGTGGCTCGGATTGTAGCCAAGTGCTTGGTTTGCCAGCAGGTAAAGGCGGAGCATCAGCGTATGGCAGGGTTGCTACAACCGCTTCCGATTTCGGAGTGGAAGTGGAAACACATCACTATGGATTTCGTGACTGGACTACCTCGGAGTCCGAAGCAGAATGACGCCATTTGGATGATCGTAGATCGATTGACCAAATCTGCGCACTTTATTCCATTCCGAGTAGGACAGTCCACTGAGGCGCTAGCGAGGAGATACATGGAGGTAAATTCTTTTACTCTCCATTTCTATTTCCTTTTCCTAGTTTGGATAGTGATGTAACGTGAATCGTGCAGGAGATCGTGCGACTTCACGGAGTCCCCGTGAGTATCGTGTCAGACAGAGACACGAGGTTCACATCTCAGTTCTGGCAGAGTTTGTAGAAGAGTTTGGGTACGCGTCTGAGTTTCAGTACGGCGTACCATCCGCAAACGGATGGCCAGTCCGAGAGGACGATTCAAATCTTAGAGGACATGCTGAGGGCGTGCATGTTGGATTTCAAGGGTTCGTGGGAGGACCATCTACATCTGGTAGAGTTGTCTTACAACAACAGCTTCCAGGCGAGTATTGGCATGGCGCCTTTCGCCGCGCTTTATAGGAGGAAATGTCGATTGCCATTGAGTTGGGATGACGTTGGAGATCGGGAGCTGTTGGGACCTGAGATGATTGTGGAGGCTGTGGATGTTGTCAGGAACATTCGGGAGAGGTTGAGGATTGCTCAGGACCGTTTTAAGCATTGTGCAGATGCTAAACGGAGTCCTTTGGATTTTCAGCCAGGCGACCATGTGTTCTTGAAGATTTCCCCGAATCGTGGTGTGATTCGCTTTGGGAAGCGAGGGAAGTTGAGCCCGCGATACATTGGACCGTTTGACATTCTGGAGAGAGTTGGCGAGGTAGCCTACCGCTTGGCCTTGCCGCCGTCTTTGGAGGGAGTTCACAATGTTTTCCATGTGTCGCAGCTTCGTCGGTACATTAGCGACCCATCTCATGCTGTGGATTTCTCGAAGATTACCGTTTGCCCTGATATGATGTATGACCAGCAGCCAGTGCAGATTTTGGACAGGCGTCAGAAGTCACTTCGGAACAAGGTTGTCAATCTTGTGAGGGTGATGTGGCGACACGGCTTGCCAGGAGAGTCTACTTGGGAGAGAGAGAGGATGAGATGCGAGAGCGCTACACACTTTTGTTTCCGGACACATGAGTGTTGGGAAATTCCGAGGACGGAATTTTTCTTAAGTTGGGGAGGATGTAACGACTGGTTTTCATGCATTTGGATTATCTATATTATATATATTTGTTTTGGTGGATTTTCTCCTCATGTGTGGTTTTCGTCTCCGTAGCTTTCATTTTCGATCGTTTCGTCGTGATTTTCTAGCTTCTTCCTTAGAATCGTTGATCTTGGAGTAAGTCACTCATGACGAACTTCAAATCGCTCATATTGTAGAGTTAGAGTGATCTTAGAAGTTATAGAAATCTTCCCGAAGCTTCGCGCTTCGATTCGGCACTTTTAGTGCACTTTAGTTGGTTCAAGAAGGGGGACCAACCGACTAGATTGGGATTTAGTCGGTCAGGAACTCTACTGGAACCGACTAGTTCATTGAATCAATTGTACAGGAGTTACTGTTTACTTTTAGTCGGTCTAAGAACAACCACCGACCGACTAGATGTGAAACTAGTCGGTCAGAACTTGCTCTCAGACCGACTAGTTCCTTTGATACATTTTACCTAAGTTACTGTTTATCGTTAGTCGGTCCAAGAACAACCACCGACCGACTAGGTTGCAAACTAGTCGGTCAGCCATTGTTCTTTAACCGACTAATTCCTTGACCATTTCGATAACCTGAGTTACTGTTTGGTTTTAGTCGGTCACAGTTGGTCGACCGATCGACTAGTTGTTAAACTAGTCGGTCAACAACCCTTCTTTGACCGACTAACTGCTGTCGTAAACCTAGGGTTTGCCCAGCCGCCGGCGGTGCCTATTTAAACCCCCCAAACGTTTTTCTTTCTTCTTTCATTTTCTCCTGAGCCTCCTTCTTCCCCAAATCATCATCCATCTTCCCCTAGCCTTCCTCCTTCTTCAAGAGCCTCTCCCCCTCTCCATTTAGGCCGGCCACCACCTCTAGGTCGCCGGAAAACCCCCCAAACCCCCAAAATCCCATTTCTCCAGAATTTCTCCCCATTTCCAGATCTGAACCATAGTTTCCCGGATCGTTCTTCCGTCGCCGTGCTTGCTCGGCATCGTTCTTCCGCTAACGATTCGGTAATAAATCGATCTCTTAATATTCTCATAACCCATTTGTGTTTTTGTGAAACCCTAATGAAAATGAATGTTGTTTTGATGATTGTTTCTCCATAACAGCGACTTCCCCGTAGATTAGCGTCCGTGAGACGAACCTTCGTGATCGTCATCCTCGGTGCTAGGCAAGTGAAACTTGCCACTTAGGGTTTTGGGCCATGTCTTAGGCCATTTGCTTGTTGTTGGCGTAAAAGAGACTAGACGACGAAATGATACTTGCCTAGGCGCAATTTCAGGATCTAGCTTGACAACAAAGCTAGACCCGTCATTTATCATGTTGCATAAGTACTACCATGTCATGTTTAATTTTAATTAACGGTACGCGAATTAATTGTCATCCATGCTATCCATGTTGAATGTCGCATTCGTAGCACATGCTACAATACGTGTGTTTCCTGGCTCGTGTTCCAGAAGCGGGCCACGTGAGTTGGTTGATAGCCAATGCCCGATCTACTTGTTTCCGGCTAGGCACCTGTTTTGCAGGCATAACCCTATGCCATACGTGTTAAATACACTTCCTGGCTCGTGATCCAGAAGCGAGCATTCCGTGTTCGGGGTAATGCCCTGGCTCGATACACGTGGAGGGGTAGGGATAAGCGGTCACCTTAGCTTACGAGTTGGCCCGATCAGCCACTCTAGCCAGCAGACGAAATCTCTGTGCACAACTTGGTTACTTGACTTGTTTACTTGACGTGATCACTTGACGTGAACCACTAGACTTGTATTTGTCCGTGTTTTACTTGTAAAACTTGTTACCCACGACATACTTGCTACTTGCTACTTGTACTTCCCTTTACTTGTCACTTCCATACTATACTTGCCATGTCATGCATCATACTATAACTGCTAGGTTGTTAGTGTACTTTCCTTTCAGTTTCCTTGCCCAAGTCTTTTAGACTTGCTGACATGTGCCCCTTTACTCTTTTGGGTGACACATGTTAGATCCCGAGCCTGAGAGTGCTGCGGAGGACGTGGTGTTCACTGCCGCTGAGTCAGAACCTGCATTTGTTGAGGAGTACGAGGACACGGGCGATCAGTCGTAGAGGCTGCTTGTGTTCTTCATTTTAGATTGTTTTTGTTGTCGGTGCATAGCACCAATACTCTGTTTATGTTTGTCTTTGTTGGCCTTGTTCTGGGCCTTAGACTCTTTCTTTTAGCCTGGTAGCTTTTCTGGATGTTGAACTTAATTTTAATGTTGGACAATGCTGAGATTTGAGATTTTATTTCTGTCTCTCTTGTGTTATTATCTTTGTTCTGTTCATGGTTACAGGGACCTGCACTTGTTTTACTGACGCTTATTAGGCGTGTGGCTTCACAGCTCCGCGCCTGTGCGGACCTTCTCACGTCTCGCCTCCATTTTAGGGAAGCGGGGCGTGACAGCCGAGAAAGGATTTCCATTCGGCCGAGTAGAAATCTCACTCGCCCGAGTGGTACATGGAATTCATACAGAGAAGAGACGAAGTTACTGGAAAATCTGAGAAAGCTCACTCGGCCAAACGAAGATTGCTACTTGGCCGAATGAAGAAAACTGCTTGGCCGAGTCACCCCGAGAGACGGACCCCTGAAAACCCCGAAGTTACTGTTATTTTACAGGGTATGTCACTCGGGCGAGTGACAAGGGTCACTCGGCCGAGTGACCCTCTCCGACTACTGCTAGGAATGCAAATTCTGGGCTGCGCAGGGGCAGTTTTGTCACGATTTTTGGACGATTTTGGCTTGTATTTAAGCCTTGTTTTAACCCTAGTTTTTTAGAGAGACTTGAATTATTTTTTAGAGACTTCTTTTAGGTTTTTGACGGCTATTCTTTAGAGAAATCTTTGCTGGAGATCATTGGCTACGTCATTGGTTTGTTCTTTCTTATTAAAAATCTCATTTTTATGAATTGTTTATTATTTGCAATGAATTGTGCCATGATTATTATTGTTATTTCTGAGATTTTCATGATGATTAGTGAGTAGTTCCGTCGTTCTAGGACATGGGGATGAACCCTATGGACCCGATCTTTTGAATTGTGATGAATTTATTGATTTGTTGCTAGAATTGATAATGGTTAGGTTGTGATTGATATATTACAAGTAGCTAGGAATTCATATCGATTGGGATTTGCAAGAGATTGGATCCCAATTGATAGGAAGGCCTAGATATTCGATTTAGATTGATAATTGTAATTCTCTAGATTTGGTTTGCAAGAGATTGGACCAAAGCTAGGATTTTTAATTATAAATCTATACCAATATTTGTTTGCAAGAGATTGGACGAATACGAACTATCACAACCTAGATCGTAGCTCGAGTTTGCACGAGAGTGGACTCGAGATGCGATTGGGCAATGTTGTCGTTCTTCACGCTAGCGGCTTAGTCTAGGGTTTGCACGAGAGTGGGCCCTAACTTAGGTTTGCTATAGACTGGAAATAGCGCGAGAGCGTAAGCTTGGTTCTACATTAACTTGCGACTAGTTCACCTATATTCAAGCTTAGCAATAATGAAATTTATGATTCACAAGGATGAGAAACAGTTCGTAGTTGGGATTTCCTATCCCTAGATGCTTTATTATATTGATATTTCTTGCTATTGAACGATTGTGACGATTACACCAAAATTATTCTTACTCTCTTGATAGCTAGGTAATTAAAGTGAGATACTCTCATTTGTCCTCCCTGTGTTCGATATCCGCTCGTCACTACACCGTGCGCTTGCGGTTAGACTACAAGTCGTTTTTCGAGTGTATATCTGTCACGCCCCGCTTCCCAAAAGGGACGGAGGCGAAGCGTGACTAAGGCCCGCTTAGGCCGGGGCGGAGAGCCCAGACCCAATAAGCGTCTGTGGTATTCCAAAACGAAGGAAACAGGTCCTTGCAAGTTAGTACGAAACAATAAAAGTACTGAAAGAGATATCATTTCATTTTATTCCAAAATAACATCCAAAAAAGTACTGAGAGTCTAAAACGCCCGAAGGGCTACAACTGCAGAAAAAGAAACTACTGGTGCAAGCACCCAACCTAGGCAAGAAAACAACAGGTGCTACACACCCAATCTAAACTGGAACAGTACTCTGGATCAGCAACTGGAGGCCTCTAACTCTGGTCCTCCTCAGGTTCGTACTCCGGATGAACGTCCTCCGGCTCTCCGTCAGCTGGCAAGTCCGCCTCGTCGACGTACTCTGGCTCAATACCTGACGTACAGCACCAAAAGAAGGAACTGTACGTCAGGTCAGGTCTACAAACAGGGTTAGACCAAACTGCAAGTGTATCAATTTTTTTAGACAACGTTTTCCTGGTTGATTAACATGCTGGGGTTATAACTGAGTAACAAACAGAAGTAACGCATCAGGAAAGTAACGCGCAACAAGTAGTAGTCGTAGCGTGTGCTACCAACTACGGGACTAACCTACAGGTGTCATGACAAGACAGGACGGGACGGGACAAGACAAGACAGGACAAGTGAGACACAAAAGGGTTCATGCCTTACGGTTCGAGGGGGATCAGACCCTCTTACCGTGCGCACGCTTAACCCAACCCCAACCCCAAGAACTCAGGACAAGATTTATAGGGATCATTTCCGCTAGGAAAACATCCGAAACGCCCGAAGGCTTTTTGTGCAACAGGGATCACTTCCGCGGGGGAAAGCATCCGAAACGCCCGAAGGCTTTTTTGTATCACGGGGATCACTTCCGCTAGGGAAAGCATCCGAAACGCCCGCAGGCTTTTTGTATAACAGTCACGGGGATCACTCTCGCATGGAGAGCATCCGAAACGCCCGAAGGCGTTTTGTGTAACAGGACACGACATGACAAGTGTAGGGAGTTGTTATTCTAGGGTGTCCACACGTACACACACACACACATGATAACCCTACAATATCAAACGTTGTTGTTGTCAGGCTCAGACTTCGTCGTCAAGTCTGAGCCGTCAGGAGTCGTCCCGGACGCTATCATTTCACGTCCGGTTCTATTTGTTCACAGTTAACAATTCTAACCAACTAGGGCCTAAGCACGGCCAAAAGTGCAAGTGGATACACTTGCCTACGATGGCGAGTGTGTCGTACTCTCGAAGCATCTCGTCCAAGCGTCTCGTCCGCGGAAGTCCGTCTGAAATATCGCCACGGCGACGATGTCAGGTCTCAATTTCATCAAATCCTATTAGGGTTCGTTTCTAGGTTATCGGGACTATCCTTTTCGTCAAAAGTCGCTTTTTCGATGTTTCAGCCTAATCGATGATCTATCCTATGTGCACAGTCAACAAAGTCCATTCGTCGATTTTCCAAGTTCGTACAATGTTTTACTGGTGATGGAAAATAAATTTAAGTTCAAGTTGACGATTTTTATTTTAGGGTTCAGTCAGCTATTGCGGGGGTTTCTACGAGTTTCGGGGAACCAACCTGAACCAGAGTTTGTCGCAGATAGGAAGTCGTGTCTGATCGGAGGACTCCTCAGCTTCAGATCTGGTCCTCGCACGATTCTCCAAAAGCTGGAACTTGCGACGAAGGCCTACGACGTGTCGCAACGTCGTAGACGGTAAATCCGCGAAGTAGCACGCCCAAGTGGGGCCCACAACAGTGCTAGGGGTCAATGGGAGACCCACAACACCTCTGGAGAACTTGGGGGGCCCAACACAGGAGTTGGTGTGGGAGAAACAATGTTCCGACGAAGTTCTGTCGGTCGGGCATGGTCGGTGCGAGGGTTTCTCTCGGTCAGACCGAGAGAAACTCTCGGTCGGGAGGGTTGCAGCGCAGCGGAGGCGAGAGCATGGGCGGTGCGAGGGAATCCTTCGGTCAGACCGAGCGGGCCTCTCGGTCGGGCACGGGGGGTGCGGGCGCTGCAGCGCTGCGGAGCGATGCGGAGCGGTCTCTCGGTCGGTGCGGGAGATCCCACCGGTCAGGCGCTAGCGGGTGCGGAGCGGTGCGGGCGAAACGGCTGTGCGGGGAAAATCTCTCGGTCAGACCGAGAGATTGCCTCGGTCGGTGCGGGGTGACAGCACGGGGGGGGGGGGGGGGGGGGGGGGGGGGGGGGGGGGGGGGGGGGGGGCGTTGCAGCGGAGTGCTGCAAGCGGCGATGCGGGAGCGGGCTCCGGTCGTGCACGGGGATGTGCGGGGGCGGCCGTCGGTCGTGCACTGGGGCGATCGTCGCAACGTTGCGACGAAGCTTTGGGAGAGGAAACGGCGGCTAGGGTTTTGTGTAATGCCGAAATAACTTAGCCTAGGGCTAATATAAATAGGTTAGAGCTAGGATTAGGGTTAGGGTTTAAGAAAAACGTATTTAAAATAATTAAAATATTTAATTTAATTTAAAATTACTCTCCTCTCCCTCACGAAATTTGTGTGCGGCCAAAAATTCTGAAATTTGGTCAAAAAATTCTTTAATACGTTTTTATAATATAGGAATTTTATTGTAATTAAAACACTTATAAAAATAGGTTTTAAAATTATTTAAAGCTTTCAAAAAAATGGAAAATAGGTCAAACTAAGTCCAAAAATTGTAAAATAATTATAAGGTGTTCAAACAACGAAAGAAAGAGAGTGGAGAAGATGGATCTAAATTTCGACGTCGAGAGACGCAATTAAAAATAGAAACGTCTCGCGTCAAAACAGAAAGTCGCGACGTCACATCAAATAAGTTAGTATCGCGGAAGCACGACTCGAGATATGTCGTTCCAAAATTGTTCCACAATCTAATACTTTCAGAGACGATCATGTCAACGTATCACACAATAATGTTCAAAATCAAATAAAGTCAAAAATAAACACGTGCACGATCAAGAGCACGTGCACAAAGAAAGTACGATCGGAAACCGACCGTTACATCCTCTCCAACTTAGAAATGATTCCGTCCTCGGAATCAACATCAAGCATCGCTGGGAAAAAGATGCGGGAAGCGCTCTCTCATATCATCCTCACGCTCCCAGGTGGACTCTCCAGGCGATCCGTGACGCCACATCACTCTCACCAGGTCGACTATCTTATTCCTCAACTGCTTCTGTCGACGGTCCAAGATCTGCACAGGCTGCTGGTCATATGTCAGGTCCGGTCGAACCGTAATCTCCGAGAAATCAACCGTGTGTGACGGATCACTGACGTACCGACGTAGCTGAGATACGTGGAATACGTCGTGAACACCCTCCAAAGATGGTGGCAGAGCAAGGCGGTAGGCCACTACTCCCACACACTCTAGCACGTCCCAATATACCTCAGACTCAGCTTTCCCTTCTTCCCGAAACGAATAACTCCGCGGTTTGGAGAAATCTTCAGGAAGACGTGATCTCCAGGTTGGAACTCCAAAGGTCTCCTCTTGGCATCTGCCCAATGCTTGAAACGATCCTGTGCAACTCTAAGCTTCTCCTTGTCCCTCACGACATCCACAGCTTCTACTATCATCTCTGGACCCAACAGCTCCCGATCTCCGATGTCATCCCAGCTCAGTGGCGATCGACATTTCCTTCCATATAAGGCAGCAAACGGTGCCATGCCAATGCTCGCCTGGTAGCTGTTGTTATATGAAAACTCCACCAAGTGAAGATGGTCCTCCCATGATCCCTTCAAATCGAGCGTACAAGCTTGCAGCATATCCTCCAGAATCTGAATAGTCCTCTCGGACTGGCCATCAGTCTGTGGATGGTACGCCGTGCTGAAACTCAGACTCGTACCCAAATGCTCCTGCAGACTTCTCCAGAACTGAGATGTGAATCTCGTGTCTCGGTCAGACACAATGCTCACGGGGACTTCATGTAAGCGTACAATCTCCTGCACGTACACGGTCTACGTTACTACCAACTCAAGAGGAAATTAAAAGAGAAGTAAAAAGAAATTTACCTCCAGATATTTCCTCGCCAAAGCTTCCGTAGACTGGCCCACTCGGAATGGGATAAAGTGCGCAGACTTGGTCAACCGATCTACGATCACCCAAACTGCGTCGTTCTGCCTCGGGGTCCGAGGTAAACCAGTCACGAAGTCCATCGTAATATGTTGCCACTTCCACTCTGGAATAGGAAGCGGTTGCAGTAACCCAGCAGTACGATGGTGCTCAGCCTTCACCTGTTGGCATATCAAACACTTGGCAACGCTCCGTGCCACACTCCTCTTCATGCCAATCCACCAATAATTCAGACGGAGGTCCTTATACATCTTGGTGCCTCCAGGATGTATAGAATATGGCGAGCTATGAGCCTCGCTCAACAGCTCCTCGCAAACATCACCTACAGGTACACAGAGTCTACTGCCGTACCACAGCGAACCATCCTCATGAATCACGAACTCCGTCTGTAGTCCAGCTTCGACCTGCCTCCTGATCCTCTGTAGCTTCGGATCTCCTGCCTGTGCTGCCTTGATCCGATCCACGATCGTGGACTGAATCTGCAAATTCATGAACAAATGAACCACACCAGGTAGGACAACCTCCAAATCCATCTCCCTCAGCTCCTGCTGAATCCTCCAGTCGGCAGTAAGCATCATCACAGGAGGAAGTCTACTCAAGGCATCCGGCACTACGTTCACCTTCCCGGGATGATACTGCAAATCAATCTCGTAGTCAGCCATGTGTTCTAACCATCGCCTCTAACACATGTTGAACTCCTTCTGCGTAAAGATGTACTTCAAGCTCTTGTAATCGGTGAAAATTTTCACACTCTCACCTAGCAAGAAGTGCCTCCAAATCTTCAGTGCAAAAATCACTGCTGCCAACTCCAGATCGTGCGTCGGGTAATTCTTCTCATGGGTCCTCAACTGACGAGAAGCGTATGCGACCACGTGGCCATGCTGATGCAAGACGCATCCTAGGCCCTTCCCTGATGCATCACAATAAACCTCGAAGCCTCCGCTTCGATCCGGTACTGCCAACATCGGTGCCGTTGTCAATCTCGCCTTCAAGATACTGAAGGCCTCCTCACAAGCATCTGACCAAAGAAACTCCTCGTCCTTCCTCATCAGCTTCGTCATCGGCTCTGCAATCTTCGAGAAATCTTTGATGAACCGTCGATAATAGCCTGCTAAACCAAGGAAACTCCTGATGTCTGACGCTGACTGCGGAGTCGGCCAATCTCTGACTGCTCTGACCTTCTCCGGATCTACAGATATGCCATCACCGGACACCACGTGTTCCAGGAATGCGACTCTGTCCAGCCAGAACTCGCACTTGCTATACTTGGCAGAAAGCTTGTGTCGCCTCAGCATCTCCAGTACTGTCCTCAGATGACGGCTGTGCACCTCCTCCGTCTTTGAGTAAATAAGGATGTCATCAATAAATATAACGACAAACTTATCCAAGAAGTCGTAGAATATTAAGTTCATCAAATTCATGAACACAGCTGGAGTATTGGTCACGCCAAACGGTATGACCACGAACTCATAATGTCCGTACTTCGTCCGGAAAGCCGTCTTCGGAACATCATCCTTCTTCACCTTCAATTGATGGTATCCACTTCTCAAGTCCAACTTCGAGAAGACTCTCGAACCTCCAAGCTGATCAAAGATATCGTCGATGCGTGGCAGCAGATACTTATTCTTCACGGTGACAGCATTCAATCCTCGATAGTCCAAGCACATCCTGCGGGACCCATCCTTCTTCTTCACAAGTAAAACTGGTGCACCCCATGGTGACACACTAGGGTGGATGAAACCCTTCTGCAGCAACTCATCCAACTGCTTCTGCAGCTCCTCGAGCTTAGCGGGAGCCATACGGTACGGCGCCTTCGATATCGGCAGCGCTCCCGGCATAAGATCAATCCCAAACTCTAATGCTCTGTCGGGTGGCAGACCCGAGATATCCTCCGGGAAGACGTCGTCGAAGTCTCTGACGACTGCTGGTCGCTCGATCTCCATCTCCATCTGCATGGCTGCAACAATCGGTACCTCCGGCTTGGCCCGATATCTGATGGGCCCAAGCGACTCATCTCTGCTGCGGAACTCGAACTCCGGATGACCTGGAATCCGGAACACCACCCTCTTGCTGTGACAGTCGATCGAGGCGTGAAAATCTCCCAACCAATCGATGCCAAGAATGACATCGAAGTGTGGCAAATCGTGGACAATGAAATCTGCGAAGAGCTCGTGTCCACTGACCACCAAAGAAATCGATCGACATCCTAAGTTCACCGTCACCACTCCGTTCCCTGTGGTGATGTCCCAACACTTAGGGAGTGTATGGGTGGGAATGGAGTGCTTTGTTACAAACCTCTGGGATATGATGCACATAGATGCACCGGAGTCGAACAAAGCCAAGGCTGGGTGAGAGGAAACTAGAATGGTGCCTAAGATATAAGGGAACTACGGTCAAATCAAACTACTCTAACAAACAAATCAACAAACAACACAAATAATAATAGGATCTAAACTATGAAATGAAAGACTAGGATCAAGAGTTACCTGCTATAACTCCATCCAGCTCCTCAGTCTCCACAGCAGTCATGGTATACGCCGGCCTCTGGGGCTGTGTTGCTCTCTGAAACATCTGCCTCTGTGGTGCCAAAGGTGGTCTACGAGCAGCAGGTCCTCTCTGAACTGGAGCAGGCGCTCTCATCTACAGCGGGGCTGGCGTTCCAACCACAACATGACGAGCTCTCGGACAATCCTTCGCAGCATGCGAGGCATCTCCGCAAACTAGGCACAGTCCCATCTTCTTCCGGCAATCCTTCTGAACGTGTCCTAGCTTCCCGCAGTAATGGCATGGTCCCTTACTCTGAATCTGCATAGGTGCTCCTGGCCTCTTGAATGGTACTGTCTGGACTGGCCTCATTGCCGGCCTAGCAGGTGGCCGGTACTGCTCCATGGGACGCTTCCCTTTATCAGCTGGAGGGTCAGGCAGAAGAGCTATGAGCTCATGATTCTTCACAGCATCAAGCACCTCCCTCATAGTCGAGAAACTCGTCGAAGACATAGAAGCCTGGATCTTCGGACGCAGTCCCTGACGAAAGCGATCAGCTCGCTTCTCCTCCTTACGCATCATATGCGGGGCAAAATGGCTCAGCATCTCAAACTCAGCTTCATACTCCTCGACAGTCATATCTCCCTGCTTCAGGTCTATAAATTTGCTCAGCAGCTCCCTCCTAACAGATTTGGTGAAGTACTTATCCTTGAACATATACCTGAAGGTCTTCCACCCCACTGGCTTCTCAAGACGCCTCTCCTCGATGCGCCACCAGTTCCTCGCATTCTTCGTCAGTTGCATCTTTGCTATCTCCACACGGGTATCATCAGGAATCTTCGCAGCAATTAACTTCTCCTCCGTGCTCTGGAGCCACTCGTCAGCAGCTAGGGGTCCCTCCTTCCCCGAAAATGTCCTCGGCTGGAGCTCGTTGAACTGCTTCACTCCTGGAGCAGCTCGTGGGGCAGGCGGAGGTGGTGGTGGTGCAACTGGAACAGCCTGGACAGCACACTGGGACTGCTGAACCAACTGATGCTGAACATCCAGCATCTCCCTCATCACACCCAGAAACTGACGGAAGTCTCCGCTCTGGTCCTCCGAAACTCCATCGCCTAAGTTCCCCGATCGGGTAACACGTCGTCCTGCCATCCAATTGACAGAAACACAGAGGTTAGACTCGTACGATTACTGGATGATAATAAAATGAATTTCAATACTTTGATTGTTCCGTATTCGCAGAAAGATGGGACCTGCATGGGCCACCACTAAAACCTGTCACGCCCCGCTTCCCAAAAAGGACGGAGGCGAAGCGTGACTAAGGCCCGCTTAGGCCGAGGTGGAGAGCCCAGACCCAATAAGCGTCTGTGGTATTCCAAAACGAAGGAAACAGGTCCCTGCAAGTTAGTACGAAACAATAAAAGTACTGAAAGAGATATCATTTCATTTTATTCCAAAATAACATCCAAAAAAGTACTGAGAGTCTAAAACGCCCGAAGGGCTACAACTGCAGAAAAAGAAACTATTGGTGCAAGCACCCAACCTAGGCAAGAAAACAACAGGTGCTACACACCCAATCTAAACTGGAACAGTACTCTGGATCAGCAACTGGAGGCCTCTAACTCTGGTCCTCCTCAGGGTCGTACTCCGGATCAACGTCCTCCGGCTCTCCGTCAGCTGGCAAGTCCGCCTCGTCGACGTACTCTGGCTCAACACCTGACGTACAGCACCAAAAGAAGGAACTGTACGTCAGGTCAGGTCTACAAACAGGGTTAGACCAAACTGCAAGTGTATCAATTTTTTTAGACAACGTTTTCCTGGTTGATTAACATGCTGGGGTTATAACTGAGTAACAAACAGAAGTAACGCATCAGGAAAGTAAAGCGCAACAAGTAGTAGTCGTAGCGTGTGCTACCAACTACGGGACTAACCTACAGGTGTCATGACAAGACGGGACGGGACGTGACAAGACAAGACAGGACAAGTGAGACACGAAAGGGTTCACGCCTTACGGTTCGAGGGGGATCAGACCCTCTTGCCGTGCGCACGCTCAACCCAACCCCAAACCCAGAAACTCAGGACAAGATTTACAGGGATCATTTCTGCTAGGGAAACATCCGAAACGCCCGAAGGCTTTTTGTGCAATAGGGATCACTTTCGCGGGGAAAGCATCCGAAACGCCTGAAGGCTTTTTTTGTATCACGGGGATCACTTCCGCTAGGGAAAGCATCCGAAACGCCCGCAAGCTTTTTGTATAACAGTCACGGGGATCACTCTCGCATGGAGAGCATCCGAAACGCCCGAAGGCTTTTTGTGTAACAGGACACGACATGACAAGTGTAGGGAGTTGTTATTCTAGGGTGTCCACACGCACACACACACACACACATGATAGCTCTACAATTTCAAAAGTTGTTGTTGTCAGGCTCAGACTTCGTCGTCAAGTCTGAGCCGTCAGGAGTCGTCCCGGACGCTATCATTTCACGTCCGGTTCTATTTGTTCACAGTTAACAATTCTAACCAACTAGGGCCTAAGCACGGCCAAAAGTGCAAGTGGATACACTTGCCTGCGATGGCGAGTGTGTCGTCCTCTCGAAGCATCTCGTCCAAGCGTCTCGTCCGCGGAAGTCCGTCTGAAATATCGCCACGGCGACGATGTCAGGTCTCAATTTCATCAAATCCTATTAGGGTTCGTTTCTAGGTTATCGGGACTATCCTATTCGTCAAAAGTCACTTTTTCAATGTTTCAGCCTAATCGACGATCTATCCTATGTGCAAGTCAACAAAGTCCACTCGTCGATTTTCTAAGTTCGTACAACGTTTTACTGGTGCTGGAAAATAAATTTAAGTTCAAGTTGACGATTTTTAGTTTAGGGTTCAGTCAGCTATTTTGGGGATTTCTACGAGTTTCGGGGAACCAACCTGAACCGGAGTTTGTCGCAGATAGGAATTCGTGTCTGATCGGAGGACTCCTCAGCTTCTGATCTGGTCCTCGTACGATTCTCCAAAAGCTGGTACTTGCGATGAAGGCCTACGACGTGTCGTAACGTCGTAGACAGTAAATCCGCGAAGTAGCACGCCCAAGTGGGGCCCACAGCAGTGCTAGGGGTCAATGGGAGACCCACAACACCTCTGGAGAACTTGGGGGGCCCACCACAGGAGTTGGTGTGGGAGAAACAATGTTGCGACGAAGTTCTGTCGATCGGGCACGGTCGGTGCGAGGGTTTCTCTCGGTCAGACCGAGAGAAACTCTCGGTCGGGAGGGTTGCAGCGCAGCGGAGGCGAGAGCTTGGGCGGTACGAGGGAATCCTTCGGTCAGACCGAGCGGGCCTCTCGGTCGGACACGGGGGTGCGGGCGCTGCAGCGCTACGGAGCGATGCGGAGCGGTCTCTCAGTCGGTGCGGGAGATCCCACCGGGCAGGCGCTAGCGGGTGCGGAGCGGTGCGGGCGAAGCGGCTGTGCGGGGAAAATCTCTCGGTCAGACCGAGAGATTGCCTCGGTCGGTGCGGGCGACAGCGGGGGGGGGGGGGGGGGGGGGGGGGGGGGGGGGGGGGGGGGGCGTTGCAGCGGAGTGCTGCAAGCGGCGATGCGGGAGCGAGCTCCGGTCGTGCACGGGGATGTGCGGGGCGGCCGTCGGTCGTGCACTGGGGCGATCGTCGCAACGTTGCGACGAAGCTTTGGGAGAGGAAACGGCGGATAGGGTTTTGTGTAATGCCGAAATAACTTAGCCTAGGGCTAATATAAATAGGTTAGAGCTAGGGTTAGGGTTAGGGTTAGGGTTTAAGAAAAACGTATTTAAAATAATTAAAATATTTAATTTAATTTAAAATTACTCTCCTCTCCCTCACGAAATTTCTGTGCGGCCAAAAATTCTGAAATTTGGTCAAAAAATTCTTTAATACGGTTTTATAATATAGGAATTTTATTGTAATTAAAACACGTATAAAAATAGGTTTTAAAATTATTTAAAGATTTCAAAAAAATGGAAAATAGGTCAAACTAAGTCCAAAAATTGTAAAATAATTATAGGGTCTTCAAACGACGAAAGAAAGAGAGTGGAAAAGATGGATCTAAATTTCGACGTCGAGAGACGAAATTAAAAATAGAAACGTCTCACGTCAAAACAAAAAGTCGCGACGTCACATCAAATAAGTTAGTATCGCGGAAGAACGACTCGAGATATGTCGTTCCAAAATTGTTCCACAATCTAATACTTTCAGAGACGATCACATTAACGTATCACACAATAATGTCCAAAATCAAATAAAGTCAAAAATAAACACGTGCACGATCAAGAGCACGTGCACAAAGAAAGTACGATCGAAAACCGACCGTTACAATATCGGACGCGATCAAGTTTTTGGCGCCGTTGCCAGGGATCGCCATTTGACAGTGTTCGACTTTTCTTACCCGGTTATACCTCATTTTCTTTTTTTTCTTATTCCTTTTTGACTTTGTTTGATGCCCAATTTACGTGCTCCCAGTATTTTCCATAGAATCTTAAGCAGGTAACCTGGGAGATGTGATCATTAGAACCGAGTCTAGCCCGGGAGATGAGGATTCCTTTGCAGATCTTCTGAAGGAACTTGTTGATGAGGTCCAAACCATAGGGGCTTTTGCCATTGATATCGAGGACCCCATTGAGCAACTATTTGCTAGCTTTGTGATGGATCAAATCTCCCCGGAAGGGACTATCGAGGGCAACATCAAAGTCGATGTGAGGGACATCATGTTACACATTAAAGACAGTAGAGCATGCATCGAAGAGTACTACACTCCTGAGGAGCCCACTTGGCATGTCGAAATTCAGGGAAGTACACTATATGACCCTCTCTCTGATATTTATGAACCCATTGACACATCCCTTGATCTCATGTGTGGACCGGAGCAGAGTGGTAGCCCCATCAATGTCAACACAGAGCTGTGCAGTATCTACTCCAATGCGCCGTCCTCACCAAGAAGCGAATCTGAGCCCACATATGAGAACTCAGATGTCGCGGAAGAGGCCAAGCTTTCACAAGAAGAGGAAGTAGGGGGTACTGCGCCTCTCGAGGTAGAACTTAAACAATTACCTCCAAATTTAAGGTATGCTTTCTTGGGTAATAAATTGACCTATCCGGTAATTGTTAATGCCACCCTCAACCATGACCAGCTTGAAAGACTCTTAGATGTCCTTAGAAGTCACAAGGATGTCCTTGGCTACACCATCTCTGATCTAAAAGGAATAAGTCCTAGGCTTTGCACGCATAGAATCCACTTAGAAAACACTGAAGCTACCTCCATAGAGCCTCAAAGGCGGTTAAATCCTAACTTGAAGGAGGTGGTTAAGAAGGAAATTCTTAAATTGCTTGAAGCTGACATTATCTATCCTATCTCTGATAGTAGATGGGTTAGCCCCGTTCATGTCGTCCCTAAAAAGGGGGGATGACCGTTATACAAAACGATAAGGGAGAACCCATTTCTACACGCACTGTCACGGGATGGCGGATGTGTATTGATTATAGGAAATTAAATAAAGCCACATGGAAAGACTATTACCCATTGCCCTTCATCGACCAAATGCTAGAGCGCCTCTCTAAACATAAATTCTTTTGCTATTTGGATGGGTATTCGGGATTCTTTCAGATCCCTTTGCATGAAGATGACCAAGAAAAGACTACTTTCGCATGTCCTTATGGCACAAATGCCTACCATAGAATGCCCTTTGGTCTTTGCAATGCTCCCACCACCTTTCCAAGGTGCATGACATCCATCTTTTCTGATTATATTGAAAACATTATGGAAATATTTATGGACGATTTTTCTGTCTATGGAAGTGAGTTTGATTCTTGTTTGGCTAACCTCACTAAAGTTCTCAAAAGATGCCAACAAAATAATCTTACTCTTAATTGGGAGAAATGTCACTTTATGGTCACCGAGGGGATAGTTCTTGGGCACCTTGTTTCCTCTAGAGGGATTGAGGTTGATAAGGAGAAAATTGAGGTAATCGAAAAACTTCCTCCTCCTATTAATGTAAAGGGCATTAAGGGATTTCTAGGTCATGCGGGGCTCTACTGCCGCTTCATCAAGGATTTTGCCCTAATTGCCCGACCTTTTACCGCCCTACTCGCTAAAGATGCTCCATTTGTCTTTTCAGGAGAATGCTTGCAAGCATTTAATACATTAAAGGAAGCTCTCATTTCCTCACCCATTATACAACCGTCGGACTGGAGTATTCCCTTCGAGCTCATGTGTTATGCAAGTGATCAAGCTATTGGAGCGGTGTTAGGACAAAGGAAGGACAAGAAGCTTCATGCAATATTCTATGCAAGCAAAACATTGGACGAGGCACAAAAAAATTACCCCACTACCGAGAAAGTGCTCTTGGCGGTTGTCTACTCCATTGAGAAGTTTCGCTCCTACCTCCTTGGATCCAAAGTAATTGTGCACACCGACCATGCGGCATTGAAGTATCTACTAAGCAAAAAGGAGGCCAAGCCATGATTAATAAGATGTATACTTTTGTTGTAAGAATTCGACTTGGAGATTAGAGACAAGAAGGGCACGGACAACGTTGTGGCGGAACACTTGTCTAGGCTTGTTCGCAATGAGAAGAACGAAAGTCTACCAATTGATAACACATTTGCGAACGAGAGGCTATTCGCTATTAGACCCGGAGAGGTGCCTTGGTATGTGGATTATGTGAACTATTTGACATGCGGGATAAAACCATGCGGGATGGCCATGCAACAAAAAAGGAGGTTCATGCATGAGGTCCGCAATTATTTTTGGGAAGATCCGTATCTCTTCAAAATATGCAAGGATGGTATTATATGAAGGTGTGTTTCTAAGGAGGAAGCCACATCTATCATTTCACATTGTCATGATATGCCTTACGGAGGACATCACGCCGCTTCCAAAACCACCGCAAAGATATTGCAAAGCGGGTTCTTTTGGCCGACCATGTTCAAGGATACGCATGACTTCGTCAAGCATAGATGCCAACGGACTGGAAATATATCGAAACAGAATCAGATGCCAATGAAGCCCATTTTGGAGATTGAGCTATTCGATTGTTGGGGAGTGGATTTCATGGGCCCTTTTCCGTCAAGCAAGGGAAACAAGTATATCCTATTAGCGGTAGAATACGTCTCAAAATGGGTGGAAGCCATTGCCAACCCAACTAATGATGCAAGGGTGGTATCCAAATTCTTTAAGCAAAACATCTTCCTGCGCTTTGGAGTGTCACGCACTTTGATAAGCAATGGAGGGAGTCATTTTATAGAGAACAAGTTTGAAGCCATGCTGAAGAAGTACGTGGTAAATCATAGAATCGGTATGGCATACCACCCTCAGACGAGTGGACAAATGGAGGTGTCGAACCGGGAGATTAAACAAATTCTAGAGAAGACGTCGATAGATCTAGAAAGGATTGGTCCATGAAATTAAATGATGCACTATGGGCATATCGCACTCCCATTGGCACCACCCCTTACCGCCTTGTTTATGGGAAAGCTTATCATTTGCCGGTGGAGTTGGAACACCGCGCATATTGGGCCATCAAGACCTTTAATTATGACTACAAGAGTGCGGCGGTGAGGCGACTCTTAGACATCAATGAGCTTGACGAGATTAGGAGGGATGCTTACGAGAGCTCAAGAATTTACAAGGAAAGAACTAGAATTCTCCACGACGCACGCATCACTGTTACAGACTTCAAAGTCAGAGACAAGGTCCTCATATACAATTCTAGACTCCGACTTTTTCCCAGAAAGCTAAGATCGCGATGAGCCGGACCCTTAACCATTAAGTACATACAACCGGGAGGAGCATGCGAGTTGGAAGGAAAAGACGGTGCCACATTTAAGGTAAATGGAAAACGGCTCAAGCATTATTCCGAAGGAGCCCCAACCGGTGAGGTGAATTGCATATATCTACTCAAGGGACGGTCCCATAATCCTTCTCATTGATGAGGTGATTGATGAAGCTATACCACATTCCATTAGCGCCCTACACGATGACGGCCTTGAAGAAGGCCAATCTTCTAGTGGTGAAGGAAAATTGGAGGATCCGCCGGACTATCCCTTGGTTGATGACAAAGACAACGCCGACGTCGCGAGAATAAAGGAGCTATGCAAACTCTCCACGGCCAACAAATTGAAGAAAGCTCCACCGGATAAGAAAGCATCATCACAGGTGAAGAAAAAGAATGGTACAAGCTCAAGCTTGGGGGACTTATCCCCCAACACTACCCATGATGAAGGGAAGCCGCGAAATACCCACGAGCATCAACAATTGAATCCGAGTTGCCTTCCCGGCAAATTTAACGGGCGCATCTCACATGCGCCAAATATCGAGCACTAAACAAATATCTTAAGGGGTCAAGCTCAAGAGCTTAAACAAGCGCTTGTCGGGAGACAACCCGACGGTTTTACATTATTTTTAGTAGAATTCTATTTTTGTTTTAGATTTTTCTTAGTGTTTAGAGTCTAGAGTCAATAAAAATCGTGACAATGGGCTCTATTTTTCATGACAGGAGATGGAGAACAAAAAATCATTCATATGGAGGATGACCATGGCAATGGAGAGTGCTCCAGGTACGCGCTCAGGCCTTAGGAAGAGGAAGAAACTGACGGAAATGAGAAAAACAGAGAATGGTGCAAAAACAGAGAGCCGAGGCTGAAAACAGCTAGCCACTCGGCCGAATGAACTTTTCATTAGGCCGAGTGAAGACTCTACTCAGCTGAGTAGAGTACCTGTTGAGTATTGGACTTCTCCCTACTTGGTGTTAATGATGAGCAAACATAAATACTTGTGACTAATCCCCTATTTTGCAGTTAATCCATTGCCTAAGCTTACTATGAAGTTCAACTAGCAATGGATGACTCACAAACATGATTGAAGGCAAATGATATGAATTGGATGATCGTAGATTGATGATTGAAGCTCCGTAAAGACTTCAAGCTCATACGATGGAAAGAAGAGATTATTCGTCAATGTAATTTTTCTTTTATCTCTTCTAGTATGTAGCTTAGAAGTAGAATTATGATGGAGCACTCACACACATCTACTTTCGGTCAGAGGACATCTCTAGACCTTTGTCCTTTGATCTCAATTCAATTCTCTTTTGTTTGTGCTAGGATTGTTCATAACAGCCGACTGCTTAACAGTTTACAGTCGCCTGTCTCAAAAACAGTCGACTGTGTTTTGTTCTACAGTCGCCTGTTATGCACAGACTATTACAAATGCAGTTTTTGGGTCCTCTCTGATTATCTCACACATGCTACTGTTGAACGTTTATCAGGTGCATGTCTTAGCGACAGTCGACTGTGAATGGTTCATCAGTCACCTGTCTCTCCTTGACCAAACTCTGTTTGATCCGATCTCTACGGCCAGTCGACTTATGCTGTATATACAGTTGACTGTCTATTAGATCAGTCGACTGTCTATGCTGCAACAGTCGTCTGTCTATAAGTCTATTCTTTGACTCAGCTCTCTGGAAATTTCTCCTGTCTGTGACAGTCGTCTGTTTAAGGATATACAGTCGTCTGTTCTGATTGACAGTCGACTGTGTTCCTTGCATCAGTCGTCTGTCCTGTATCTTGTGAGATTTCCAGTATTTTATCTAACTTACTCTTCTCTCGGCCAGTCGCCTGTCTAAGAATGTACAGTCGCCTGTTGGTTTTAAAGACGAATGTCTTGGCTTCATCAGTCGACTGTCCACGTGATAAGTTACAGTTATGAATTCTCACCTACCCTTGCTGACTGTGCAACAGTCGACTGTGGTTTGTTCAACAGTCGACTGTCGCAAGTTCAGATTATATCCGTTGAGATTTTTCTCACGGATTTCGATTGGGTTTTTGCCTAAACTGTTTTGTGGATTTGAGAAAGCTATAAATAGAGCTTCTACTGTTTCATTGGAAGGTTACTCATTCATTGCAAAATCCTTCAAGCTTTCATTTCCAAAGATCAAGGCTTTCAAATCCAAAGCCCTAAGAATTTTCAAATCTTGTTCTCTTGCTCTCCAACCTAGAACCAAAGATTGATCTTCTAGGCATTTGGTGCAGTCAAGAGAAAGGGCTTTTCTCCTCTCTTCCAAGAGAGTTCTTCAACACACATCACACTTCTCCTTCAAGTTCTACTTCAAGGCATATGTGATTGTAAGTGTTGCTTTTAGATTTAATAACTTCTTTATTTGAATTGTGCTCTCGGTTGTGAGAGTGGTTTTTTGCTTGCTCCCTAGTTGTGGGAGTCAAGGACATCGATTGTATTCGATTGCACTTGTAGGGTTGCTACAAGTGGGTTTTTAAGGAAACCTCAAGTTAGGGTTCTAACTTGAGTATCCGGTGGTATCTGGGTGGTAGGGACGTAGGATTACCGGGAACAAGTCGGGAGTTGACTTGGGTAATTCGAACCCTTGAAACATAACTGCGTTTGCGTGTGTTTCTCTTTGGGTTGTTTTTCTATTCCGCACTATTTGTTGGATTGCATTTTATTTGGCGTAAATTCCTTTTAAATTTGCATAAACACTATTCAACCCCCCTTCTAGTGTTTTCCCCATAGACAGGGTCCTTACAATTGGTATCAGAGCGCAAGGTTTTATCTATGGCATCCAACAACAACAACATTCCTCCACCGCCTACGTACAATAATCACGACCGTGCTGGAGCGTCCACACTTTTCGAAGGTCATTCTACGGTACGTCCTCCACGTTTCAATGGTACTAACTTTGGTTATTGGAAGTGTAGGATGGAGACGTTCCTTAGGAGTGCTTCTCTTTGGAGAACTCTCCACAAGGAGTACGTCGAGCCCTCCGAAGATGATTTCGAGAAATGGTCGACTTCCGAGAAGTCCGCCGAAGTCAACAACGCTAAAGCAATGAATGCTCTTCATTGTGCGTTGGACCCGAATGAGTTCAACAAGATATGCACATGTAAGAGTGCATATCAAATTTGAAACCATCTCATCGTTACCCACGAGGGAACGAATAAGGTAAAGCTTTAAAATTTATATGTTGCAGTGCAAAACTTTGACTTGTTTCACATGCAGGAAAATGAGAGCATTGCGTCGATGTACGGACGCTTTACCGACATCACAAACGAATTGGAAGCCCTTGGCCAAATCTACACCGAACCTAAAAAGGTAAGGAAGATTATCATGGGGATGACCTCCAAATGGGAAAGACGAGCAATCGCCATTGAGGAGGTCAATGACTTGAAGAACTACACCGTGGTGAATCTCATTGGGACTCTTATGTCTTATGAAGTAAGACGGGATAACCGATTGAAGATTCGAGCTATGATGAATCCCTCGGAGGCCAAGAAGAAAGCTTTGGCGTTCAACGCCAATTCGTCATCCTCTGAAAGTGATGAATCCGAGAACGAGATGGATTTGGGTGAAATGGCCCAAATGGCGAAGAAGTTCCAACGCTTCTTCCGCAAAGGTAAATTTCCCTCCAACAAACATTTTGAGTCTACTAATGCTACTTCCTCTCTTTGTTATAAGTGTAATAAGCCAGGGCACATCAAGAGGGATTGCCTAATGCTAAACAACAAAGAAAAGTGGAAGGCACCAAAGTACCACAAGTCCAACAAGAACAAGAAATACAAGAAGAAAGGACTCGTCGGTACCTTTGATGACTCAAGTGATGACTCATCAAGCGATTCCGATGATGAGAAGGGTGAGAGCGCCCACATATGCTTCATGGCACGTGAAGACCCACTCTCGGATGAGAGTGATTACGATACGGATAACACCGAGGTAACAATGGATGAACTTCGCATAGCTAATGAAGAACTATTTGCTAAATACCAATATTTAATGCTTAGATACTCTAGCTTAAAGAAATCAAAAGTTAGCAAGTCATCCATTCCATGTATTATCAACAATGACACCATTGTTGATACTTTAACCCTTGAGAAAGCAAACTTAGCTTCTCAAAATGTCACATTGAGAAATGAGGTGAATTCCCTCAAATCTCAACTAGATCAAACACATCCCATGGATAATAGTGATCTAGTTACACGCCACACACAATTGGGATTAGAGAATGATTCTCTTAAAACCCAAGTGCAGGAGCTCAAAGCACGGGTGTCCACCTTGGATACCAACATTTCTTCTTTAAAGGAGAAATATGAGCTCTTGTCCTCCCGTATTGTGAGATTCAATAAGGGACAAGGACAATTGAATGATTTGCTTGCAAATCAATTTCCGGCCACACATCGTATTGGCCTTGGATTTGTAAAAGCTAATGCATTTAATGATCGCACCTCCTATAGTGGTGTCACTATAGATTTTGTGAGGACTTCCTCCGGTGCATCCTCAAGTGGTGTCAAAGACACTATAGGTAGCAATCCTACCAAGAATGTCACCACATCACTTTCTCTTCCTTTTGGCAAGAAACCCACTAAGGGTGGAAACCAAAAGCAAGGTCATGCTTATATGTACACTAATACTCATCCACGTAGGAAACATCCTACTTCACAAATGGATAATCATGACACATTTTATGCTCCGCACCCACGGACACGCACACAATCACACATGAGAAATACTCATGTATGTGCTCCCACACACCCATATGCTCATACACATCATTCTTTCATGTATGCTAATTCTCCACATGTCATGCATGATCAATATGCTTCATATAATATGCATGTTCCCAAGAATACATATCATTCTAGAATGTACAATGCATATCCTCCTCCACATCTTTATGCTAGAATTCATGTTCCTAAGAAGCATGCACCACATAGAAATTCAACACATATGCATGCAACTAGGAATAGGACTCCCAAGATGTACACTATTTGGGGTCCTAAGAACACTAGTCTAAATGTTAGGAATGCTTATGTTGATTCCTACTTTCATGATGTAATTAGAAATAGTAACTATGTTGGGAAGCGGAAGTCCACTTGGACTTGGCTTCCAAAGGGCTAATCTCCTTGGACCCAACAAACATTGGGTACCATAAGCTTATGGTATATTATATAGGTACCCAAGAGAAAGAAGAAGAGCAATAAATGCCTTATTAGCTCTAAAGGAAAAGGATGGATTCTTGATAGCGGTTGCTCCAAATACATGACGGGAGATCCCTCATTGCTCTCTGAAGTGATTAGCATCAAATATGGTGCAACGGTCACTTTTGGATGTAATCAAAAGGGAACCATCATTGGAGTAGGTGTCGTTGGTAATCCTTCCAAACCCCTAATTACTAATGTTTATCTTGTTAGTGGTTTATGTCACAACCTCACTTCCAAAAGTCAACTTTGTGACAAAGGTTACAAGGTTAACTTCGGAGAAAGATTGTGTACTATTGTTGATTGTGATTCAAATGTCTTATTTTCCGGTATTAGGCGTAAAAATATTTATTATTTAAGCTTGCCTAAGACCGTAGAACATTGCCTAGTTGCTAACACAAGAGAACAACTATTATGGCATCGCCGTTTTGGTCATGTTCACTTCAAGCACTTATATAAGTTAGCTAAGCATGATCTAGTCAAATGTTTTCCTAAGATTATTTTTAATAAGAAAAAATTTTGTGATTCATGTCAAAGAGGTAAACTAAGTAAATCTTCATTTAAGCTTAAAGAAGGGATTACTTCTAAGAGGCCCCTAGAACTTCTACATCTAGATTTATTTTGGCCAACTAGAACTGCTTCTTTAGGTAATGCTCATTATGGACTAGTTGTCGTTGACGACTTTTCTAGATTTACTTGGGTTTCATTTTTAACTAATAAGAATGAAGCTCATGAAGAGTTTACCAAATTTACAAAGAAGATTCAGAATCTTTTAGAATCCACCATTATCACTATTCGTAGTGATCATGGAGGAGAATTTGAGAATGAGTCTTTTACTAAGTTTTGTGATGACTCCGGGATAACTCATAACTTTTCCTTTCCTCGTGCACCACCACAAAATGGTGTTGTAGAAAGAAAGAATAGGACTCTTATTGAGTGTGCTCGCACTATGCTCCATGATAGTCATTTAGGACTACAATTTTGGGCAGAAGCGGTGCACACGGCATGTTATGTGCTCAATAGAATCCTAGTGAGACCCCGAACAAACAAAACTTGTTTTGAGTTGTTTTACGATAAAAAGCCTCAAGTGAAATATTTTCGTGTCTTTGGTTCAAAATGTTTTATAAAGAACACCTTTGGTAATTTAGACAAATTTGAGCCAAGATCCGATGAAGGAATTTTTGTTGGATATTCCACACGTAGCAAAGCCTACCGGATATACAACAAAACTTCTTCAACGATTGAGGAATCACTTCACGTATCTTTTTATGAAGATTTTGACTTTCCTCATGTTGATGATGATAATGTAGATATTCTTTGTGGTTCTCTTAATAATGTTAAGATTAATGATAATATTGTTGAGACTGACACTTCTAACGAAGTTGTTGAAGTTGTTGTAATGCCCTACAAGCTACTGCACAAGTACTAGAGGGGGGGGGGGTGAATAGTACTTTAAAAATAACGAGGAGTATAATTCCTAATTATAATGCAAACAACTACCAAATCAATTTGCGGAAGCTTAAATTGAATGACAACAACAATAATAACAATGCTAACAAGAGATGTTACTGGGTTCGGATCCACCCAAGTCTCCCCGACTTGTTCCCGGTGATCCTACGTCCCAACCACCCGGATCCCCTCCGGATACTTGAGTTAGAAACCCTAACTCAAGATTTCCACTATGAAATACTTGTGAAAAAACCTCCACAAGTCAAATCATACAAAATGTAACTTGTGACTCCCACAACCCGGGATCACAACCACACTCTCACAACCGAGAGTGAATCTTACAAATCAAATATGAAATGAAATAAGAAAACTTCTTACCGAACAAAATACCTATGCCTTGAGTATTGCTTACGAATTAGGGCAAGGATGATTTTGAGGAAGAAGTGGCACCAAACCCTAGCTCCAAGATGTAGAACAGCGATGTAGAGCTTTGGGGATGTTGGTGACCTAGAATCAAGCACTTGGCTTAGAAGGCTTCACACTCAATCAATCTCTCTTTGGAAGTAAGAGTTAGGAGAGATTAATGAATGGAGGGAATGAGCTTTGAATGAGCTTGGATTGATTTCTCTTGAACTCTAAACTTGCATTAATATCAGCCTTGGCAGCAATGAATGCAGCCCAACAAGTATTTATAGGAATGAAGAGAGAGAGAGAGAGAGAGAGAGAAAAACGTTTCAATTAGGGCTCCAACGGCTCTTTTCTGAACCCAACTAGTTGGTCAAAGAACAACCACCGACCGACTAGTTCATCAACTAGTCGGTTGGTCAATTAACGTAAACCGACTAATGAGTAAACTGAGAAAAGATCAAAGTACAGACTAAGGAACTAGTCGGTCTAAGAAGAGTCACTGACCGACTAGTTTCACAACTAGTCGGTCGGTTACTCAACGTGGACCGACTAACAGATAAAACTGAAGTCTGAGAAGAATTAGACTTAGTCGGTCCAAGAACAAATGTTGACCGACTAATTCACCAACTAGTCGGTCACCAAATGAACATAGACCGACTAACAATAAACAGTAAGTATGGTGAAAAATTTGGCATGTACAGTAAACTAAACTAGTCGGTCTAAGAAGAAAAGTTGACCGACTAGTTCATCAACTAGTCGGTCGATCAATGAGCACAGACCGACTAATGATAAACAGTAGCTCAAGTGAAAATGTGCATGTTCAGGGAAAGCTCAACTAGTCGGTCATAGAAGCATCACTGACCGACTAGTTCACAAACTAGTCGGTCGGTGAGTCAACTTAGACCGACTAACTGTAAACAGTAAAGAGCTAAGAATTAACTGACAGAAACTAGTCGGTCCAAGAAGCTTGGCTGACAGACTAGATCACCATCTAGTCGTTCAGTTCTTCTTCTTGAACCAACTAACATGCACAAGAAGTCCCGAATTGAAGCGCGAAGCTTCGGGAAGAATTGTATGGACTTCTACTAAGATCCTAGAGCTAAGATATGAGCGTTATGAAGATTTAAAACGTAAGACCTACTCAAGGCTTAACATTCTACGAAAGAAGCTTAAAGACTATAAATTAAACTTGACGATACCGTCTTCAATAGCTTCAATCGAATCTTCATGACTTCTAAATAGGTCCATAAGCTTCAACGAAGCTTTAGGCATACGATCACGTGCTTTGAGAAGTCTTGAGACGTCGTAATTGTTATTCATGTGAATTTGGCGACGATCTCCATAACTGCGCTCACAAAGTGTTAGTACATATTATATTTATGTTTGTTCATCATCCAAAACCAAATCCGGGGAGTCCAATATCCAACATTCTCCCCCTTTTTGGTGATGACAAACCAACATAAATAATAATCAAAAATAATAATTCAAATGAAATTTACTTACTCCCCCTGCATTGATGACACGTTAATTTCCAATTTAAACAAAAATAATACGCATCAAGCAGACGAGTGAAGTATATTAAATGAGAATCGATTATTGAATTATTGAAATACCAAATGTAGGTTATTGAAATATCGGATTTGAAAATCCATTTATATATCTTAACTCCCCCTGAATCTAACACAACAATTTAGATTCTTGGAGAAATGCTTTAAATTTTCATTTGGCACATCGTTATTATTATATCTCTCCCCCTTTGGCATAAGCAAAAAGAGCGGGAGGATAACAACGACAACAACAATGGCCTCAAATTAAAAAGCACGGGAGTCGTAGAATACGACGAAGGTTCAAGTGACACCAAAGAGAAAAATACGAATAGTATCAAGGCGTGTCAAAGATACCAAAGTCGAAAAATCGTAAAACGAAATCATCAAAACTCAAATCTTTTTAACGGATTGAGTTATGGAATATACTCTCCAATATCAACATTTCTTGGTTAATTTAGTGCATGGAAAACAATTCTATGTTTTCATAGAAGAAATTTCTATTAAACCAAGTTAATATCGGCGAGCGACGAATTCAAACATCAGAGACATTAAAAATTAGAAATTGCACAATATAATGAAATGTCAACTGCGATGCATTTATATATATATAAAATGAAGCAGAGTACATCACCGACATACAACCAAAATACATCATGATATGACAAAATATCCCAGTGTCAACAAAAAATACATCATCATCAAATATCAAAAAAACATCATCAAAAAGATCCAAAATACATAGCCACCCACACTATCCTACCCAACAACTCTCACAACTAGATATATCATCCAATGAGTATCAGGAGAGGCCTCGGAGAAACTCAAGAGGCAGCGGGAGGACCAGAAGCAACTGCAGGCTCAGCAGGAGCAGAAGAGGTGACTGGATCAGCAGAGACGTCCGGAAGATCAGCAGGAGGAACGGCTGAAGTGGCAACCTCTGAAGCAGCAACCGTAGTGGCCTCGGGAGCACCAGTCGTAGTATCCACCACAGGAGTAGCGACAACAGGTGTGCTCTCGGGGGCACCAGCAGAAGAAGCAGCAACAGCATCACCGGAAGTGGAAGCACCAGCAGCAGTGCCCTCGGGGGCACGAGTCGAAGCACGACAGAGCTCCTCAACGTCATCCTCAGCCATGTCATCTAACTCCTCATCCTCAGAAACGGAAGGAGGAAGATCAACACCCAGCAGACGAGCTATACGGCAGACTACCTCCTCGGTACGAGCCAAGCGAGACTCGTGACGACGAAGCAACCGTACGACCTCATCCAGGGTGGCAGAGGGAGCAGTAGAGGCACTGGCAGAGGCAGGGGCAGACGCTGAAGGTGTCGTCCTCTGAACGTGACGAAGAGCATCAAGAGATTTCTTGACGGCCGTCGCATTCAGGGGGGGACCAAGGGGACGCTCATTGTCACGAGGCAACGTGACACGAAAATGACGAAACACGAGGGTCAACATGCAAGGAAATGGGATATGAGCCGATTTATTAGACTTTCGAATACACTCGAAAGAGTCAATCTTATCGAGTATAATTCGAGCCCAATTAATCGAGCTCCCCATGAAGATCGCATAGATAAGCTTCAAAAATGGCTGGGATGGTAAAGATGAGGAGCCGTACTTGGGAAGCAAGCACGACTTCAGAATCAGATTTAGGACCCACGCATTAGGCTTGAATGATTTAGATGGCACGCCAATCATGGCAGGAGGGATCTGATGGAAAATCTCTGAAAGGATGGTCTGATCAAGAGAAGAAATATCATCTACCGAGATATCAGAGGGAAGAAGGCCAGACGAAGAGATACCCAAAATCTCTCCTAAGATTTCCGCAGTGAGGACTATAGGAGTCCCCAAAACGGTCGTCTCAACAGAGTGGGTCTGATCGTACTGACCCCGGATCCTATTCGCATAGAAAATCTTAACTAATCTAGGGTAGGGGTGAGGATTCGCCTTCGGGTCATATCGAAGGTAATCGAGAAGACCCGACGACGACAGAAGATCAGCTAACCCTATAAAGTCGCTAAACTGGACGAAATGCTCCAGAAGCAGCGGGCAATGTTCGATACGGTTATACGCCGCGAGACACAAAGGGTCATCGCGACATAAGGAAATATCGACACCGCCCACCGGCATCGGACCCTTTCCCTTAGGCTTACGGGTAGACGTACGAGGGTGGGTGCTAGACTTGGGATGAATAGGAGGAGAGGGTTCCCTATGAGTCTCGGTCTCGGGGTTATACTCCGTATCGGAATCGGTAGGAGTATGGAACGTAGAGGCAGAGGCAAGAATTTTGGCCTTAGGCTTAGGCTTGGGTTTGGGTTTCGGTTGACCTCTAGGTTTAGCGGTCGTCGTCCTCTTCTTCTTGAGAGGAGGCGAAGACGACGAAGGAAAGGTGGTCTTGGCTCTACGCTTCGGAGGGGTTGGATGCTCAGGATCCGAAGAGTTTGGATCAACGGTCATCGGAGAGGGGCTAGTCGGAGTGATCGGAATACGTGTTCTTGCCATAGTCGAAGCAAGACACGGGACAAGGAGATCAAACGAAGAAGCCCTAGCCGGAAAAAATAGATAAACCCTAAGAACCCTAGAAACCGAGCAAGCCCTAGCTCTAGGAAAGGAAATCTAACCCTATGAGGAGAGGAGATCACCTAGAACGAGGGGCCGACGGAGGAGATCGACGGAGATGGCCGGAAAATGGCCGGAGATCGATCGGAAGTCGAAGGGTTTTGAGGGGAATCGGGATTTCGAGCTGGAGGAGAAAGAGAATAGACCGATTAGAATGAGAATAGACCGACTAAAATGAGTTTAAGTCGGTCGAGATCGCAAATTACCAAACAGTCCCTGGCACAACTAGTCGGTCACAGTTCAAGCACTGACCGACTAGATCACGATCTAGTCGGTCGGTCAATGAGCTTGAACCGACTAGTTGTAAACAGTGGCTGAACCAAGATATACTGACAAGATTTAGTCGGTCACAGTTCATTGACGGACCGACTAGATCTCAATCTAGTCGGTCGGTCACTGAACATGAACCGACTAAGGAGTCCAAAAAATGATAATCAATTTCTCTCCTTAATACGCTTGGACGATATATCTCAAAACTCTCAATAATCATCTAAACTACCCCATTAAACATTGAAAACTCAAAATTTGACGATTACGCACAAATCGAACGAAAAATCAAAAATATCACATAAATTCCGAAAAATCCAATAATTCTAGCATGGATGAGATATTGCCAAATATAATAGCATGCAAAATTATTGAATGAAACATGAATCCTATATCTCGGATTCACCCATAATCCCCAATTCTCGACGTAACCGCACAAAGGAGTCCTCCTTTAGGGGTTTCGTGAAAATATCGGCGATTTGCTTTTGGGTTTCAACGTACACTAAAATGATGTCCTTTTTAGCAACATGATCATCTAAAAAGTGGTGTCGGACATCTATGTGTTTCGAACGGGAGTGGTGTACCGGGTTCTTGGAAAGACATATTGCACTTTGGTTGTCAACCATGATAGGGCAAGTATCACAATTTATACCAAAGTCTTTAAGTGTGTGTCTCATCCAAAGAACTTGAGCACACGTGGCACCGGCGGCAATATATTCCGCCTCGGTGGTTGAAAGTGACACGGAATTTTGCTTCTTGGAAAACCAAGAGACAAGGGAATTTCCTATAAAATGGCAAGTGCCACTAGTACTTTTCCTGTCGGATTTGCATCCCGCATAATCGGCATCACTATATGAGATTAACTCATATGTGCTAGATTTCGGATAAAGTAATCCAAAATCTAAAGTGTAACTTAGATAGCAAAAAATACGCTTTACCGCTACTAAGTGAGATTCCTTAGGTTGAGATTGATAACGAGCACATACGCATACGGCGAACATAATATCGGGCCTACTTGCGGTAAGATAAAGCAAACTACCTATCATACCTCGATATAGACGAATGTCTACATCCTTACCGCCCGTATCTTTATCGAGATGCGTTGTCGTGCTCATTGGAGTCTTTTTCCCGGAAGCATTCTCCATTCCAAATCGCTTTAGCAACTCCACCGTGTACTTCGTTTGGTGGATGAAGATGGCATCGTCCATTTGGCGAATTTGGAGACCTAAGAAATACTTGAGCTCACCCATGTGGCTCATCTCAAATTGTTCCTTCATAACATTAGAAAACTCTTCGCAAAGAGCAAAGTTAGTAGCACCGAAAATGATATCATCAACATATATTTGAACTAAAATTATATCATTATTCGCATGCTTAACAAAAAGTGTAGAATCGGCTTCTCCCATTTTAAAATTCAAATCCAAAAGAAAGTTCTTTAATCGATCATACCAAGCTCGAGGAGCTTGTCTCAAACCGTAAAGTGCTTTCTTTAGTTTAAAAACATGATTTGGAAAATTTTCATTTATGAAGCCCGGAGGTTGAGAAACGTAAACTTCCTCAACAACATCTCCGTTTAAAAATGCACTTTTAACATCCATTTGAAATAATTTAAAATCCTTATGGCATGCAAAAGACAATAATAATCTAATTGATTCTAATCTAGCTACCGGAGCGAAGGATTCTTCGAAATCAATACCTTCCTCTTGTCGATAGCCTTGAGCAACTAACCGAGCTTTGTTCCGGACGACGACTTGGTGTTCGTCGGTTTTGTTCTTGAAGATCCACTTTGTCCCTATGACGGTGTGGTTCTTCGATGGCAATGGAACAAGCTCCCAAACTTCATTTCTCTCGAATTGAATGAGCTCCTCCTCCATGGCTAAGATCCAAGCGCTATCTTCGCATGCTTCATTAATATTCTTTGGCTCTATCGAGGAGGCAAAGGCACAATGAGCGAAGTAGTTCACTTGCGATCTCGTTTTGACACTATCATGGATATTGCCAATGACTTGCTCATGAGGATGGTCACGAACGGTATGAAGCCGTTTGGGAATACCTCGATCACTAGGAACATTCTCAACAACTTCATTAGTTGGGTTAGTCTCAATAGAATCAATAGAATCATTAGACTTAGAATTATCAAATGAATCACATAAAACATCCATAGAGTCATTATCATTTGAAATTCTAGTTGGAACAAATCCTTCATTAAATGAGACATGAAGCGACTCCTCGATCGTTGAGGTTCGTTTGTTGAATATCCGGTAGGCTTTGCTACGCGAAGATATCCAACAAAAATCCCCTCATCGGATCTTGGATCGAATTTGTCCAAACTACCATATGTGTTCTTAATAAAACATTTCGAACCAAAAATACGAAAATGTTTAACTTGAGGCAACCTACCAAACAACAATTCATAACAAGTTTGTTTAGTGCCGGGCCTCAAAAGTATTCTATTAAACACATAGCAAGCGGTGTGTACCGCTTCCGCCCAAAATTGATGGCCAAGTTGGCTATCATCAAGCATAGTGCGAGCACACTCCACTAGCGTCCTATTCTTTCTCTCAACTACACCATTTTGAGGAGGTGCACGAGGGAAAGAGAAGGTATGTGTAATACCAACTTCATCACAAAATGTCTCAAAAGACTCATTCTCAAATTCACCTCCATGATCGCTACGAATAGTGACAATGGTGGTTCCTAAGAGATTTTGTACTTTCTTAACAAAAATTGTGAAGTTTTCAAAAGCTTCATTTTTATTACATAATGAAAATACCCATGTAAATCTCGAATAGTCATCTACGATGACAAGTCCATATCTAGCATTTCCTAATGAAGCAACTCTAGTTGGCCCAAATAAATCTAGATGTAATAGCTCTAGTGGCCGTTTAGTAGAAATGATTTTCTTAGGTTTAAATGAAGATTTAGGAAGCTTGCCACGTTGACAACAATCACAAAAACTTTTCTTTTCAAAAACAAGCTTCGAAAAACCTTTAATGGAATTTAATTTTGAAAGCTTATATAGTGTTCCAAAGTTCACATGTCCAAAGCGTCGATGCCATAAGTGTTGTTCACTTGTGTTGGCAACGAGACATTGTTCATAAGACTTAGGAAGATCCAAAATATAAATGTCTTTATGACGAGTTCCGGAAAATAATAATTTATCATTATCTTTTCTTAAAATATGACACAATCCTTTCGCAAAGCTAACTTTGTAACCTTTGTCACAAAGTTGGCTTATTGAAATAAGATTGTGATTTAAACCACTAACAAGATAAACATCACTAATTAGGGGTTTAGAAGGGTTACCCACTTTACCAACACCTATGATGGTTCCGCTCTCGTTGCCTCCAAATACGACGCGGGTTCCATTTGCTATGGGAACCACTCCGGAGAGCAACCTAGCGTCACCCGTCATGTGTTTTGAACACCCGCTATCGAGTATCCAATTTCCCTTGGAGCTAAATTTAAATTTGTTGCTCCTTTTCTTTTTCTTTTCCTTGAGTACCTAAAGATAGAGAATTTCATATCATGGTACCCAAGGTCATTGGGTCCAAAAGATTAGACCTTTGGAAGCCAAGTCCAATTGGACTTAGACTTCCCCACATAATTTCTACTATGCACAACATCCGAAAAATAAGCATTCATATACAATTGTTTTTCGTCCATGCTTGTGTCCTTTGGGCTCCAAATTGTGAAAATCTTGGGAGCCATCATCCTATTGGGTGCATGCATTCGACGTTGATTTCTACGTGATGCATGTTGTGGATAGGCATAAGGAACATGATGGAATGGTGCACGACGAGAATTATTCATATGATGTTGTGGGTGAACATATGCATGTGAGGGAACACGTGCATGAGGGTGTCTCACATTGTGTGCACGTGCCCGAGAATGTGTTGCATAGAAATCATCATATGTGTGAGCCGGTGGAGTAGGACGTGTGTTCCTACGTGGCATGGTATTGGTGTACATGTAGGCATGCCCCTTCTTTGGAGGTCCACCCAAAGTGGGTTTCTTTCCAAAAGAAGGCGTGGACGAGGTGGAAGCACCATTGGTAGATGAACTACCAATAGAGTGTTTGCTACCACTCGTAGAGTCACCGGAAGTTGGCCTAACAAAAGTAGTGGCCGATTTGGATGGACATCCCATCGTATACCCCAAACCAATGTGGTGATTGGCCGGGAGTAAGTCACTTAGGATTTTATCCAAATGGTCCTTACCCTTATTGAATCTATTGATTCGGCCTAATGTGTTCTCATATTTCTCTTTGAGAGAACGCATAGAAGTATCTAGTGTAGATACTTGCGATGTGAGCACATAAACACGAGATTTAAGATTCTCGTTCTCAATACTCAAAGTCGAGTTTTGAGAAGTTAAATCCGCTATCCTATGTTCTTCCGGATCATCTATGCTAACATGTTCAAGTTTAGATTTGAGATTAATAATCTCATTTCTCAACTCTTCAACAACGGTGTCGTTGTTGGTGATGATAGTCTTAGGCGAGGTTTGAATGCTAGCTAGGTCATCTTTTACCTTAGTATATCTATTTACCAATTTAGTGTATTTTGACCATAATTGAGAGTTAGCATTCCTAAGGTCATCCATGGTTACCTCATCGCTTTCTTCATCACTATCAACGGAAGAGGAGGATCCTTGATCGTGCTCCTCTCTTGCCATGAAACACATGTGCGCTTGCTCCACGTGCTCATCGTCCGACTCTCCACTTGAAGAATCATCGGAGTCGGTGAAGGTAGCTCCGACAAGTCCCTTCTTGTTTCCTTTCGTGTACTTCTTGGACTTGTCATACTTTGGTGCCTTCCACTTCTCCTTGTGCTTATTGAGGGGACACTCCGCTTTCATGTGTCCCGGCTTATTGCACTTGAAACACAAAGGAGAGGAAGAGGCGTTAGTAGAACCAAATTTAGCTTTGTTCTTGAAGTTACCTTTTCGGAAGAAACGGTTGAACTTCTTGGCCATGAGTGCCATGGACTCCAAGTCCAACTCGTTTTCCGAGTCTTCATCATCGGTTGATGTGGATGTGGATGGAGCGGCCTTGAAAGCAATGGCCTTCTTCTTTGGCTCGTCTTGCTTTAGGTAGGACTTCATCTTTTCCTGCAATTTGAGCTTGCTATCTTTGCGTACCTCGTATGACATTAAAGTACCCATTAGTTGAACTACGGTGTACTTGTTCATGTCATTACCTTCCTCGATGGCGAAGGTGCGCTTTTCCCAAGAAGAAGGAAGTCCTTCGATAAGCTTCGAACACTTCTCCTTTTGGGTGTAGGATTTTCCAAGAGCCTCTAGCTCGTTTATGATGTCGACGAAGCGAGCGTAATACTCCTTCATCTTCTCGCCCTGTTGCATATTAAACATTTCGTAGTCTTTGTTTACAACTACGAGTTTAGAGTCTCTTACCCGACTCGTCCCTTCATGAAGTATGAGGAGGGAGTTCCAAATTTGATATGCACTCTTACATGTGCATATCTTATTGAAGTCCTCGGGCTCCAACGCGCATTGCAAGGCGTTCATTGCCTTGGCATTGCTTACCTCCGCGGCGACCTCCGCGGTTGTCCATTTCTCAAAGTCTTCTTCTTTGGGCTCGATGTACTCCTTCATTGTAGTCCTCCATAAAGATGCACTTCGGAGGAAGGTTTCCATCCTACATTTCCAGTACCCGTAGTTGGTACCGTTGAAAAATGGAGGCCTTGTAGAGGAATGTCCCTCCATCACCGAAGATGCTCCTTCACGGTTCCTGAAGGTGTCATAGTTGGAAGGTGGACGCACGGTCTTGTTGTCGTTGGTAGACATAGCTGTGTATCTGGCTTTGATACCAAATGTAATGCCCTACAAGCTACTGCACAAGTACTAGAGGGGGGGGTGAATAGTACTTTAAAAATAACGAGGAGTATAATTCCTAATTATAATGCAAACAACTACCAAATCAATTTGCGGAAGCTTAAATTGAATGACAACAACAATAATAACAATGCTAACAAGAGATGTTACTGGGTTCGGATCCACCCAAGTCTCCCCGACTTGTTCCCGGTGATCCTACGTCCCAACCACCCGGATCCCCTCCGGATACTTGAGTTAGAAACCCTAACTCAAGATTTCCACTATGAAATACTTGTGAAAAAACCTCCACAAGTCAAATCATACAAAATGTAACTTGTGACTCCCACAACCCGGGATCACAACCACACTCTCACAACCGAGAGTGAATCTTACAAATCAAATATGAAATGAAATAAGAAAACTTCTTACCGAACAAAATACCTATGCCTTGAGTATTGCTTACGAATTAGGGCAAGGATGATTTTGAGGAAGAAGTGGCACCAAACCCTAGCTCCAAGATGTAGAACAGCGATGGAGAGCTTTGGGGATGTTGGTGACCTAGAATCAAGCACTTGGCTTGGAAGGCTTCACACTCAATCAATCTCTCTTTGGAAGTAAGAGTTAGGAGAGATTAATGAATGGAGGGAATGAGCTTTGAATGAGCTTGGATTGATTTCTCTTGAACTCTAAACTTGCATTAATATCAGCCTTGGCAGCAATGAATGCAGCCCAACAAGTATTTATAGGAATGAAGAGAGAGAGAGAGAGAGAGAAAAACGTTTCAATTAGGGCTCCAACGGCTCTTTTCTGAACCCAACTAGTCGGTCAAAGAACAACCACCGACCGACTAGTTCATCAACTAGTCGGTCGGTCAATTTGTTGGATATGGAAGACGTTTGTACACCCTTGTGGGGGATGTACGAGGGAATACGGACCTCGAACGTCGCGCACACGAAGTCATGTGCAAAGGGAATCTGTTCCCTTGCGGAGAGGATCTCTGTATGAGCGGGAAAGTCGCATTATATATGCATAAGTGCATGCGACATATGGCTAATAAAGGGGGAATATCTTAAGCTTATGTTGTACCATGCATATGGTACAACTTAAGCTTATAATGTGCCATGTATCATGGTACACCTTAATTAAGTTGTTCCAAAGGAACAACTTACCCTAAAATAACTACCTTGGGGGCTATAAATAAGACCCAAGGGTAGCCATTTTCCTTACACATTTGCATGAAATTCATGCATGCATCTTCTTCATAGCGAAGCTCTGCAGAAATAATTCCTCTCCCTCCTTCCAAGTTCTTAATCTAAAATAGAGATTTAGATTGTGGATTAGTAGCCTTACTCCGTTCGTGAGAAGACTCGATCCGTCGTGGCGAATCCGAAGGCAAAGTTCCGAGACTATCGTTCCGCATACGCAAGCGTAAGTCTCCACTTTAATTATCGATCCTAACTTTGTTTTGGACAGGATCCTTCATTGGTATCGGAGCCATATGGGTTCGCCCCGGTCAATCCACCGCCCCGTCGAAACTACGAACGAGTCGTTGTCTTTTTCACGAATGGGTCTCCTACTATTACGGATATAGTAGGAACGCTTCGTGACAGAGAGAACGCAGCGGTTATTCTTTTCACGTTAGGGTCTCCTATCATTACGGATATGGTAGGAACTCTCCGTGACGGGAAGAACCGACCGTTCACGTAGTACGTTATTCATTTTTGGCACACGGCCATTAAGAGATAACTAATTTCTTCGACAAACGGGTGCTTCATCGAGGAAGATGATGGAAGTTATTTCCATCGGGTAAGAGGAAAATTTGGTGCATGTGCACCATGGCCAAATGGGCCATGAAGGCCATGCACCCCCTCTCCTCATGCGGAGGGGGTTGGCTACGGCCAATAACCACCGGCGACCACCCCATCAAGGGGGAGGAATGAGTGCGGCAACCCCATTCAAAGGGGGTGGCCGGCCATGGCCAAAGGGGCCATGGCCGGCCAACGCCGAATGGCATTGGCCATGGCCGGCCATGGCCAAGCCATGGCCGGCCATGGCCAGGCCGGCAGTGGCCGGCCAAGGCCAGGCTGGCAGTGGCCGGCCTTGGCCAAGGGCCTGCCGGCCAGGCCGGCCCTGGCAGTGGCCAGGGCCGGCCCTGGCCGGCCTGTCGGCCCTGGCCGGCCTGTCGGCCCTGGCAGAGGCCAGGGCCGGCGCCCTGGCCACTGCCAGGGCCAGGCCGGCCCTGGCAGAGGCCAGGGCCGGTGCCCTGGCCTCAGGCCAGGGCCTGGCCGAGGCCAGGGCATGAGCCCTGGCCCCGGCCACCGGCCTGCCGGCCCTGGCAGAGGCCAGGGCCGGTGCCCTGGCCCCGGCCAGCGGCCTGCCGGCCCTGGCAGAGGCCAGGGCCGGCGCCCTGGCCTCAGGCCAGGGCCTGGCCGAGGCCAGGGCAGGAGCCCTGGCCCCGGCCAGTGGCCTGGCCGGCAGGCCCTGGCAGAGGCCAGGGCCTGGCCGGCAGGCCCTGGCAGAGACCAGGGCCTGGCCGGCCCTGGCCAAGGGGGCCAGCCCCCCTGGCCGGCCAGGGCAGAGGCCCTGGCCGGCCTTTGGCCAAGCCCCGGTCAGGGCAGAGGCCTTGACCGGGAGAAGTTGCAGTTCGAATATTGGTCGACCAATTTTGTGTTTTTGGTCGACCAATCTGGCAGAAGGTCCGGGTCGACTGCAAATTTGTCAACTGACCCATACGGGGTGACAAAGGGCATTGGTCAAACTCGAATGTGTCGATTAGCCCATACGGGGCTAACCACAGTGCCGACTAGTTCATACGGGACTAAAATTTTAATGAAGTTTTTTTTAACTTGGGCTCTACTCCTTGAAGACTAGCCATAGTGCTCTACTTCATGCGAGATTAGCTATGTCATTGTGCTCTACTCTACGGAGATTAGCCAATGTACTTATGTAAATGTGCTCTACTCCTTGAAGATTAGCCGTAATGCTCTACTTCATGCGAGATTAGCCATGTCATTGTGCTCTACTCCACGGAGATTACCCAATGAACTTATGACGTTGTGCTCTACTCTACGGAGATTAGCCAATGTATTTTAAATTCGTTTTGAAAAATACGTTTTCAAAAACGCTTTTTCCGCTGCAAAGTACTATAAGAGTACTAACATTTGATAAAGTGAGGGAGAAATATTGAAAGTTACTCTAGATGGTGATTGGAAACATAGTGACCTTTCCGATTCTAGAGTAACATCTTCAATATTTTTCGAAAGTAACTTATCAAATACTCGTTTTCCGCTGCTAGTACTATAAGAGTACTATTGTTTGATAAGTGATGGGGGAATATTGAAAGTTGTTCTAGATGGTGATTGGAATCATAGAGACCTTTTCGATTCTAGAACAACATCTTCAATATTTTTCGAAAGTAACTTATCAAATATAATATAATTCCAAGTGGGATTTGAATTTTTAGAACTATCCAAATGGGATACTCTATTATCATTTCAAGTGGGAGTTATATTTTAAGAATTTTTTATGCAATGTTTTTGATCGAACCTTCGGTTTTGTGTTTTTTGCAGCATTTTAAAAGTAAAATGTCTTCCGCTTCAAAGAATATCGTCGCTGAGTTAAACAAAGGTGAAAAACTCAACGGCGATAATTACAAACTTTGGTCCATTAAGATACAATACGTTCTAGAGGAGCAAGAAGTGCTCGAAACTCTAAAGAACATTATGATTGAACCCGAGTTGGGCACTACGGCCCAACACAGACGAGACAAGGAAGCTTTTGATGCTTGGTCTCGGAAGAATAAGATAGCGCGCATTACGTTATTAAGCAGTATGGCTGATGACATAATGCGCATCTTCCGAGAATATGACCTAGCCATGGACATGGACATATGGTCCAAGCTAGAGGAGAAGTTCGGTGGCACATCGGTGTCCAAACTTCGCGCCTTAACTATAAAGTTCGATACATATAAGAAACGTCCAGATCATTCCATAGGGAAACATCTGCGACATATGGCGAACCTTATCTCGGAGTTAAAGGACGCAGGTCATGTGCTCACAGATGAGCAACAAATCCAAGCAGTCATACGTTCCCTACCAAATGGGTGGGATCAGATGAAGATGCATCTCACTCATAATGAGAGCATCAAGACCTTCAACGATGTTTCCAAGCACCTCGAATTAGAGGAAGAGCGGCTTGCGGCTGCCAAGCCAGGTGCAGAAGTGCACATGGTTGCTAGTTCCTCACACGGGGGAAAGAAACGTAAAGATCGTTCGAAGTCTTCTAATGAACGTAATAAGCAACCTGAGTCTACCAAGGAACCCAAACATAAGGGTGGACACAAGAAATGGCACAAGAAGAAAGACTTGAAAAGGATCAAGTGCTTCAAGTGCAACAAGCTCGGTCACTATGCTCGTTCGTGTACGAGTGGAAGTGACGAGGTAACTTGTAATACTAGTTACATATGTGTTTCTAGTTCACTATTTCTTGTGGAATCTAATCCATTTTGGGATAATTGATTCAGGTGCCACCGACCACATAGCAAAGGTGTCACGCCCCGCTTCCCAAAAACGTGGAGGCGAAGCGTGAGAAGGTCCGCTCAGACTTGAAGCTACAAAGCCGCAAGTCCGATAAGCGTCAATCACTTTAATCTGCAGGTCCTTGCAATGCGAAACGAAACAAAGATAACAATAACGAAAGAGACAAAAAGAACATCTCAGAATATCCATAATAATAAATCTCAACAGCGCAGGAAAACCACCAGGCTACAAATAAAAGAGTCTAAAAAGAGGCCTAGCATGGCCAATAAAAGTACAAAGTACGAAAACAAGGAAAAGGTGCAAGTGAAACTGAAAGGTGGTAAAAGTAAAGCAACCTAGCAGTTCTAGCATGATGCAATGACATGGCAGTTTAAAGAAATGAGTGCAACAAGTAGGGTAAAGTAAAGTAAAGTACGAGCATGGCATGACATTCACAAGACAAGTACAAGACAAGAAAAGTAAGCACCTCGTGCACAGAGATTCCGTCTTTTGGCTAGAGTGGCTGCGCGGGCCAACTCCTAAGCTCAAGCGAACGTTTATCCCTACCCCTCCACGTGTGTCGAGCCAGGGCCTTACCCCCGAACGGTAATGCTCGCTTCTGGACCACGAGCCAGGAAGTGTGTAAACAAGTATGGCGTAGGGGTGCACCTAGCCCGGGACAAGCAAGTACAAGTATGTAGCGTGTGCTACGAATGCAACATTCAATGCATGGATGACATGACATGGCAGTTAAAGTAAAGCGTACAGGTAAGGAAAGTAAACGTGACAGTTTAGCATGCATGAACAACAATTTTAAGGGGTTGGATCTAGCTTCGTTGTCAAGCTAGATCATTTAGGTGACGGATCTAGTTTCGTTGTCAAACTAGATCAAGTAGGCGTCTAGCCAGCTATCATTTCACTGACTAGTCTCTTTTACGCTAAAAGCAAGTAAGTGGCCTAAAAACATGGCCCTACACAAAAGTTGGCAAGTTTCACTTGCCTGCAACTATCACGTCAAGAAAACACCGTCCAACGAGTCCAAAGTCACGATTCCTACGTGCACAAGTCCACCGGCCTACATCCGTTTTATTAATCTTGATTAGTGGATTCTAAAACATTTAAAATAATTTAAAATACTGATTTTTAGTCTTGATTAGCATGCAATTGGGTTGGGGGTCCTAGGGGTGCAAAACGTTACCTCAACACGACGCGAAAGCTACACCGGCGTCGGGTAGCGACGCCGGGGGTTGGAATAAGAGAACGCGCTCCAAGTCCTGTTTCCAAAATAGATTCCTCGCTGGAAAATCAGAGAAAATATCCCGGGCGACGATTCCAGATTCCAAAGCTCGTACGTGCGACGACGGGCTACGACGTGCGACGACGTCGTACGCGGCAAGTCGTCGAAGAGAACGTACCAAAGTGGGGCCCACAGTAGTCCTAGGGGCCTTTGGGGGACCCACAATAACTCTGGAGAACTTGGGGGGCCCACGGAGGCAAGCGGTGCGACGGATGCGGGGTTGCGACAAGTGGCCGTCGGTCGTACACAGCCAATGCGGGGACTTGGCTCGGTCAGACACGGTGGGCGGCGCTGTTGCAGCGTTGGGGCGTCCAGCAGCGGGGGCGAGCGCTTCTCTCGGTCAGACACGCTGGGGGCCTCGGTCAGGCGCTTGGGTACGGGGCGGAGCAGCGTCGCAGCGATGCAGCGCTCGGGCGCTCGGTCACAGCGGGCGGGGCCTTCGGTCGTGCACGGAGCGGAGCGGGGCGACAGAGCGGGCGACAAGCGGGTCGGTGCGGAGCGGGGCGACCGGGCGGTTCTCTCGGTCTGACCGAGAGGCCCTCTCGGTCAGGCGGGGGAACGAAGCGGCGGTCGACGTTGTGTGCGGAGCGGAGCGGATGCGGGCGGGACGGCCGGTCAGAGCGGGTGGATGCGGGGGATTTCCTCGGTCGTGCGGGGTGCTGAACGTCGCAACGTTGCGACGATTCGTCGCAACGTCCAAGATGACTTTGGAAGAGGCTAGGGCTAATTTCTTGTGAAAATAGGACTTGCTAGGGGTTGCTTATATAGTATAGGTGGGTTGACTTGGTCTAGGGCTAAATCTAATAGGATTAGAATTCAAAAAGATTTGAAATTTGATTTTAAACTTCTCCAACCCAATCTAGGATTTGACCAGGTCCAAATGAGCTGGAAATTGGCTCAAAAATTCTTTAAAACGTTTTAAACTCAAATAAATTTTATTTGGCCGAAATTAATTTAAAAATAAATTATTAAAAATAATATAAAACTTGTAAAAATTATAAAAGTGGTCAAATAAACTCCAAAAATTATAAAATAAATATCGTTGTGATCGTGGCGACGAATGTGAGCTAACTAAGAAGACGGATCTCAAATTCGACGTCGGACGACGAAACTAAAAATAGAAACGTCTCCCGTCAAAGTGAAAGTCGTCACGTCTCATCGAGTGAGTTTAAATTGTGGGAAAACGACTCGAGAAGTGTCGTTTCAAGATAGTGCCACTATTTAATACTCTCAGAGACGTTCGCAACGGCATATCACACAAGAGTATTCACAATCAAATAAAGTCTAAAATAAACACGTGCACGGCCAAAAGCACGTGCACGAACAACGCACAACGAAAAGTGGTCGTTACATCCTCCCCACCTTAGAATAAAGTCCGTCCTCGGACTTTCTAATATAACTAGTCGCTCTAGTAACTACCCCAATCAAGCCATATAATAATTTAACCAGGTATAGCCATTTCAAGTGCTTATATATGCACTAGACAGTCAAACGTTAATACCACTAACACGTGTATATATACATTCACATACATCGTATACTTAAACCTATTATTATTATCACACCTAGCATACATATAGTTTCACCAGCACATTGCTTCAACCATTATAAGTATCCCCTAATTACCTACAGCCTCTTAAGTACTTCTACTCTAAATCTCACAGGCATCCTTAGTATGGTATAGCTACCCACACACCAAACTATAACTACTAACATGCAAACAACTTCACACATCATGAATAACTCCGAATATATATAACACTCAATAAGCAACCATTAATATACCATGGAGGGTACGCTCATTCAAGCCAACATATGCGGAATTTGAAAACCGTCGTACTTCAAAAGTTGAAATCCTCGTTTGGAAGAAATATTTGGAGATCGATAAGACGTGTTGTTTCAAAATAGGTTTGGGTCGAATATTCATAATAAGAGAAAATGGTCTATTGGTTTTAAAGAATCATTAAAAGAGGAAGTAAAATCATTTACACGAATATTGAAGGCGTAGTTTAGAAAATATTATACGGCAGTAATTTAATATAATGTTTGCGAAAGTCAAAGAAGGAAATCAAGTAACGGAAGAATCTAAACTCATTTTAAATGCTTTCAACTCTTTTGGGTTATGGAAAATTTTAAAATACTCAATATTGAAGCTGCTTTTCAAAGGAACCAGGGTTTGCAAAAATTCAAAACTGGTTTACACAAAATGCTTGCATACGAGCACGACGAACTTGGTATGGATAAAAGTAGTTGGAACTCATCTTAGTCTCGAAATTTTTTTTTCTAAAAGCACGTAGGGGAAGTGAAAAGATAATATTAATAACTTGGTCGTAAAATTATCAAAATTGATAGTGAAGCTTTAAAATCAATTCGTGTGGGGTCTAAATCAGAAAGTGGTTATGAAATGGTAACTTTTACAAAAGTCTAAAATAGGGAAAACTGTGAGCATAAAATCGACTTGCTGAAATCTGAAATCCCATGTGATTGGAAGGTATATGAATGGCATAAATTAGAAGGAAATTACAAGTTGAATGCAAGTACGGTTTAGAATAAAATTAGTATATGAAAGAAAAATGTATTTTCATAGATGCGAAAGTGTAGGCTGAAAAAGCATTATAACTATTTTCCAAAAATTTCGACAAAATTTTAAGAATTTAAGTCAACGAGGAGCATGAAGTATAAGTATATATGCATATTAGAATTTGAACAATTTAAAACTTAGGGGAAAAGAAAATCAAAAAAGAAAATGCTTGCAGAAGGTTCAAAATTTTGCAACGGAGAGTTTCAAAAATTGATGACGATAGTCATGAGGCGATATCATGAATCGGGGCAAGGGAAACAGTCAGATATTCAAAACATACATACGCTTAGGATATGAATCAGGAGGATCTACGGGAAAACTCCTACGGTCGCTCAACTGAAGCTTAAGAACTTAGCGCTTGGTCTTTCTAAAGAAGCTAGGTGATAATGGAATGCGCTCAGCTCGGTCCATAATCGATGAACCCAAACGAACGACTAAAGGAAATTCTAGAACTCTAATATGGTCAGGGATAGATAAGGACCACTATGGTAACTCCTACGGCGATCAAATCAATTGCTAGAAGGGGGTCTAACTATCAATCAGGGGCCTCTAAATAGCAAGCACATACGTCTAACTAAGTCTTCTTACCACCTAGTGTCCTAGGAAAACAACTAGACTCAGGGCTTATGACTCGGATGTTGCAATTTATTTAATGGACATTCCGTTATTATCGTTGTTTCGTTAATTCGCAATTGCAAGACCAGACCTGCGTGGGCCACCAACAAAACCTGTCACGCCCCGCTTCCCAAAAACGTGGAGGCGAAGCGTGAGAAGGTCCGCTCAGACTTGAAGCTACAAAGCCGCAAGTCCGATAAGCGTCAATCACTTTAATCTGCAGGTCCTTGCAATGCGAAACGAAACAAAGATAACAATAACGAAAGAGACAAAAAGAACATCTCAGAATATCCATAATAATAAATCTCAACAGCGCAGGAAAACCACCAGGCTACAAATAAAAGAGTCTAAAAAGAGGCCTAGCATGGCCAATAAAAGTACAAAGTACGAAAACAAGGAAAAGGTGCAAGTGAAACTGAAAGGTGGTAAAAGTAAAGCAACCTAGCAGTTCTAGCATGATGCAATGACATGGCAGTTTAAAGAAATGAGTGCAACAAGTAGGGTAAAGTAAAGTAAAGTACGAGCATGGCATGACATTCACAAGACAAGTACAAGACAAGAAAAGTAAGCACCTCGTGCACAGAGATTCCGTCTTTTGGCTAGAGTGGCTGCGCGGGCCAACTCCTAAGCTCAAGCGAACGTTTATCCCTACCCCTCCACGTGTGTCGAGCCAGGGCCTTACCCCCGAACGGTAATGCTCGCTTCTGGACCACGAGCCAGGAAGTGTGTAAACAAGTATGGCGTAGGGGTGCACCTAGCCCGGGACAAGCAAGTACAAGTATGTAGCGTGTGCTACGAATGCAACATTCAATGCATGGATGACATGACATGGCAGTTAAAGTAAAGCGTACAGGTAAGGAAAGTAAACGTGACAGTTTAGCATGCATGAACAACAATTTTAAGGGGTTGGATCTAGCTTCGTTGTCAAGCTAGATCATTTAGGTGACGGATCTAGTTTCGTTGTCAAACTAGATCAAGTAGGCGTCTAGCCAGCTATCATTTCACTGACTAGTCTCTTTTACGCTAAAAGCAAGTAAGTGGCCTAAAAACATGGCCCTACACAAAAGTTGGCAAGTTTCACTTGCCTGCAACTATCACGTCAAGAAAACACCGTCCAACGAGTCCAAAGTCACGATTCCTACGTGCACAAGTCCACCGGCCTACATCCGTTTTATTAATCTTGATTAGTGGATTCTAAAACATTTAAAATAATTTAAAATACTGATTTTTAGTCTTGATTAGCATGCAATTGGGTTGGGGGTCCTAGGGGTGCAAAACGTTACCTCAACACGACGCGAAAGCTACACCGGCGTCGGGTAGCGACGCCGGGGGTTGGAATAAGAGAACGCGCTCCAAGTCCTGTTTCCAAAATAGATTCCTCGCTGGAAAATCAGAGAAAATATCCCGGGCGACGATTCCAGATTCCAAAGCTCGTACGTGCGACGACGGGCTACGACGTGCGACGACGTCGTACGCGGCAAGTCGTCGAAGAGAACGTACCAAAGTGGGGCCCACAGTAGTCCTAGGGGCCTTTGGGGGACCCACAATAACTCTGGAGAACTTGGGGGGCCCACGGAGGCAAGCGGTGCGACGGATGCGGGGTTGCGACAAGTGGCCGTCGGTCGTACACAGCCAATGCGGGGACTTGGCTCGGTCAGACACGGTGGGCGGCGCTGTTGCAGCGTTGGGGCGTCCAGCAGCGGGGGCGAGCGCTTCTCTCGGTCAGACACGCTGGGGGCCTCGGTCAGGCGCTTGGGTACGGGGCGGAGCAGCGTCGCAGCGATGCAGCGCTCGGGCGCTCGGTCACAGCGGGCGGGGCCTTCGGTCGTGCACGGAGCGGAGCGGGGCGACAGAGCGGGCGACAAGCGGGTCGGTGCGGAGCGGGGCGACCGGGCGGTTCTCTCGGTCTGACCGAGAGGCCCTCTCGGTCAGGCGGGGGAACGAAGCGGCGGTCGACGTTGTGTGCGGAGCGGAGCGGATGCGGGCGGGACGGCCGGTCAGAGCGGGTGGATGCGGGGGATTTCCTCGGTCGTGCGGGGTGCTGAACGTCGCAACGTTGCGACGATTCGTCGCAACGTCCAAGATGACTTTGGAAGAGGCTAGGGCTAATTTCTTGTGAAAATAGGACTTGCTAGGGGTTGCTTATATAGTATAGGTGGGTTGACTTGGTCTAGGGCTAAATCTAATAGGATTAGAATTCAAAAAGATTTGAAATTTGATTTTAAACTTCTCCAACCCAATCTAGGATTTGACCAGGTCCAAATGAGCTGGAAATTGGCTCAAAAATTCTTTAAAACGTTTTAAACTCAAATAAATTTTATTTGGCCGAAATTAATTTAAAAATAAATTATTAAAAATAATATAAAACTTGTAAAAATTATAAAAGTGGTCAAATAAACTCCAAAAATTATAAAATAAATATCGTTGTGATCGTGGCGACGAATGTGAGCTAACTAAGAAGACGGATCTCAAATTCGACGTCGGACGACGAAACTAAAAATAGAAACGTCTCCCGTCAAAGTGAAAGTCGTCACGTCTCATCGAGTGAGTTTAAATTGTGGGAAAACGACTCGAGAAGTGTCGTTTCAAGATAGTGCCACTATTTAATACTCTCAGAGACGTTCGCAACGGCATATCACACAAGAGTATTCACAATCAAATAAAGTCTAAAATAAACACGTGCACGGCCAAAAGCACGTGCACGAACAACGCACAACGAAAAGTGGTCGTTACAAAAGGACAGACGGTCCTTCGTGGAGTATCACCGGATACTCAAGGAATGAATTGGATCAATGTAGGAAACAACACACGTGTTGAAGTGAAAGGCGTTGGGACTCGCAAGCTTGTCTTGGACAACGGCCGCACTATCCTACTTCATGATGTTCTCTTCATTCCATATATTCAAAGGAATATTAAAATTGTGGTCAATTTATTGGGTCTTGGTTAATGGTTGGTTCCTTCATGTTTGTAATATGGACCTATTTTTTGTAATAATTCCTTTATTGGTTCTGGGTTATGTATTTAAAGGATTCATTGTAATAAGTACAATGTATGATTTCTCATTTCCTTATGACAAATTCTTTGACTAATGAGTCTAATATAATTTGTTGGCACTCAAGGCTTGGTCATATTGGACCAACGCGTATGGATAGACTTGCCAAACGTGGCCTTCTATCCAATGTTTCAAAGGTTGAAATGTCGACCTGCGAACATTGCCTTGAAAGGAAATCTTGTCGCAAGCCGTTTGGAACCGGCACAAGGGCCAAGGTTCCATTACCGCTTATCCATTCGGACATATGTGGTCCGATGAATGTCAAGACAAGACGCGGGAGGTCCTATTTCATCACTTTTAATTGATGATTTCACCCGATTCGGTCATATCTATTTGATATCCCACAAAAGTGAAAGCACTAAACCTGCTTTAAAAACTATATGAGTTTAGTGGAGAATCAATTAGATCGCAAGATTAAGGTCATGCGAACCGATAGGGGCGGTGAATATCAATCAACAAGTTTAAAGGAACTTTGTGATGAAAAAGGCATAGTACATCAGGTAACTATGCCTTATACTCCTCAACAAATTGGTGTTGCAGAAAGGAGGTATAGGACTTAAATGAAAAATGGTCTGTTCAATGATGGCGCAAGCTAACTTGCCAATCACCTTCTGGGGTGATGCATTATTGACAACCGTTTTCATTTTAAACCACGTACCCTCGAAATCAGTTAGCTCCACTCCTTATGAGTTGTGGAACCAAAGGTCTCCTAACTTAAACATTTTACCTTGAGTTTGTGCATTCAATGCACATATTTCCTCCCATAAGTATGGCAAACTTGGGCCATGGGGAAGGAAATGTATCTTTAAACGATACGCATTAAACTCCAAAGGTTATGTTTTTGTTAGTCAGGAAGACAATGGTGTGCTAATTGAGTTTGAGTCGAGGGATGTCACTTTCTTGGAAAACGAGTTTCCAAGACAGGGCGAAATAAGTCAGGACTTATCTCTATTTGAGATTTGTGATCAAGAAGGATTACCTCATTCGAGTGGGAGAATTCTTGGTGAAAACGAAAATACTTTTTCAACCTTCACCAATGGATTATACGAATGACGATTATCCTATTCCATACGGGAATAATGATCCAAGTGGGAGCAATTCTAACAACATTTCAAGTGGGAGTGATATTAGAATTGATCTAAATTCAAGTCAACAAGGACTTGAAGAATCTCAAATATGCCGAATCATGCCCTGCAAATGACAAATGGATGGAAGCGATAAAGGAGGAATTGAAATCCATGAAAGTTAACCAAGTCTGGGACTTAGTTAACTCACCTAGAGGACATAGAGCAATTGGGAACAAATGGGTTCTCGAGATCAAGCATAAGGCTGATGGCTCTATAGATAGATATAAAGCTCGCCTTGTCGCGAAAGGTTTTACGCAACAGGAAGGGATAGACTACAAAGAAAACTTCTCACCTGTTGTGCGTTTTACCTTGATTCGCAATGGTAGCTTGCTTATACCTCGAATTACATCAGATGGATGTAAAGACTGCCTTTCTCAATGGAGAATTGGACGAGGAGATCTATATGGAACAACCAACAGGGTTTGTAAAAGAAGGAAACAAACATAATATTTGTAAACTTCGTAAGTCCATATATGGTCTTAAATAATCCTCGAGGCAATGGTATATACGATTTCAAGAAGTTGTCTTATCAAATGGATTTTTTCC
>CM061131.1:57004767-57407684 GCA_030789695.1 Scilla litardierei | reverse complement strand
GATTTCCAACCGATTAGATCGTCATCTAGTCGGTTGGTTCTTCTACTTGAACCAACTAAGATGCATAAGAAGCTGAGAAATGAGGCGATAAGCTTCGGGAAGGTTTCTAAGGGCTTCTAAGGCAATCATAGAGATAAGATATGATAGTTAGGAAGATTTCTAGGCAAGTACTATTCAAGGCTTAACATTCGACTAAACCGAAGCTAGAAGACATAAAAGTAAACATGACAAACCGTCTTCGAAGCTTCAACATGGAGAATCCGAATCCCTAGACTTCATGAATAACTCCTTGAGCTTCAACGAAGCTCCAGGCACAACGATCACGCGTTCTGAGGAAGTCTTGGGACGTCGCTTGAGATGAACAAACGTACTTTGGCGACGATCTCCATAATTCTTCAATGTCTTGAGTCTTTTAGTTGAATGACTTGAATATCTTCAACGTCATAGTCTTCGAAGCTTTTGACTCATCCATTCCTTTCTTCTCTTTGGAATGAATATCCATTCATTTGTTGATGCCATTGGCTTGAGGTTTGAGGTAGCCTTTGAGTTCTTCAAGCCAATGCTTCACCTTTGTTGATCTACCAAGTTCTCCACTTGAATCAACACATGTAGTCACTTTTGATCTTCTTGAATCTAATTGGTGACTTTTCAGCTAACTGCAAACACAAGAGTTAGTCACAATGATTTATGTTTGATCATCATCAAAATCAAGGTGGAGAGTCCAATACTCAACATTCTCCCCCTTTTGATGTTGACAAACCAAATATAAACAAAACAAATAATTGTGCATTAAATATACTTACTCCCCCTGCAATGATGCCAATCAAGTTAATATCAATGATCAATAGCATCATTCAGCAGTTAATAGTGTGTGTATCACATGAGGTTGTGTATATATCACATGAATTACCAGAAATAATATGCATACACAATACAAGTCATATAGGTGATACACATCTTAAACATGAGCATGATTACCAATATATACAAAATGCAATCAATATAAACCAAGGTAATCACCAATGCTCCCCCTGAATCATATACATGAACGATCAGAAATAAAGTCTATATGATTCAAGTTATTGTTTAACACTCAACAATTAATAAGCACATCTTGTAAAGTCTATATGATTGAAGTTATTGTTTAACACTCAACAATTAATAAGCACATCTTGTTTCTTTCTCTCCCCCTTTGTCATTAACAAAAAGATGTGGGGATATAGAAACAACAAATGCAACAAAAGAGAGGAAAACATAAAGGTATATCAATTGTAAAGTTCTCTAATGTAAAGTTACCAATTGAAAACTAGATATCAAAATAAAGATATCAATTGCAAAAGCACATATCCAACAACAACTCAATCACCCTCAATTATCACAAAAAGATAAGCAATAAGCATATGTGATAAAAGATTACAGTAGATGCAAATTGTATAGAGTAGTGTGAGCAGTGTTAGAAAAGTGAAAATAACAAAAATCGTGACATCACTTGTGATAGAAATACTAGTGATCAAATAGTGTCAAATACCCAAACAAACTCAATTATCACAAAATTTATAACATTAAGCATAATGTGTTAGACTGTCCTGTGATACCAATTGTATACTTTGGCAAGATATATTAAGCATGATTTAGTGCATGGAAAACAATTCTATATTTTCATACAAACAAATCTATATAATCAATATAATCATCGAGCGACGAAGCAAACAAACATGACTATGGAAATTCTTAACCATGTGTACAAAGTTATGTTATAATAACACACAATAAGTATAATGGCATAAGAAACCAATAGTAGACCTACCAAGTCATCTCCAAAAGTATCACAGCTAAACTCCACAAAGCATCTCCAAAAATAAGCATACCAAATATTAGTGAAGTGTGCGATGTGAGGTGACAAGGTGATACAATGAAAATGAATAACAAATATCTATATCACACAAAAGTGTTATGCCAAAATAGTAAGTTCATGAAACATATGGCATACACAATCCTAGAATCCTAGGAAACTAATTGAAGCTTTGCTCAAAAGAACCATAGTACTAGCATGCATTCCAGAATAGATACTCACATAATGAGTCAAAGATAAGCAAGGAATGCCATGAGCATAAGGAAGGTAAGCACTATATCATACGCTCAAAACTAGCATCAAGCAAAAGCATCTAAAGATGATATCCAAAATAAATAGTCTAACAATTGTAAATATGATACCAATCGTAAATTTGAAATGTAAAGATGATATCAATAGTAGTCTTACAAAGTATGCAAATCAGGAAAATAATGTCAAGATCATGATATCACTTGAGAAGGAAACCAAGTGAACAAATAGAGACATGATCATCGCATGCATGCATACCAAAGTAAACATGGTAGTCAAAACCAATATATTAACATACCAATTGTACAAAACACATACTTACAACCATGTAGCTCTCCCTATATGTGTGCATCTCCAATGCACCATCCTTTCCTTTGAATTGATCCATCATTTGTAAACCAAGGAGTGCATAGAGTAGGCATCTTGCACAACAATCTGACAATTCAACAATTGGTGGTATCCAAAAACTTTTTGGATCCAATAGGTTAAGGAACAAAATCAAGTAGTCCAATGACCAATCATTTACTAATTGTAAATAACACTCATCAATAGAAATTCATGACATGCATTAATAGGAGTTATTATAATCATGAAAATCATACATATCAGGAATTAATCGATTCTCAATCATAAGAAGATAGATACACATAGACTAATAATTCCTATGCATATGATTTAATCACAATACATTATACAAGCAATCATCATTATAAATACACACATCTAATACAATAGTGTGTGCAAGAAAGATTCCACGTTCAATATGCATATGTGCACAAAATAAACATTCACGGCACATACATATTGAAGGAAGGCATGAAAAGTAATACCACAAAGAGTGTGCATGAACAGCATAAAGTATTAATTTTCAAAACCAAATTTCTCTTTCCATTTGGCATATCAACAAGATAGGTAGAAGCAAATTGATAATAAATCACCAAGGGTTAGAGAAATCAACTAATCTATATGCACAACATAATATGAATGAAATGCAATGAAATATAAATGAAAATGACATGATATCAATCAAACATGTCATACTCCCACACAATCATACGAACTATGCAAACTTGGGAGTATAGGACAAAATCACATATATATGGGTACAAAAGGTAATCATACAAGCATGGTACCCAAGCAATGAAGTGCAATATGAGTGAGTAAGCAAGGTGGAAATCAAATATAGACTGAGTTTGATGTTTTATATATAATTGCATAAGAATATGTCATTCCTAATATACGATTCTATATGTGTGTTCATACCATGCCTAGAAACGATCTTAGGAATCCAAAAGATAGTGATTTGGGATTCTTAAGAGGTTGTAGAGGCATAAGTAGGAAGTTGGGATGCACGCTTGTGAAGTGGAACATAAATATAAGCGTGTCCCGAGTGTGAAACATGCAAATGAGCATTAGTTCTAATATGAAAATATTTAAGCCACATGTTATTAATAATCCTCGAATAAACATATGAGTAAGGATTATGAATATACAATGCACATTAGTAAAGAATTTGACACACATGAAATACATAGCATGGATACCAAATGTAAGAATATACTTACTACATTAAGCTCCCCCTACTTTGGTGCATCACTTAAGCACCATCAACTCCATTTGAATGAAAGTATTTGCAAATCAAGGAGTTGGTAGAGTTGGTATCCCAATGTGGATTGAACCTAGAAAACATAATTTTGGGATCCAAAAACCTTTTTGGATCCTATGGGTTAGGCAACAAATTTAACAAACTAAATTCAAATTATTGTAACCCATATCCTAATGTTATCATACATAATATTAATGAAACATGTAATCATGTAATTAGACAAATATATATAACCATATACATGCATGTACCAAATGTACCAAAAGTAAATATGTATATTAATCCAAAAGCATGACATGCATCACATGCAACAAAACATGAATATGAGCCAACGCATGTGTTGCAAAACGAAATATTAACTATTCTAGACAAGAAAATCATAAACACCATGAATTTTAAACAATCATGCAATGGAAATCAAATTCAATATGAATTTACGTTTCTAATCACACATGAGCATCCAAGACCAAAATGCAAACAAAAGAGTAAATCAAATCTTAACACAAATGCATTGGTAGCCATAAAATGACTATAAACATATGGTACCAAGTAAAGAAGGGTCAAAGGAAACTAACCCTTTAGAAACCAAGTCCAAGAGGACCGTGATTTCCCAACATAATCATCATTCAAAATAATATCATGAATATAAGATTGCACATACATATCCTTAGCATGAATTCTAGTGTTCTTAGGACCCCAAATAGTGTATGATTTGGGAATGCTCTTCCAAGTGGTTGCATGCACAAAAGGTTGATTTCTACGTGGTGCATGTGGCCTAGGAACATGAGATCTAACAAGAGCATGAGGAACAATATGTTGTGCTAAAGCATGATGATGAGCATATGATCCATGGTGTGGTGTTGCATACATACGTGGATGAATATGAGGTGTGTATGCATGAGGATGGTCATGAGAATAAGCATGCACATGTGGATGTGATGTGTGATCATAACCATGTGAAGGTGCATGAGCATGAGTACGAGCATGAGAGTGTCTCAAATGAGTGTTTGCACGTGCTCGTGGGTGTGGAACATAAAAACCATCATTCGTATGAACATGTGGTGTAGGATGTGTGTTCCTACGTGGCATAGTATTGGTGTACATGAAAGCATGACCCTTCTTTGGAGGTCCACCCAAAGTGGGTTTCTTTCCAAAGGAGGGAGGAATAGGAGTGATGGTTTCCTTAGTAGTAGAACTACACAAGTTGTTATAGACACCACTCGTGGATGCACCGGAGGATGGCCTCACAAAATCTATATTTACTCACTATAGGAGGTGCGTGCATTGGATGCACTTGCCTTAGAATAACCAAGGCTAATACGATGGTTTCTCGGTAGTTGATTCTTTAGCAAATCATCCAAATTGTCCTTTCCCTTGTTGAATCTCTCAATAATGGAGGACATGAGCTCATATTTCTTCGAAATTGAAGAAATAGTGGCATCCAAGGTGGATGCACGTGTGGTGAGCTCGTGCACTTGGGATTTGAGATCCTCATTCTCAATGCCCAAACAAGTGTTTTGAGATTGAAGATTTTCAATCTCAAAATCGTTACTATCCACAATGGAAACACGATCAAGTTGAGATTTGAGGGACCCCACCTCATTTCTCAACATGCCATTTTGAATAAGCAAACTTTCTTTCTCAATAGCGAGTGTCTCAACAATGGTGTCATTGTTAGAGGTGCGACATGAAGATGTGTTAGAGAGACTAGCAATCTTATTCTTAGCATCACAATATTTATGCATAAGCTTTTGATATTTATCAAATAATTGCTTAAGTTCAATTTTAAGATCATCCATTGTTACCTCTTCATCGTCGCTATCACTTTCACTTGATTCGCTTGATTCGTCACTAGAGTCGTCCTCTCGTGCCATCAAACCCATGAATGAATCTCTTTCATCATTGGAGGAAGAACACTCCAAGGTGGACACTTCTTGCTCCGCTAGCATGTGCCATATTTGATATGCCGTTGTTGCCTTAGACACATGCATAAGAATGTCATAAGTTAAATAATCAAGCAAGATATCCATTACCTCTTGATGTTTCTTCACCAATTCTTTTTGCTCATATGTCCACTTATGTACGGAAGTGGTAGGTGCATGAAAGGGCTTCTCCACAAGCTTCCAATAATCCTCATCGATGGATTGAATATGGGCCTTCATCTTCACACACCAAATTTGATAATTGGGTCCAATGAAATATGGTGAAATTGGACTTTGTGTGATGTTGTTGTTGGTTGCCATAGTAATTACCTCGCTCTGATACCAATTGTAGTGACCATGTGCTATGAGGAATAAACACTAGAGGGGGGTGAATAGTGTTTTATAGAATAATAAGGAATTTACGCCAAATAAAACCCTACTTAACCAACAAATGCGGAATACAATAAGTGAACAACAACACAAGGAATAATGCAATGCAAACAAGCAATCTACCCTGGTTCGGTGCCACCCAAGTCTACCCGACTTGTTACCTGTGCCTTAGTCCAGCAACACCCAGATCCCCTCCGGATACTCTAGCAAACCGCTAGAGATTTTCTTTAGCCCACTTGCAGAAACCCCACAAGTGCAATCGACCTACAATCGATGTCTGTGTATCCCACAACCTGGGAACACGCAAAGTCCTTAATCCCACAACTTGGGACTAAGCACACTCTCACAAACCGAGAGCAAAACGAAATCTTGACTCCCACAACTTGGGATCAAGCCAATCCTCTCACCACCGTGAGTATACAACAATTAAGAAGTATAAAGAATGAAATATAAAACATCTTACCACAAAAGCCTATGCCTTGAGAAATACTTACCAATATAGGGCAAGAATGGATTTTGAGGAAGATGAGATCACCAAACCCTAGCTCCACCAAGATGAGCAGCAATGGATGGCTAGGGAGGAGTTGGTGACTTGGATTCAAGCTCTTAGCTTGAGAAGCTCACAAGGAATGAGAATCTCTCTTGAGGAATTAGTGATCAAAGAGTGAGAGAGAGATTCTTGTGAGATGAGAGAGCTTGGAATTGGAGTTGAATGGCTCTTCTCAAAGATGTGAAAATGACTCTAATTTCATCCTTGGATCCCTGGTTTGAAGCACTCAAACTTATATAGAGAAGAGACAAAACGGTCACAAAAATCGTGGCATTAAATACCCAACGGCTCTATTTCTGAAGCTGCTTAATCGGTCTAAGAAGGATCACTGACCGATTAGTTTTGCAACTAGTCGGTCGGTGAACCTTCTTGGACCGACTAGATGGTTGACAGAGAAGATGGTGAAATCATGGGTAAGCACTAGCCGGTCTAAGAAGGATCACTGACCGATTAGTTTTGAAACTAATCTGTCTAAGAAGGATCATCAACCGACTAGATTGACAACTAGTCGGTCTGTGAACCTTCTTGGACCGACTAGATTGACTTTTAATGCATTAACCATCCTTCTTGAACCAACTAACTGGTCAACAGTACAAAGGCTAAATTAACAAGTATGGCTAGTCGGTTCAAGAAGGATTTCCAACCGATTAGATCGTCATCTAGTCGGTTGGTTCTTCTACTTGAACCAACTAAGATGCATAAGAAGCTGAGAAATGAGGCGATAAGCTTCGGAAAGGTTTCTAAGGGCTTCTAAGGCAATCCTAGAGATAAGATATGATAGTTAGGAAGATTTAGCAAGTACTACTCAAGGCTTAACATTCTTCTAAACCGAAGCTAGAAGACATAAAAGTAAACACGACAAACCGTCTTCGAAGCTTCAACATGGAGAATCCAAATCCCCAGACTTCATGAATAACTCCTTGAGCTTCAACGAAGCTTCAGGCACAACGATCACGCGTTCTGAGGAAGTCTTGGGACGTCGCTTGAGATGAACAAAAGTACTTTGGCGACGATCTCCATAATTCTTCAATGTCTTGAGTCTTTTAGTTGAATGACTTGAATATCTTCAACGTCATAGTCTTCGAAGCTTTTGACTCATCCATTCCTTTCTTCTCTTTGGATTGAATCTCCATTCATTTGTTGATGCCATTGGCTTGAGGTTTGAGGTAGCCTTTGAGTTCTTCAAGCCAATGTTTCACCTTTGTTGATCTACCAAGTTCTCCAATTGAATCAACACATGTCGTCACTTTTGATCTTCTTGAATTTAATTGGTGACTTTTCAGCTAACTGCAAACACAAGAGTTAGTCACATTGATTTGTGTTTGATCATCATCAAAATCAAGATTGAGAGTCCAATACTCAACATTCTCCCCCTTTTGATGATGACAAACCAAACATAAACAAAACAAATAATTGTGCATTAAATATACTTACTCCCCCTGCAATGATGCCAATCAAGTTAATATCAATGATCAATAGCATCATTCAGCAGTTAATAGTGTGTGTATCACAAGAGGTTGTGTATATATCACATGAATTACCAGAAATAATATGCATAAACAATACAAGTCATATAGGTGATACACATCATAAACATGAGCATGATTACCAATATATACAAAATGCAATCAATATAAACCAAGGTAATCACCAATGCTCCCCCTGAATCATATACATGAACGATCAGAAATAAAGTCTATATGATTCAAGTTATTGTTTAACACTCAACAATTAATAACCACATCTTGTAAAGTCTATATGATTGAAGTTATTGTTTAACACTCAACAATTAATAAGCACATCTTGTTTATTTCTCTCCCCCTTTGTCATTAACAAAAAGATGTGGGAATATAGAAACAACAAATGCAACAAAAGAGAGGAAAACATAAAGGTATATCAATTGTAAAGTTCTCTAATGTAAAGTTACCAATTGAAAACTAGATATCAAAATAAAGATATCAATTGCAAGAGCACATATCCAACAACAACTCAATCACCCTTAATTATCACAAAAAGATAAGCAATAAGCATATGTGATAAAAGATTACAATAGATGCTAATTGTATAGAATAGTGTGAGCAGTGTTAGAAAAGTGACAATAACAAAAATCATGACATCACTTGTGAAAGAAATACTAGTGATCAAATAGTGTCAAATACCCAAACAAACTCAATTATCACAAAATTTATAACATTAAGCATAATGTGTTAGACTGTCCTCTGATACCAATTGTATACTTTGGCAAGATATATTAAGCATGATTTAGTGCATGGAAAACAATTCTAGATTTTTATACAAACAAATCTATATAATCAATATAATCGTCGAGCGACGAAGCAAACAAACATGACTATGGAAATTCTTAACCATGTGTACAAAGTTATGTTATAATAACACACAATAAGTATAATGGCATAAGAAACCAATAGTAGACATACCAAGTCATCTCCAAAAGTATCACAGCTAAACTCCACAAAGCATCTCCAAAAGTAAGCATACCAAATATTAGTGAAGTGTGCGATGTGAGGTGACAAGGTGATACAATGAAAATGAATAACAAATATCTATATCACACAAAAGTGTTATGCCAAAATAGTAAGTTCATGAAACATATGGCATACACAATTCTAGCACCCAAGGAAACTTATTGAAGCAATGTTCAAAAGAACCATAGTACTAGCATGCATTCTAGAATAGATACTCACATAATGAGTCAAAGATAAGCATGTAATGCCATGAGCATAAGGAAGGTAAGCATTATATCATACGCTCAAAACTAGCATCAAGCAAGAGCATCTAAAGATGATATCCAAAATAAATAGTCTAACAATTGTAAATATGATACCAATCGTAAATTTGAAATGTAAAGATGATATCAATAGTAGTCTTACAAAGTATGCAAATCAGGCAAATAATGTCAAGATCATGATATCACTTAAGAAGGAAACCAAGTGAACAAATAGAGACATGATCATCGCATGCATGCATACCAATAGTAAACATGGTAGTCAAAACCAATATATTAACATACCAATTGTACAAAACACATACTTACAACCATGTAGCGCTCCCTATATGTGTGCATCTCCAATGCACCATCCTTTCCTTTGAATTGATCCATCATTTGTAAACCAAGGAGTGCGTAGAGTAGGCATCTTGCACAACAATCTGACAATTCAACAATTGGTGGTATCCAAAAACTTTTTGGATCCAATAGGTTAAGGAACAAAATCAAGTAGTCCAATGACCAATCATTTACCAATTGTAAATAACACTCATCAATAGAAATTCATGACATGCATTAATAGGAGTTATTATAATCATGAAAATCATACATATCAGGAATTAATCGATTCTTAATCATAAGAAGATAGATACACATAGACTAATATTTCCTATGCATATGATTTAATCACAATAAATTATACAAGCAATCATCATTATGAATACACACATCTAATACAATAGTGTGTGCAAGAAAGATTCCACGTTCAATATGCATATGTGCACAAAATAAACATTCACGGCACATACATATTGAAGGAAGGCATGAAAAGTAATACCACAAAGAGTGTGCATGAAATGCATAAAGTATTAATTTTCAAAACCAAATTTCTCTTTCCCTTTGGCATATCAATAAGATAGGTAGATGCAAATTGATAATAAATCACCAAGGGTTAGAGAAATCAACTAATCTATATGCACAATATAATATGAATGAAATGCAATGACATATAAATGAAAATGACATGATATCAATCAAACATGTCATACTCCTACACAATCATACGAACTATGCAAACTTGGGAGTATAGGACGAAATCACATATATATGGGTATAAAAAGTAATCATACAAGCATGGTACCCAAGCAATGAAGTCCAATATGAGTGAGTAAGCAAGGTGGAAATCAAATATAGACTGAGTTTGATGTTCTATATATAATTGCATAAGAATATGTCATTCCTAATATACGATTCTATATGTGTGTTCATACCATGCCTAGAAACGATCTTAGGAATCCAAAAGATAGTGATTTGGGATTCTTAAGAGGTTGTAGAGGCATAAGTAGGAAGTTGGGATGCACGCTTGTGAAGTGGAACATAAATATAAGCGTGTCCCGAATGTGAAACATGCAAATGAGCATTAGTTCTAATATTAAAATATTTAAGCCACATGTTATTAATAATCCTCGAATAAACATATGAGTAAGGATTATGAATATACAATGCACATTAGTCAAGAATTTGACACACATGAAATACATAGCATGGATACCAAATGTAAGAATATACTTACTACATTAAGCTCCCTCTACTTAAGCACCATCAACTCCATTTGAATGAAAGTCTTTGCAAATCAAGGAGTTGGTAGAGTTGGTATCCCAATGTGGATTAAACCTAGAAAACATAATTTTGGTATCCAAAAACCTTTTTGGATCCTATGGGTTAGGCAACAAATTTAACAAACTAAATTCAAATTATTGTAACCCATATCCTAATGTAATCATACATAATATTAATGAAACATGTAATCATGTAATTAGACAAATATATATAACCATATACATGCATGTACCAAATGTACCAAAAGTAAATATGTATATTAATCCAAAAGCATGACATGCATCACATGCAACAAAACATGAATATGAGCCAACGCATGTGTTGCAAAACGAAATATTAACTATTCTAGACAAGAAAATCATAAACACAATGAATTTTAAACAATCATGCAATGGAAATCAAATTCAATATGAATTTACGTTTCTAATCACACATGAGCATCCAAGACCAAAATGCAAACAAAAGAGTAAATCAAATCTTAACACAAATGCATTGGTAGCCATAAAATGACTATAAACATATGGTACCAAGTAAAGAAGGGTCAAAGGAAACTAACCCTTTAGAAACCAAGTCCAAGAGGACCGTGATTTCCCAACATAATCATCATTCAAAATAATATCATGAATATAAGATTGCACATACATATCCTTAGCATGAATTCTAGTGTTCTTAGGACCCCAAATAGTGTATGATTTGGGAATGCTCTTCCTAGTGGTATCATGCACAAAAGGTTGATTTCTACGTGGTGCATGTGGCCTAGGAACATGAGATCTAACAAGAGCATGAGGAACAATGTGTTGTGCTAAAGCATGATGATGAGCATATGATCCATGGTGTGGTGTTGCATACATACGTGGATGAATATGAGGTGTGTATGCATGAGGATGGTCATGAGAATAAGCATGCACATGTGGATGTGATGTGTGATCATAACCATGTGCAGGTGCATGAGAATGAGTACGAGCATGAGAGTGTCTCAAATGAGTGTTTGCACGTGCTCGTGGGTGTGGAACATAAAAACCATCATTCGTATGAACATGTGGGGTAGGATGTGTGTTTCTACGTGGCATAGTATTGGTGTACATGAAAGCATGACCCTTCTTTGGAGGTCCATCCAAAGTGGGTTTCTTTCCAAAGGAGGGAGGAATAGGAGTGGTGGTTTCCTTAGTAGTAGAACTACACAAGTTGTTATAGACACCACTCGTGGATGCACCGGAGGATGGCCTCACAAAATCTATAGTTACTCACTATAGGAGGTGCGTGCATTGGATGCACTTGCCTTAGAATAACCAAGGCCAACACGATGGTTTGCCGGTAGTTGATTCTTTAGCAAATCATCCAAATTGTCCTTTCCCTTATTGAATCTCTCAACAATGGAGGACATGAGCTCATATTTCTTCAAAATTGAAGAAATAGTGGCATCCAAGGTGGATGCACGTGTGGTGAGCTCGTGCACTTGGGATTTGAGATCCTCATTCTCAATGCACAAACAAGTGTTTTGAGATTGAAGATTTTCAATCTCAAAATCGTTACTATCCATAATGGAAACACGATCAAGTTGAGATTTGAGGGACCCCACCTCATTTCTCAACATGCCATTTTGAATAAGCAAACTTTCTTTCTCTATAGCGAGTGTCTCAACAATGGTGTCATTGTTAGAGGTGCGACATGAAGATGTGTTAGAGAGACTAGCAATCTTATTCTTAGCATCACAATATTTATGCATAAGCTTTTGATATTTATCAAATAATTGCTTAAGTTCAATTTTAAGATCATCCGTTGTTACCTCTTCATCGTCGCTATCACTTTCACTTGAGTCGCTTGATTCGTCCCTAGAGTCGTCCTCTCCTGCCATCAAACCCATGAATGAATCTCTTTCATCATTGGAGGAAGAACACTCCGAGGTGGACACTTCTTGCTCCGCTAGCATGTGCCATATTTGATATGCCGTTATTGCCTTGGACATATGCATAAGAATGTCATAAGTTAAATAATCAAGCAAGATATCCATTACCTCTTGATGTTTCTTCACCAATTCTTTTTGCTCATATGTCCACTTATGTACGGAAGTGGTAGGTGCGTGAAAGGGCTTCTCCACAAGCTTCCAATAATCCTCATCGATGGATTGAATATGGGCCTTCATCTTCACACACCAAATTTGATAATTGGGTCCAATGAGATATGGTGAAATAGGACTTCGTGTGATGTTGTTGTTGGTTGCCATAGCTATAACCTCGCTCTGATACCAATTGTAGGGACCATGTGCTATGAGGAATAAACACTAAGGGGGTGAATAGTGTTTTACAGAATTATAAGGAATTTACGCCAAATAAAACCCTACTTAACCAACAAATGCGGAATATAATAAGTGAACAACAACACAAGAAATAATGCAATGCAAACAAGCAATCTACCCTGGTTCGGTGCCACCCAAGTCTACCCGACTTGTTACCGGTGCCCTAGTCCAGCAACACCCGGATCCCCTCCGGATACTCTAGCAAACCGCTAGAGATTTTCTTTAGCCCACTTGCAGAAACCCCACAAGTGCAATCGACCTACAATCGATGTCTGTGTATCCCACAACCCTGGAACACGCAAAGTCCTTAATCCCACAACTTGGGACTAAGCACACTCTCACAAACCGAGAGCAAAACGAAATCTTGACTCCCACAACTTGGGATCAAGCCAATCCTCTCACCACCGTGAGTATACAACAACTAAGAAGTATAAAGAATGAAATATAAAACATCTTACCACAAAAGCCTATGCCTTGAGAAATACTTACCAATATAGGGCTAGAATGGATTTTGAGGAAGATGAGATCACCAAACCCTAGCTCCACCGAGATGAGCAGCAATGGATGGCTAGGGAGGAGTTGGTGACTTGGATTCAAGCTCTTAGCTTGAGAAGCTCACGAGGAATGAGAATCTCTCTTGAGGAATAAGTGCTCAAAGAGTGAGAGAGATTCTTGTGAGATGAGAGAACTTGGAATTGGAGTTGAATGGCACTTCTCAAAGATGTGAAAATGTCTCTAATTTCAGCCTTGGATCCCTGGTTTGAAGCACTCAAACTTATATAAAGAAGAGACAAAACGGTCCCAAAAATCGTGGCATTAAATGCCCAACGGCTCTATTTCTGAAGCTGCTTAATCGGTCTAAGAAGGATCACTGACCGATTAGTTTTGCAACTAGTCGGTCGGTGAACCTTCTTGGACCGACTAGATGGTTGACAGAGAAGATGGTGAAATCATAGGTAAGCACTAGTCGGTCTAAGAAGGATCACTGACCGATTAGTTTTGAAACTAATCGGTCTAATAAGGATCATCAACCGACTAGATTGACAACTAGTCGGTCTGTGAACCTTCTTGGACCGACTAGATTGACTTTTAATGCATTAACCATCCTTCTTGAACCAACTAACTGGTCAACAGTACAAAGACTGAATTAACAAGTATGGCTAGTCGGTTCAAGAAGGATTTCCAACCGATTAGATCGTCATCTAGTCGGTTGGTTCTTCTACTTGAACCAACTAAGATGCAAAGAAGCTGAGAAAGGAGGCGATAAGCTTCGGAAAGGTTTCTAAGGGCTTCTAAGGCAATCCTAGAGATAAGATATGATAGTTAGGAAGATTTCTAGGCAAGTACTACTCAAGGCTTAACATTCTACTAAACCGAAGCTAGAAGACATAAAAGTAAACACGACAAACCGTCTTCGAAGCTTCAACATGGAGAATCCGAATCCCTAGACTTCATGAATAACTCCTTGAGCTTCAACGAAGCTCCAGGCACAACGATCACGCGTTCTGAGGAAGTCTTAGGACGTCGCTTGAGATGAACAAAAGTACTTTGGCGACGATCTCCATAATTCTTCAATGTCTTGAGTCTTTTAGTTGAATGACTTGAATATCTTCAACGTCATAGTCTTCGAAGCTTTTGACTCATCCATTCCTTTCTTCTCTTTGGATTGAATCTCCATTCATTTGTTGATGCCATTGGCTTGAGGTTTGAGGTAGCCTTTGAGTTCTTCAAGCCAATGCTTCACCTTTGTTGATCTACCAAGTTCTCCACTTGAATCAACACATGTAGTCACTTTTGATCTTCTTGTATCTAATTAGTGACTTTTCAGCTAACTGCAAACACAAGAGTTAGTCACAATGATTTGTGTTTGATCATCATCAAAATCAAGGTGGAGAGTCCAATACTCAACATTCTCCCCTTTGTGATGATGACAAACCAAATATAAACAAAACAAATAATTGTGCATTAAATATACTTACTCCCCTTGCAATGATGCCAATCAAGTTAATATCAATGATCAATAGCATTATTTAGCAGTTAATAGTGTGTGTATCACATGAGGTTATGTATATATCACATGAATTATCAAAAATAATATGCATACACAATACAAGTCATATAGGTGATACACATCATAAACATGAGCATGATTACCAATATATACAAAATGCAATCAATATAAACCAAGGTAATCACCAATGCTCCCCCTGAATCATATACATGACGATCAGAAATAAAGTCTATATGATTCAAGTTATTGTTTAACACTCAACAATTAATAAGCACATCTTGTAAATTCTATATGATTGAAGTTATTGTTTAACACTCAACAATTAATAAGCACATCTTGTTTATTTCTCTCCCCCTTTGTCATTCACAAAAAGATGTGGGGATATAGAAACAACAAATGCAACAAAAGAGAGGAAAACATAAAGGTATATCAATTGTAAAGTTCTCTAATGTAAAGTTACCAATTGAAAACTAGATATCAAAATAAAGATATCAATTACAAGAGCACATATCCAACAACAACTCAATCACACTCAATTATCAAAAAAAGATAAGCAATAAGCATATGTGATAAAAGATTGCAATAGATGCTAATTGTATAGAGTAGTGTGAGCAGTGTTAGAAAAGTGACAATAACAAAAATGATGACATCACTTGTGAAAGAAATACTAGTGATCAAATAGTGTCAAATAACCAAACAAACTCAATTATCACAAAATTTATAACATTAAGCATAATGTGTTAAACTGTCCTGTGATACCAATTGTATACTTTGGCAAGATATATTAAGCATGATTTAGTGCATGGAAAACAACTCTATGTTTTCATACAAACAAATCTATATAATCTATATAATTGTCGAGCGACGAAGCAAACAAACATGACTATGGAAATTCTCAACCATGTGTACAAAGTTATGTTATAATAACACACAATAAGTATAATGGCATAAGAAACCAATAGTAGACATACCAAGTCATCTCCAAAAGTATCACAGCTAAACTCCACAAAGCATCTCCTAAAGTAAGCATACCAAATATTAGTGAAGTGTGCGATGTGAGGTGACAAGGTGATACAATGAAAATGAATAACAAATATCTATATCACACAAAAGTGTTATGCCAAAATAGTAAGTTCATGAAACATATGGCATACACAATTCTAGCACCCTAGGAAACTAATTGAAGCAATGTTCAAAAGAACCATAGTACTAGCATGCATTCCAGAATAGATACTCACATAATGAGTCAAAGATAAGCATGGAATGCCATGAGCATAAGGAAGGTAAGCACTATATCATACGCTCAAAACTAGCATCAAGCAAGAGCATCTAAAGATGATATCCAAAATAAATAGTCTAACAATTGTAAATATGATACCAATCGTAAATTTGAAATGTAAAGATGATATCAATAGTAGTCTTACAAAGTATGCAAATCAGGCAAATAATGTCAAGATCATGATATCACTTGAGAAGGAAACCAAGTGAACAAATAGAGACATGATCATCGCATGCACGCATACCAATAGTAAACATGGTAGTCAAAACCAATATATTAACATACCAATTGTACAAAACACATACTTACAACCATGTAGCTCTCCCTATATGTGTGCATCTCCAATGCACCATCCTTTCCTTTGAATTGATCCATCATTTGTAAACCAAGGAGTGCATAGAGTAGGCATCTTGCACAACAATCTGACAATTCAACAATTGGTGGTATCCAAAAACTTTTTGGATCCAATATGTTAGGGAACAAAATCAAGTAGTCCAATGACCAATCATTTACTAATTGTAAATAACACTCATCAATAGAAATTCATGACATGCATTAATAGGAGTTATTATAATCATGAAAATCATACATATCAGGAATTAATCGATTCTCAATCATAAGAAGATAGATACACATAGACTAATAATTCCTATGCATATGATTTAATCACAATACATTATACAAGCAATCATCATTATAAATACACACATCTAATACAATAGTGTGTGCAAGAAAGATTCCACGTTCAATATGCATATGTGCACAAAATAAACATTCACGGCACATACATATTGAAGGAAGGCATGAAAAGTAATACCACAAAGAGTGTGCATGAACAGCATAAAGTATTAATTTTCAAAACCAAATTTCTCTTTCCTGTTGGCATATCAACAAGATAGGTAGATGCAAATTGATAATAAATCACCAAGGGTTAGAGAAATCAACTAATCTATATGCACAACATAATATGAATTAAATGCAATGAAATATAAATGAAAATGACATGATATCAATCAAACATGTCATACTCCCACACAATCATACGAACTATGCAAACTTGGGAGTATAGGACGAACTCACATATATATGGGTACAAAAAGTAATCATACAAGCATGGTACCCAAGCAATGAAGTGCAATATGAGTGAGTAAGCAAGGTGGAAATCAAATATAGACTAAGTTTGATGTTCTATAAATAATTGCATATGAATATGTCATTCCTAATATACGATTCTATATGTGTGTTCATACCATGCCTAGAAACGATCTTAGGAATCCAAAAGATAGTGATTTGGGATTCTTAAGAGGTTGTAGAGGCATAAGTAGGAAGTTGGGATGCACGCTTGTGAAGTGGAACATAAATATAAGCGTGTCCCGAGTGTGAAACATGCAAATGAGCATTAGTTCTAATATGAAAATATTTAAGCCACATGTTATTAATAATCCTCGAATAAACATATGAGTAAGGATTATGAATATACGATGCACATTAGTCAAGAATTTGACACACATGAAATGCATAGCATGGATACCAAATGTAAGAATATACTTACTACATTAAGCTCCCCCTACTTTGGTGCATCACTTAAGCACCATCAACTCCATTTGAATGAAAGTCTTTACAAATCAAGGAGTTGGTAGAGTTGGTATCCCAATGTGGATTGAACCTAGAAAACATAATTTTGGGATCCAAAAACCTTTTTGGATCCTATGGGTTAGGCAACAAATTTAACAAACTAAATTCAAATTATTGTAACCCATATCCTAATGTAATCATACATAATATTAATGAAACATGTAATCATGTTATTAGACAAATATATATAACCATATACATGCATGTAACAAATGTACCAAAAGTAAATATGTATATTAATCCAAAAGCATGACATGCATCACATGCAACAAAACATGAATATGAGCCAACGCATGTGTTGCAAAACGAAATATTAACTATTCTAGACAAGAAAATCATAAACCCAATGATTTATAAAAATCATGCAATGGAAATCAAATTCAATATGAATTTACGTTTCTAATCACACATGAGCATCCAAGACCAAAATGCAAACAAAAGAGTAAATCAAATCTTAACACAAATGCATTGGTACCCATAAAATGACTATAAACATATGGTACCAAGCGAAGAAGGGTCAAAGGAAACTAACCCTTTGGAAACCAAGTCCAAGAGGACCGTGATTTCCCAACATAATCATCATTCAAAATAATATCATGAATATAAGATTGCACATACATATCCTTAGCATGAATGCTAGTGTTCTTAGGACCCCAAATAGTGTATGATTTGGGAATCCTCTTCCTAGTGGTTGCATGCACAAAAGGTTGATTTCTACGTGGTGCATGTGGCCTAGGAACATGAGATCTAGCAAGAGCATGAGGAACAATGTGTTGTGCTAAAGCATGATGATGAGCATATGATCCATGGTGTGGTGTTGCATACATACGTGGATGAATATGAGGTGTGTATGCATGAGGATGGTCATGAGAATAAGCATGCACATGTGGATGTGATGTGTGATCATAACCATGTGCAGGTGCATGAGCATGAGTACGAGCATGAGAGTGTCTCAAATGAGTGTTTGCACGTGCTCGTGGGTATGGAACATAAAACCCATCATTCGTAGGAACATGTGGGGTAGGATGTGTGTTCCTACGTGGCATAGTATTGGTGTACATGAAAGCATGACCCTTCTTTGGAGGTCCACCCAAAGTGGGTTTCTTTCCAAAGGAGGGAGGAATAGGAGTGGTGGTTTTCTTAGTAGTAGAACTACACAAGTTGTTATAGACACCACTCGTGGATGTACCGGAGGATGGCCTCACAAAATCTATAGTTACTCACTATAGGATGTGCGTGCATTGGATGCACTTGCCTTAGAATAACCAAGGCCAACACGATGGTTTGCCGGTAGTTGATTCTTTAGCAAATCATCCAAATTGTCCTTTCCCTTGTTGAATCTCTCAACAATGGAGGACATGAGCTCATATTTCTTCGAAATTGAAGAAATAGTGGCATCCAAGGTGGATGCACGTGTGGTGAGCTCGTGCACTTGGGATTTGAGATCCTCATTCTCAATGCCCAAACAAGTGTTTTGAGATTGAAGATTTTCAATCTCAAAATCGTTACTATCCACAATGGAAACACGATCAAGTTGAGATTTGAGGGACTCCACCTCATTTCTCAACATGCCATTTTGAATAAGCAAACTTTCTTTCTCAATAGCGAGTGTCTCAACAATGGTGTCATAGTTAGAGGTGCTATATGAAGATGTGTTAGAGAGACTAGCAATCTTATTCTTAGCATCACAATATTTATGCATAAGCTTTTGATATTTATCAAATAATTGCTTAAGTTCAATTTTAAGATCTTCCGTTGTTACCTCTTCATCGTCGCTATCACTTTCACTTGATTCGCTTGATTCGTCACTAGAGTCGTCCTCTCGTGCCATCAAACCCATGAATGAATCTCTTTCATCATTGGAGGAAGAACACTCCGAGGTGGACACTTCTTGCTCCGCTAGCATGTGCCATATTTGATATGCCGTTGTTGCCTTGGACACATGCATAAGAATGTCATAAGTAAAATAATCAAGCAAGATATCCATTACCTCTTGATGTTTCTTCACCAATTCTTTTTGCTCATATGTCCACTTATGTACGGAAGTGGTAGGTACATGAAAGGGCTTCTCCACAAGCTTCCAATAATCCTCATCGATGGATTGAATATGGGCCTTCATCTTCACACACCAAATTTGATAATTGGGTCCAATGAGATATGGTGAAATTGGACTTTGTGTGATGTTGTTGTTGGTTGCCATAGTAATTACCTCGCTCTGATACCAATTGTAGTGACCATGTGCTATGAGGAATAAACACTAGAGGGGGGTGAATAGTGTTTTATAGAATTATAAGGAATTTACGCCAAATAAAACCCTACTTAACCAACAAATACGGAATACAATAAGTGAACAACAACACAAGGAATAATGCAATGCAAACAAGCAATCTACCCTGGTTCGGTGCCACCCCAGTGTACCCGACTTGTTACCTGTGCCCTAGTCCAGCAACACCCAGATCCCCTCCAGATACTCTAGCAAACTGCTAGAGATTTTCTTTAGCCCACTTGCAGAAACCCCACAAGTGCAATCGACCTACAACCGATGTCTGTGTATCCCACAACCCTGGAACACGCAAAGTCCTTAATCCCATAACTTGGGACTAAGCACACTCTCACAAACCGAGAGCAAAACGAAATCTTGACTCCCACAACTTGGGATCAAGCCAATCCTCTCACCACCGTGAGTATACAACAATTAAGAAGTATAAAGAATGAAATATAAAACATCTTACCACAAAAGCCTATGCCTTGAGAAATACTTACCAATATAGGGCAAGAATGGATTTTGAGGAAGATGAGATCGCCAAACCCTAGCTCCACCAAGATGAGCAGGAATGGATGGCTAGGGAGGAGTTGGTGACTTGGATTCAAGCTCTTAGCTTGAGAAGCTCACAAGGAATGAGAATCTCTCTTGAGGAGTTAGTGTTCAAAGAGTGAGAGAGAGATTCTTGTGAGATGAGAGAGCTTGGAATTAGAGTTGAATGGCTCTTCTCAAAGATGTGAACATGTCTCTAATTTCAGCCTTGGATCCCTGGTTTGAAGCACTCATACTTATATAGAGAAGAGACAAAACGGTCACAAAAATCGTGGCATTAAATGCCCAACGGCTCTATTTCTGAAGCTGCTTAATCGGTCTAAGAAGGATCACTGACCGATTAGTTTTGCAACTAGTCGGTCGGTGAACCTTCTTGGACTGACTAGATGGTTGACAGAGAAGATGGTGAAATCATGGGTAAGCACTAGCCGGTCTAAGAAGGATCACTGACCGATTAGTTTTGAAACTAATCGGTCTAAGAAGGATCATGAACCGACTAGATTGACAACTAGTCGGTCTGTGAACCTTCTTGGACCGACTAGATTGACTTTTAATGCATTAACCATCCTTCTTGAACCAACTAACTGGTCAACAGTACAAAGGCTGAATTAACAAGTATGGCTAGTCGGTTCAAGAAGGATTTTCAACCGATTAGATCGTCATCTAGTCGGTTGGTTCTTCTACTTTAACCAACTAAGATGCATAAGAAGCTGAGAAATGAGGCGATAAGCTTCGGGAAGGTTTCTAAGGGCTTCTAAGGCAATCCTAGAGATAAGATATGATAGTTAGGAAGATTTCTAGGCAAGTACTACTCAAGGCTTAACATTCTACTAAACCGAAGCTAGAAGACATAAAAGTAAACATGACAAACCGTCTTCAAATCTTCAACATGGAGAATCCGAATCCCTAGACTTCATGAATAACTCCTTGAGCTTCAACGAAGCTCCAGGCACAACGATCACGCGTTCTGAGGAAGTCTTGGGACGTCGCTTGAGATGAACAAAAGTACTTTGGCGACGATCTCCATAATTCTTCAATGTCTTGAGTCTTTTACTTGAATGACTTGAATATCTTCAACGTCATAGTCTTCGAAGCTTTTGACTCATCCATTCCTTTCTTCTCTTTGGATTGAATCTCCATTCATTTGTTGATGCCATTGGCTTGAGGTTTGAGGTAGCCTTTGAGTTCTTCAAGCCAATGCTTCTCCTTTGTTGATCCACCAAGTTCTCCACTTGAATCAACACATGTAGTCACTTTTGATCTTCTTGATTCTAATTGGTGACTTTTCAGCTAACTGCAAACACAAGAGTTAGTCAAAATGATTTGTGTTTGATCATCATTAAAATCAAGGTGGAAAGTCCAATACTCAACAGGTTGGCCCTGCCCTAGAGTCTGGAGGGGGGAGCAAGCGCGTAGCTCAGCCCGTGCCCTTCTCTGGTTTGGGTGGCGAGGGTTGGCCCTGCCCCAGAGTTCTTGAGGGGGGAGCGAGCGCGTAGCTCGGCCCGTACCCTTCTCTGGTTTGGGTGGCGAGGATTGGCCCTGCCCCAGAGTTCCTGAGGTGGGAGCGAGCGCGTGGCTCGGCCCGTGCCCTTCTCTGGTTTGGGTGGCGAGGGTTGGCCCTGCCCCAGAGTTTTGAGGGGGAGCGAGGGCATGGCTTGGCCCGTGCCCTTCTCTGGTTTGGGTGGCGAGAGTTGGCCATGCCCCAAGGTCTAGAGGGGGAGCGAGCGCGTGGCTCGGTCTGTGCCCTTCTCTGGTTTGGGTGGCGAGGGTTGGTCCTGCACCAGAGTTCTTGAGAGGTGGAGCGAGCGCGTGGCTTGGCCCATGGCCTTCTCTGGTTTGGGTGGCGAGGGTTGGCCCTGTCCCAGAGTCTGGAGGGGGAGCGAGCGCGTGGCTCGGCCTGTGCCCTTCTCTTGTTTGGGTGGCGAGGGTTGGCCCTGCCCTAGAGTTCTTGTGGGAGGAGCGAGCACGTAGCTCGGCCCGTGCCCTTCTCTGGTTTAGGTGGAGAGGGTTGGCCCTACCTCAGAGTTCTTGAGGGGGGAGCGAGCACGTGGCTCGGCCCGTTCCCTTCTCTGGTTTGGGTGGCAAGGGTTGGCCCTGCCCCAGAGTCTGGAGGGGAGAGCGAGCGCGTGGCTCGGCCCGTGCCCTTCTCTGGTTTGGTTGGCGAGGGTTGGCCATGCACCAGAGTTCTTGAGGGGGAAGCGAGTGCGTAGCTCGGCCCGTGCCCTTCTTTGGTTTGGGTGGCGAAGGTTGGCCCTGCCCTAGAGTTCTTAAGGAGGGACCGAGCACGTGGCTCAGCCCGTGCCTTTCTCTGGTTTGGGTGGCGAGGGTTGGCCCTGCCCTAGAGTTCTTGAGGGGGGAGCGAACGCGTAGCTCGGCCCGTGCCCTTCTCTGGTTTGGGTGGCGAGGATAGCCCTGCCCCAGAGTCTGGAGGGGGGAGCGAGTGCGTGGCTCGGCCCGTGCCCTTCTCTGGTTTGGGTGTCGAGGGTTGACCCTGCCCCAGAGTTCCTGAGGGGGGAAGCAAGCGCGTAGCTCGGCCCGTGCCCTTCTCTGGTTTGGGTGGCAAGGGTTGACCCTGCCCCAGAGTTCTTGAGGGGGGAGCGAGCGCGTGGCTCGACCCGTGCCCTTCTCTGGTTTGGGTGGCAAAGGTTGGCCCTGCCCCAGATTCTGGAGGGGGAGCGAGCACGTGGCTCGGCCCGTGCCCTTCTCTGGTTTTGGTGGCGAGGGTTGGCCCTGCCCCAGAGTTCTTGAGGGGGGAGCGAGCGCGTAGCTCAGCCCGTGCCCTTCTCTGGTTTGGGTGACGAGGGTTGGCCCTGCCCCAGAGTTTGGAGGGGGAAGCAATCGCGTGGCTCAGCCCGTGCCCTTCTCTGGTTTGGGTGGCGAGGATTGGTCCTACCCTGGAGTCTTTGAGAGGGCGGGTATTGGGCCGTCGCCTCCCGCAGCCTTCATAGTCAGACGGGTATTGGACCATCGCCTATCCCGCATATGGCGCTCTGGTTTGGGTGGCGAAGCTTAGTGAGCTTGCCCCAGAGGTATCACTGGAGGGGGAGCAAGCGCGTAGCTCGGCCTGTGCCCTTCTCCGGTTTGGGTGGCGAGGATTGGTCCTGCCCCGGAGTCTTTATCTTAACCTGAAACTTTCAAGTGGAGAAGGCTAGATTTGAAGATGCGAAGAAAAAAAGCATTTCATTAAAGGCTTACAATCACCGGCGACATTTTAATAGGCGCTCTGTGTTTCACGGGCGGGCCGGATCGCTTCTGTCGAGGGTTGTTGGTATGTATGCGGCTGACCCAACGAGGTCGATGATGTCGCAGGGTCCTTCTCCTTTTGTTGCCTGCTTCCCTTGGCGAGCGATCTCGGTGGGCTTGGAAGTGGCGCCTCTAAGGACCAGATCACCGGTCCCGAAGCTCCGTTTTCTCTCCCATGAGCAGCAGTGCCGATGGAAACGGTCTTGTCCGCCCCTGCGGCCATGGGTACCTCCTCGACTTCTTCAGCAAGAGCTGGCTGTTGGTTGCAAAAGTCTTTCCTCTCAGAAAGGAGGTTGATTGACAAGGCCTGCTCTGTGCCCTTGTGCTTGGTTGATCCCACGTAGCAACTCCTAGATAGCTTCTGGCTCCCCTGCACTAACCCCACTCCTCGTGGAGTTTGGAACTTGACCATCTGATGGAGCAGGCTGGGGAGTGCTTCGATGGCCGTCATGTATGGTCGCTTATGATCCCGGTGTATGCCGACGCGATGTCGACGACAACGAATTGCGTCATACAAGTGACGGCCCTTGGTTCCTCTCCGAGTGACACCGACAAGGTGATCACCCCCACAATAGGAGTCAAGTGGCCGGTGAAGCCGATGATGGGCCCAGTGCAAGGTCTCAGGTCTGCCTGTCCCAACCCCATCTTCTCTACCGTCGACATAAATAGGATATCGCAAGAGCTCCCAGTGTCGATCAGGAGGCAGCTGATGATGGATGTCCCTATCTGAGCCTCGATGACGATGGCGTCATCATGCGGTAGCTCGATTCCCTCCAGATCTTCGTCGGTAAAGGTGATGGGAGGTCGGGCTACCTTCTCCCCTTCGCATCGCCGCCGAGTTTCGCCGCCATCACCTACCGGGCGTACGCCTTCCTTCTTGACGATGACGCCCCTCCAGAGAACGGTCTGTTGCATATTATATCTATGTGCATGACCGGCTTCGGTGGGCAAGGTTCCTCCCGCTCATTGTCCGGTGGCGGATCCAGCCTCCGCGCTCCTCGCGGGGCCCTCTCCTCCTGGATTGGCCTTCTGCCCTCCACGAAGCCTCCCAAGTGACCTACCTGGATCAATCGCTCGATCTCCCTCTTGAGGGTGTAGCAATTATCGGTATCATGACCGTGGTCCCGATGGTACCGACAATACTTCCGGAGATCCTGCTTAGCCGGGTCAGACTTCATTTCTCTGGGGGGGTCTGGCAGCAGTCTGTCCCTTGCTGCCACGGCTAACACCTCTATCATGGGGGCGTTGAGATGTGTGTACTGGGCCCACAGGGGTCCCTCAAGCCTCGGGATCGCTCGGCTGGGCTCTCGGACCGGAGCGAACTCCCGTGCTGAGCCCGGACAGTCTTGCGGGCGACGCCCAGCGGGGTCACGCCTTGGTTGAACCGGCTGGTCACGGCCTCGGGGCCCATCTTCTTGCTTCGGCCTGGGATAGGACCGAGGCTTGCCCTGGGACGATCTTGTCGAGATGACCGGTTCCTTTGCACCGAGAGTCTCCTCCGTCAACGCGTTCCTCTCCGCCTGCGCGACCAACACGTCGTAGTCGACCGGAAGGTCTCGGAGCAAGGATTTCTGGAGGCTCCGATTCCGTAGTCCTATCTTGAAAGCTGCATGAGCACTTCATCGCCGCAGGCCACCACCGCCCGCCTCTCATCCAGGAAGCGGCGTAGGTATTTCCCAGTCGTCTCCCCTTCCCCTTGGATGATCGTGCTGAGGTAGTCCAATGGCTTTTACATTACGCGTCCGGCCCGGAACTCTTGGCAGAACTTGTGGGATAGTTCGTCGAAGCTCCTAATGGATCTTACCGGCAAGCCACAGTACCATTCCAGCGCCGCGTCCTTCAGGCTCTGCGAGAAAAGCCAGCACAGGAATTGATCGCGCCCTGGATACACGTCCCAGAGCGGCGACACTGTAGTCTTACCGCAAGCGCACGGTGTAGCGACGAGCGGGTATCGAACACAGGGAGGCTTGATAACAGTGTCTTCTTCAATCACCTAGCTATAGGAAAAGTCGAGAAATGTTCGCAAATATGCGATCACAATCGTTCAAATGTAATAAAAGAATAACAAATTAATAAAGACGCTTAGGGGATAGGGAATCCCCGCTACTTGTCGTATCTCATCATTGTGATTCGTAGGTTTCACAATTGCTAGACTTGAAATTTAGGTGAACCAGTTGCAACTAAATGTAGAACCAAGCTCACGCTCTCGCGCTATTGTCGGTCTATAGCAAACCTAGGGTAGGGTCCAATCTCTTGCAAACCCTAACCTAGGCAAGCTAGCGTGAAGAACAACATCATCGTTCAATCGTATCTCGAGCCCACTCTCGTGCAAACTCGAGCTACGACCTAGGTTGGGATAGTTCATACCCGTCCAATCTCTTGCAAACGGGTATTGGTATAGATTTGCAATCGAAAACCCTAGTTTCGGTCCAATCTCTTGCAAACCGATTCCAGAGGAGTTCAATTGCAACCCAATTCGAATATCTAGGGCTTTCTATCGAATTGGGATCCAATCTCTTGCAAATTCCAATCGATATGAATCCCTAGCTATTCGTATTATAGCAATCCCAAGCTAACCCTAATCAATCCTAGCAATAGTTTCACCAATTCATCACAAATTCGAAATTAGGCGTGTAGGGTTCATCCCTACGCCCTAAGACGATGAACTACTCACAATTCATAATCAAATTCAATAAAAATTCACAATCAAAATCAATAGAATTCATTGCTATATTCAAAATATCAATAAAATGGAGTTTTTGAGAGAAAGAGAGACAAACCAATGAAGAACAAGATAGCATCCAACAAAATCTCACTTTACTCTCCTCTCTAAAAGCTCAATCTAATCCCTAAAAAGTTAATCTAAAAAGGCTGCAAAAGTTCTGAAAAAGGCTCTCTAAACTAGGTTAAAAACTGGGGTTAAATACCCCCCAAAATCGCCCAAAAAACCCTGACGAAAATGCCCCTGCGCAGCCTCAAAATCGCAGTTTACGCTACAGGCAGCGCGGCTCACTCGGTCGAGTGACAAATGTCACTCGGCCGAGTGACGAACCCTGTACAAAAACAGAGAGTTGGGGGTCTCAGGGGTCGTCTCCTCGGAGGTCACTCGGGCGGACGGCCTTTAGTCACTCGGGCGGACGTCCTTTGTCACTCGGGCGGACGGCGACTCGGAAATTGACTGTACAGAAACAGTAAGTCTGTGATTTTTGCTGCAGCCGTTTTGATGCCACTCGGGCGAGTGGTGTCCGTGGTTCGGCCGAGTGACTTGGCGATGCTTGGCCGAGTGCACGCCTGTTGCGTGTCTGATCTGGCCGGCCGAGCGGGCTTCCGATGGTCGGCCGAGTGACTCCTTCACTCGGCCGAGTGGCATGCTGAAAATGCCCATTCTTCATGTTTTTGCCTCCTCGTCGCTCCTACGACGTTCTTTCCTCTTCCACTCCTCTCCAATAGCAAAATACCCCTCAAGAGAGTTGTCGGTGACACTCCGGAGTGGGTGCATCTCAGAATCGCTCCAAATCGCTCCAAATCTCCTGAAATACGACAAAAACAACAAATCGTAAAAAGCATCGCAATATTGTCGAATAAACGTGAAAAACGCGATTTGAGCGATCTAAATGGCATGCAAACATGCAGAAAAAAGGTGTGAAATACGGAGTGATCAAAATCCCCCAAGCTTACCTCTTACTCATCCTCGAGGAAGATAAGTAAAAAGCGAACCCGGTGGATAAAGATAAAGAAAACGGCGGAAAGGCGGAAAATGGAAAACGAAAAACAAAATAGAAGACGAAGAGGGAAGTTGCTAGATCATTTTTCTCAGGACGTGGGTTTTGCTTACTCATATAGCATGCACCGAATATAAAACACATGTCAAAGTCTTTTATTTTGATATCATAGTATAATGGCGCATTCGAAATAGAAAACCCAAGAATATCAATATGGCATGAAAAATGGAATAATTCTAAGATTAGCATCGTCTGAAGCATTTAAACCGGTATACAATACTGTAGATCACACACTTTTCAATTGAATGCTTTCTATAAGGAGTATAAGAGATATCACACGATAGAGTAGTAAGAATAGATAAGACGTGGTTTTCATGAAATGAATGCTAAGCGTAGATTTCTGGATTTCGTAAAACTTTAGCAATCTCACCGAGTATAGAATATTACTTAGCCTAGGTTGTCATGCACCGTCAGGTAGTCACTCTCTCACACATCATTGGATTCTCTCCCCCAAGTTTATCTATAAGCGTAGTGGCACATACAAAACGATATTTACATCCCCGTTTTTTTTATGAAGCTCCAAAAGTAAAAGAAAACAAAAAATAAAAGCTAAAGAGGGAAGAAAGAGAGAAGGTGTATGAGATGGGATCGTTTTCGAACTACTTTTCTCTTTTCTTTTCTTATTCTCAAATCTCTTTCTTTTTTTTCTTTTTCTCTTTTTTTTATAACATATATACACAATGATCCCAAATCAAAGAGAAGGATATACAAGTATTTTTTTTCTTTGGATTTTGGGGAATTTGGAGCATGTGATATACTAACGGGGGAATGCCAATAATAGAATTGCCAAGGGGAGATTCACCAATGAATATAAAATAGAGAAATTATGTTCAAGATATGTGGAGAAAGAAATAAATGTATCTCTCAGTTCACTCTATAGGACGTGCATGACAACTTCAGCAGGGTAATATAATCTACTCAGTTTAATCTCAAAAAGTAAACTAATCCAGATTTATCAAAGCTAGCAAACATTTCAATCAACCCGAAGTGAAGCGTACAAATCATGCAAATAGAAGTGATGTGAGAAAGGAAATCAGTACTCCAGATATAAGCATCAATGCGTGAATCTTGGTGTGTTTTCTACGATAGCATACATATGAATCATCAGACATCAGCTAATAATAGAATTTCATCCATTTTCATACAGCAAAAGAGAGTGGGTTACTATTTCTAAATGCAAAGCAGAACATAGCATATGATATCAGAAATAAAAAACTATGACATGACAAATATAGCATGCATATAGAGAAAAGCTAACACCACGTCATCATCATCACAGAAAATAAAGACAAAAGAAAAATAAAAACTATTTACAATGCGGCACACAAGGAAAATAAGAAAAACGTGATGCATGGTAAAAAAATGAAAAAGTGATGAAAAATGGGTGAAAAAGTGGAAAAAACGTGGAAAAACTAAAAATAAAGGTGACAAAAGCAAAAAGTGTGAGAACTCACTCCCCCGAGCTAAAGTGCACAGTGTCCTCAATGTGCGAAGTGTGGCACACCGAGAGACGGGTAATGGGTGGGGGGGTGGGTATGCATGCATGATAAAAAGAAAGATAAAATAAAATAAAAACAAAATGAAAATATGATGCGGATGTGATGCATGCAAGAATAAGAGTGATGCAGATATGTGTGTGTCACCAAAAATACGCTCCCTCACTCCCGAAGAAGGATATAGAATGATATGATCAAAATGTGGACAAAAATAGTGATGGGTGGAGGGGGTGGGCAAAAATCATCAGGACCAAGCGGAGAATGGGCAGTATAACGACAAAAATATCGATGGCATCAAGGGTGTGCCTAAGCTGGTGGTGTTGCGCCATCTCCGTCCTGAGGCAGAGGTGGGGGTGGCTGGGTAACAGTCTACTGGGTGGGTGTTGGTGGGGGTGGTGGGCGTGGAACAGTCAGCTGGGTGGGTGGTGGTCGTGGCAGTCGCTCGAGGATCTGGGTCAGGCAAAAGTGAATGCCGGGAAGTAGCTCGAGGCGGTGCTGCATGGCGGTGACTGTGGAAGACAGATCCCTAAAATCTCCCCGGAGTCCACTCATCGCCCCCTCAAGAGAGCGGACGCTCTGAACTAAGGCGTCAGGGGGTGGTGGTGCAGAGGGACGGACAGGTCTAGGATGAGCTGGTCGGGGCTGTCTAATACGGGCAGTGTAGGTGATAGGGACAGCAGGCATGGGTCGAAAGGGTGCTGTGCTCACTAGTGGATGCCCAGCCTCAGTGTGAGGCTGGGACCCAGGCTGGTGTGAGGTGGAAGCAGCAGCAGTGGAAGTGGAAGACAAAATCGGTGACGAGGCAGCGAGAGAGGTCAGTGACACAGACGTGGTAACAGACGTCACGACACTCTCAGATAGGACGGCTGCCGTGGAGACAGAAAGGTCAACCGCTGGGGAGGAAGTGTGGGGTCCAAAAGGTGAAACCCCAGCGGAGATCAAAGTGGATAGGGTCTCCATGACGGAAGTGAAGGAAGGCTCGCCGCTCTCAAGTATGGTGGGTGGACGCTCGAGTAGCAGAGAGGTGAGTGGCTCAACCGACAGGGGCACAGTAGTGGTGGTGGTGGTAGGCGTGGTGGTAGGCGTGGTGGACGGCTCAGCAAGTGTACTCCCGACACTGGCAGAAGTGGGGACAGAAGTGTCGGGAGCGGCAGAAAGTGCAGGCTCAGGCTGAGGGAACACAGGGTCTACCGGTGCAGGGTGTGCCTACTCAGCCTCCTTGGCCTCAAGCACGTAGGAAGCAGGGATCAGGAGATCCATCGCCGGAAGCCAGTCCTCGTGTGCTGGTCCTATGTGTGTCCGAGCAGTGCTCGGGAGGATCATGTAGTCAGCACCGAAAGGACCGTGCAACCAAACCCAGTGCCGCTGGCCGTGCAGACGAAGCGTCTTCATCCGGGCCATGACGTCTATCGAAATTACAGTGGGGCCTGGAGCTCGCCTAAGGTCAGCCGGAAGGTCCTCGCCGGTCATCAGGGCTAGCATGGTGATCAGGCCACCGTAACATATCGGGGAGCGAGCACCCACCGATACGATGATGCGGTCCAAAAACCAGCTAGTGACGTCAATCTCTACAGTGGGGACCATCGTAACACCATCCCTATCAAGAACTCTGGGGCGAGTCATCGCGTAGAGCATATAGAGCTCAGGCGTCGACATCGTCCCAGGCTCGTACCTCGCCAGAAAGGTGGTCGCCATAAGGCGCTATGCTATGTGGAGGCAGGGGTGGACAATGGCTGAGGCCTTGGCCCTACTAGGGTCAAAGGCCTGAGGTAAACCCGTGATCCTCGCCCAAAAGGCGTGTGAATCGAAGGATGGGGGAGGGATGTGAGTGGGGGCGTAGTCTCGGTCAGGTGTGGGGACTGCGGGCCACTGAAAGAACGCTCGAAGCATATCGAGAGTGATCTGACACTCTCGATCCATAAGTCGAAAGGAGCATCCCTCAGCGGTCCGGGCGATCGAGCTAAGTACCTCGAGTGTCGGGCGGACGTAGGTGTCTGCCGACACAGAAAGAAAATCTCGCCAACCCACATTGTCGTACAACGTGAGCATCCCCTCGAGTACCCCCAGGCGGTCTAGGTCTGCAAGGTGTGCGAACCTGGAGGGCACTATCGAGCGCTGGGCGATACGCTCAAAAGCGACGCGATGTGCGTCGTCTCGGAAAGTAATACCCAGCGGCCCGATGATAGGAGCCGATGTGGCTGTGGGTGGATGGGATCGGCTGGCTGTGGCTGTGTGGGGTGAGGTGGTGTAGGCGGAGGAGAGTCCTCCATCTCGTGGGAGGGGCCGGGCTCATCCGGCCGCTTCCGCTTGGCGGAAGCTCTCCTAGTGTGTGGCCGTGTTCGGGGCGGCATGTGTGCCCCGAGTGATCACCCAACTAATATAAAATGTGGCGTACCAAAAATAATGGAACGAATGTACCTGAACACGTCGCGAGAGCAAAACAGCAGATGCGTGCGAAGACGCCGACTCCACAAGGCCAAAAGCGTGCCCCGGAAGCTCCCCTAAGCTCCCCAAGATAGCCTGCACATCGAACAACGATATCAGGGTGTAAAATTCAAAATACATGGGGGATTAGGGGTATAATAGATAGATAATGAAATTAATTCGGGGTAGGGGCTCGATTAGTGCATGGATCGTCAGAAAATAGGAGAAAATGGAGAAATGGGGCGAAATCGGGGGTACCGGAGGTCGGCCGACGGCGATGGAGTCGCCGGTGGTCGGTCAGAGGCGGTCGGTCGGAGGCGGTCGGCCGCCGGCGGTCGAGGGTGGCGTTCGAGCGAGCCAATGAAGATCGCAGTGGGCGGGGAGACAAAAGGGCTCGGGCACGAGCGAAAATTTGGGCGTTTCGAAAATCGCGCCGAGCCCGTTCGCTTATATAAGTGAAGTTACGACTCAGCCGAGTGACTAAGTCACTCGGCCGAGTAATCGTAACGAAAAATTTTATAAAATTTCTCCCTCCGCTTACGACTCGGCCGAGCGGCTTTGCCACCCTCGGCCAAGTGGAAAAAGTCCATTCGGCCGAGTGGCACAAGCTACTCGGCAATTTTCGCCCTAGGAGCGTATCAGTTTTACTCGGCCGAGTGAAGATATATACTCGTCCGAGTGACAGTTTATACTGAAATCACAAAAAAGACAGAGAGTTAGGTACAGCAGACTTCCCTCGTTGGTGAGCCACTCGGGCGGACGACGTTGGTTGCTCGACCGAGTGGCTATGATACTCGGCTGAGTGAGGCTCTGTTTTCTGCTGTGATGCTCCGTTATGGCTCTAATCTCTGTTTTTATTCCTTCAGGAGGTTTCTTCCTTCTCCTAAGCCTCGAGCGCGTTCCTGGAGCGCTCCTCTTTGCCTTGGCCATCCTCCAAATGATAGATATCCATTTCTCCTCTCCTGTCAGAGAAAATAGGACCCGTTGTCACGATTTTTCGGGCAAACGACTCAAAAACACAAATAAAGTCTAAAACTAAAATAAAAACTAAAATAGAAAAAATGCGATAATCGTCGGGCTGCCTCCCGATAATCGCTCGTTTAAGGTCTTGAGCTCGACCCCTATTAATTTTCAATTAACGCTTGATGTTGGGTGCATACGAGATGCACCCGTCGAACTTGCTTGGAAGACCACTCGGATTTGGATCATGGTGGTGTGAGGTCTTCCTCAGCGCCCCTTCGTCATGGGCAATGTTGGGGGGTGGCTCCCCCAAGCTAGAGCTTGCTCCGGGCTTCGACTTTGCCGGTGACACCGATCGTCGTATCGGTGGAGCTTTCTTCGGAGTCCTCAACTTTGAGAGCTTGCAGAGCTCCCGTATTCTTGCGACATCAGCGTCGCCATCATCAATTGCCATGGAGATATCGGGGGAGTGCTCCATCTTCTCTTCCTCGGCCAAATCTAGGCCTTCTTCGAAGCTATCTTCGTGGGGTGCGCCGATGGAGTGGGGTATCGCCTCTTCGATGACAACATCAAGGAGGTATGAAAGGTCGTCCGGCCGTCCCTTGAGTAGATATATTCTATTTACCTCGCCCATAGGGACTCCTTCGGAGTAACGCTTTAGACGTTGCCCATTCACCTTGAAAGTGGCTCCGTCTTTCCCTTCCAATTCAAATGCTCCCCCCGGTTGTATGCGCTTGATGGTGAAAGGTCCGGACCACCGTGACCTCAACTTCCCGGGGAATAGTCGGAGTCGGGAATTATATAGCAAGACCTTGTCTCCGACCTTGAAGTCCGTTACAGTTATGCGGGCGTCGTGGAGAATCTTGGTCCTCTCTTTGTAAATTCTTGAGCTCTCGTAGGCATCTCTTCTAATTTCGTCAAGCTCATTGATGTCCAAGAGTCGCCTCACTGTCGCACTCTTATAGTCATAATTGAGGGTCTTGATGGCCCAATACGCGCGGTGCTCCAACTCTATCGGTAGGTGACAAGCTTTCCCATAAACAAGTCAGAACGGTGTGGTGCCAATAGGGGTGCAAAAAGCCGTGCGATATGCCCATAGAGCATCGTTCAACTTCATGGACCAATCTTTTCTAGATCGATCTACAGTCTTTTCAAGAATTTGCTTGATTTCTCTATTTGAGACTTCCACTTGTCCGCTCGTCTGAGGGTGGTAGGTCATGCTGATTCTATGATTTATCCCATACTTTTTCAACATAGCTTCAAATTTGTTTTCAATAAAGTGTCTTCCCCCGTCGCTTATCAAAGTACGGGGCACCCCAAAGCGCGGGAAAATATTCTGCTTGAAAAACTTTGAGACAACCCTTGCGTCATTGGTAGGGGTGGCGATGGCTTCTACCCATTTGGAGACGTAGTCCACGGCCAATAAGATATACTTGTTACCCTTGCTCGACGGAAATGGTCCCATGAAGTCCACTCCCCAACAATCAAAGAGCTCAATCTCTAGAATGGGCTTCATTGGCATCTCATTTCGTTTTGAAATATTCCCGGTCCGTTAGCATCTATCACATGCCTTGACGAAGTCGTGCGTGTCTCTGAACATGGTTGGCCAAAAGAATCCACTCTGCAATATCTTAGCGGTAGTCTTAGAAGCGGCGTGATGTCCCCCGCATGGCATGCCATGGCAATGCAAGATGATGGAGGTGGCCTCCTCATTAGAGATACATCTCCGGATAACCACATCCTTGCATATCTTAAAGAGGTACGGGTCTTCCCAGAAATAGCTACGGACCTCATGCATAAATCTCCTCTTTTGCTGTGTGGGCATCCCGCATGGTTTAATCCCACAAGCCAAGTAATTGACATAGTCCGCAGACCAAGGAACTTCTCCGGGCCTTATGGCGTATAGCCTCTCATCAACAAAGGAGTCATCGATGGGCAAACTTTCGTCCTCCTTGTCACGAATGAGCCTTGATAAATGATCCGCCACAACGTTGTACATACCTTTCTTATCTCTGATTTCCAAGTCAAACTCTTGCAATAGAAGTATCCACCTTATCAACCTAGGTTTGGCCTCTTTCTTGTTTAGGAGATACTTCAATGCCGCATGGTCGGTATGGACAATTACCTTGGATCCAAGGAGATATGAGCGGAACTTTTCAATGGAATACACGACCGCTAGAAGCTCTTTCTCCGTAGTTGTGTAATTTTTCTGTGCGTCATCCAATGTTTTGCTTGCATAGAATATTGCATGAAGCTTCATATCTTTCCTTTGCCCCAATACCGCTCCAATGGCTTGGTCACTTGCATCGCACATGAGTTCAAAGGGAAGGCTCCAATCCGGTGGTTGTATGATGGGCGCAGAAATTAGTGCTTTCTTCAATGTATTGAAGGCTTGCAAGCATTCACCTGAAAAAACAAACGGAGCATCTTTAGCGAGCAAGGAAGTAAGAGGTCGGGCAATCAAGGCGAAATCCTTGATAAAGCGGCGGTAAAACCCCACATAACCAAGAAAGCCTCTAATTCCCTTGACATTAATAGGAGGAGGGAGTTTCTCGATTACCTCAACCTTTGCCTTATCTACCTCAATTCCTCTCGAGGAGACAAGGTGCCTAAGCACTATCCCTTCGGTGACCATGAAATGACATTTCTCCCAATTAAGAGTAAGATTATTTTGTTGACATCTTTTAAGAACTTTGGCAAGATTAGCCAAACAAGAATCAAACTTGCTTCCATAAACCGAGAAATCATCCATGAAAACTTCCATTATATTTTCTATATAGTCGGAAAAAATGGAGGTCATGCACCTCTGAAAGGTGGCGGGCGCATTACAAAGACCAAAGGGCATTCTACGGTAGGCGTAAGTGCCATAAGGACAAGTAAAAGTAGTTTTTTCTTGGTCGTCTTCATGCAAAGGGATTTGGAAAAACCCCGAATACCCATCCAAATAGAAAAAGTATTTATGTTTAGCAAACCGTTCAAGCATTTGATCTATGAAGGGTAGCAGGTAATGGTCTTTTCGGGTGGCTTTATTTAGTTTTCGGTAATCAATACACATTCGCCATCCCGTGACAGTGCGTGTAGAAATGGGCTCTCCTTTTTCGTTTTTTATAATGGCCATCCCCCCCTTTTTGGGGACAACGTGAACGGGGCTAACCCATCTACTGTCTGAGATTGGATAAATAATGCCGGCCTCGAGCAATTTAAGGATTTCCTTTTTCACCACTTCTTTCATATTCGGGTTCAGACGCCTTTGAGGCTCAATAGAAGTGGCTTCTGTGTTTTCCAAGTGGATCCTATGCGTGCATAGCCTGGGGCTTATTCCCTTAAGATCAGAGATAGTGTAGCCAAGGACATCCTTGTGATCCCTAAGGACTTCTAATAGTTTTTCAAGTTGATCTTGGCCAAGGTGGGCATTAACAATCACCGGAAAGGTCAATTTACTACCCAAGAAAGCATACCTTAGATTCGACGGTAATTGTTTAAGTTCTACCTCAAAGGGTGCCGTACCCTCTCCTTCATTATCTTGCGTGAGTTTGGCTTCCCCTTCAACATTCGAGTTTAGCTCACTCTCGAGTGGAGGCTCAGGTTCGCTTCTTAGTGAGGACGGTGCATCAGAATAGACGCTCTCCAATTCTGCACTTGCATCGGTAGGACCTCCACTTTGCTCCGGTTCATTCCTGAGATCAAGAAACACGTCAACAGATTCGTAAATGCAAGAGTGGGGGTCATAGAGTGTATCTCCCTGAATATCGATTTGCTCGAAGGATTCCTCGGGAGTGTAGTACTCTTCTACGTATGTTCTACCGCTTTCGAAATAGAGCTTGTCGTCCCTCACATCAACTCTGATATCGCCCCCAATAATCCCATCCGGGAAGATTTGATCCATCACAAAGCATGCAAACAACTGTTCGACGGGGTCCTCGATATTAATAGCAAAAGCTCCGGTAGCGTGGACCTCATCAATAAGTTCATTAAGGAGCTCCGCAAAAGATTCATCATCTCCCTGGTCAGACTCGGTCATTGGAACTGCATCCCCCATTTTACATGTTAAGATCTTGTGGAAAATTTCGGGAGAGCTTGCAAAATAGGGCGGTAAACAGAGTTAGAAAAGAATGAAGAAATAAATAAAGAAATTGAAGAAAAATAACCGGGTGATCAAAATCGAACTCCGTCAAAATGCCTTCCCCGGCAACGGCGCCAAAAACTTTATCGCGCCCCGGATACACGTCCCGGAGCGGCGACACTGTAGTCTTACCGCAAGCGCACGGTGTAGTGGCGAGCGGGTATCGAACACAGGGAGGCTTGATAATAGTGTCTTCTTCAATCACCTGGCTATAGGAAAAGTCGAGAAATGTTCGCAAATATGCGGTCACAGTCATTCAAATGTAATAAAGGAATAACAAATTAATAAAGACGCTTAGGGGATAGGGAATCCCCGCTACTTGCCGTATCTCATCATTGTGATTCGTAGGTTTCACAATTGCTAGAATTGAAATTTGGGTGAACTAGTTGCAACTAAATGTAGAACCAAGCTCACGCTCTCGCGCTATTGCCGGTCTATAGCAAACCTAGGGTAGGGTCCAATCTCTTGCAAACCCTAACCTAGGCAAGCTAGCGTGAAGAACAACATCATCATTCAATCGTATCTCGAGCCCACTCTCGTGCAAACTCGAGCTACGACCTAGGTTGGGCTAGTTCCTACCCGTCCAATCTCTTGCAAACGGGTATTGGTATAGATTTGCAATCGAAAACCCTAGTTTCGGTCCAATCTCTTGCAAACCGATTCCGGAGGAGTTCAATTGCAACCCAATTCGAATATCTAGGGCTTCCTATCAAATTGGGATCCAATCTCTTGCAAATTCCAATCGATATGAATCCCTAGCTATTTTTATTATAGCAATCCCAAGCTAACCCTAATCAATCCTAGCAATAGTTTCACTAATTCATCACAAATTTAAAATTGGGCTCGTAGGGTTCATCCCTACGCCCTAAGACGATGAACTACTCACAATTCATAATCAAATTCAATAGAAATTCACAATCAAAATCAATAGAATTCATTGCTATATTCAAAATATCAATAAAAATGGAGTTTTTGAGAGAAAGAGAGACAAACCAATGAAGAACAAGATAGCATCCAACAAACTCTCACTTTTCTCTCCTCTCTAAAAGCTCAATCTAATCCCTAAAAAGTTAATCTAAAAAGGCTGCAAAGGTTCTGAAAAAGGCTCTCTAAACTAGGTTAAAAACTGGGGTTAAATACCCCCCAAAATCGCCCAAAAAACCCTGACGAAAATGCCCCTGCGCAGCCTCAAAATCGCAGTTTACGCTACAGGCAGCACGGCTCACTCGGCCGAGTGACAAATGTCACTCAGCCGAGTGACGAACCCTGTACAAAAACAGAGAGTTGGGGGTCTCGGGGGTCGTATCCTCGGAGGTCACTCGGGCGGACGGCCTTTAGTCACTCGGGCTGATGTCCTTTGTCACTCGGGCGGACGGCGACTCGGAAATTGACTATGCAGAAACAGTAAGTCTGTGATTTTTGCTGCCGCCGTCTTGATGCCACTCGGGCGAGTGGGTGTCCGTGGTTCGGCCGAGTGACTTGTCGATGCTCGGCCGAGTGCACGCCTGTTGCGTGTCCGATCTGGCCGACCGAGCGGGCTTCCGATGGTCGGCCGAGTGACTCCTTCACTCGGCCGAGTGGCATGCTGAAAATGCCCATTCTTCATGTTTTTGCCTCCTCGTCGCTCCTACGACGTTCTTTCCTCTTCCACTCCTCTCCAATAGCAAAATACCCCTCAAGAGAGTTGTCGGTGACACTCCGGAGTGGGTGCATCTCAGAATCACTCCAAATCGCTCCAAATCTCCTGAAATACGACAAAAACAACAAATCATGAAAAGCGTCGCAATATTGTCGAATAAACGTGAAAAACACGATTTGAGCGATCTAAATGGCATGCAAACATGCAGAAAAAAGGTGTGAAATACGGAGTGATCAAGAACACATCATCCACATCTTGTGCCTCCATCGCCCTCCGGTACTGTTGTACGTGGGAGAGGGGGTCACCTCTCCCACCGTAAGTGGCCAGATGGGGGACATTAAACCTTGTGGGTCTTGGGGTCGATGTGATCTACCGTGCCAACGGTGTGGCCTCCTTGGGGTAGGCGGAGGGTTCTGACGCGTGTCCCTTCCGCCACTCTAGGGTTGGCTCCGGTCTCGTCTCGGCTGCCGTCGGTCATCATACCCCGGGGAATATCGACGCGGTCGCCAGGGAGGTCTCCCTCCGCGGGCTGGGGACTCAACGGGCGACGAGCTGCGGTCATCCCAGTATCACCGATCCCTTGTCATCGCCTCTGTGGCCTCCCTCCACTCTTGATTCTCCCTTAGTAGCCTTTCACACTCTGCGACGAGGAAGCGGAGCTGTTGACGAACGGACTCCTCGCCTAGACGATCTGGAGAGAAACGCCGACGGGGCAGACTTCGCCCCTACGGTGGGGTCCCAGTGATTGGCAGGCTATGCTCGTTCATGTATCACCTGCCTGTCATTGACACCTCCGGGATCTCCCGGTTCACCTCATTCTCCCTTTGGAGCCTTTTGCGCTCCGCGGTAATGAAGCGGAGCTGACGTCGAGCCATCTCTTCGACGAGGAGAGCTTACCAGGCGGCCTCGGCCTCCTCATCCAGATGCCTCTGAGCGGCTGCCGCTTCCTCTTGGCGCCTTCGCAGCCGGGCGATCTCCATTTCTTCCTCCAAGAGCTTCTATTGGGCCGCAATCTCCTCGGCGAGCCTTTTGTCCCCCACTCCTCGACAAACTGAGGGTGGAGATTCCGCCTTACATTCGGGGGCTCAGAGGGGCCTGGGGGTACCTCGGCTCTGGCCGTTGCGAAACCCGCCATCATCTTGGCGAAGGCCTCAAAGCTCTGCTGTACCGCGCAGGCCGAGGCCTGGACCATTTCGACCTCCACCTCCGGGGGTGGATTAGTCACAGGAGTTACAGGATGGGAGTGGGACTCTTGATCCATGGGATCCTTTCCGTGGTCAGGGTTTCGGTTGACTGGTATGGGATTTGACATGGGTGTAGCCCTTCGTTCCTACAGACGGCGCCAATTATTGCGGGATAGAACTCGCGTACAATGAATTTATATTATGGGAAACCAAGGGCATGGTGGTTATGCTAATGACTGGATTAGGATAGGCTATTTAACAAGTGGTTAGTGGGATGATGAGGCTGAACATGTGGCGGAGCTCACCACGGTGTCGAATCCGAGAGGATGTAGTGAAGGGGCCAGACAGCCTGGGTTGATGGCGAGCACGACCGGTGACGACGAGCTGACCTGCACAAGGAGCAACTCATCAGAAAGGCCGGGTTGGGGTCCAACCTTTAGCCTCTCCGATGCCTAAGTCAGTAACAAGACTTAAAGCGAGGGCTAGGCACGTAGGTCGGACTGAGGGTGAGCCGACCGTACGTGACGAGCTATGAGTGGAAGAACAAAGATATGGACGACCTTTGCTCTTGTGTGTGAATAGTGAAATTGAGAGTAAATTTACCAACCTCTTCACCGTAAGAAGTGAAGGGGTATTTATACCTGTCGGAAGGCGGTTAGGTGGGGCGAATCTGGCATGCTGACACGGCGTGCTGAGCTGGCCCTGCTGTCAACGGAAGCTTCGGACGAGGATGTCAGGAACATGAGTGTTGGCCACTCTTTTGTCAGACGACGCAACGGCCAGGGGGGCTTTTGTCAGGGTGTCAGGGCTGAAAGCGTTAAGTGTCAGGGGGCACAGCGGCCAGGGGTGCTTTGCCAGACGGTCGGGCAGTGTTAGTGTCAGTAGTGTCCTTTGTATTAGGTGGTTTGTCACGTCCGATGTGCCAAAGAGTCGTCGATGCGCGTCCGAGGTACGGCGCTACTGATGGGGTTGCCAGGTCGCCTCGGTTGGAGGGCACGTTGTCTGATAGCGTGCTTTGCGCATTGTTCCCGGCGAGCAGCTGGGGGGGCGAGTCGGGTGACGACCGGGACCCTGGAGGAGTGCGGCTCCGCCACCGCCCATAGCAGGGTGTGACCTTCCTTCGGCCGTGTCGGGCTCCGGGGTAACCTGGCGCTCTGCCGTGGGCGAGTTAAGCGCACGGTCTCTGAAGTCACGGGATTGGTGCCCTAGCACTGGGCCCACCGGTCCTTGGGATGGAAGAATGACGTATGTGGGGTGTTTTGTGACCAGGGATAGAAAGTCGGGCTATCAAGATCTTTAGGTCATAACAGTAAGGAAAGAGCCAAACTAGGCATGAAACAAATGTGAAGGATGTAGACAAACTAGGCATGAAACACATGTCCTCTTTCTTTGCATACATCTCTTCTAGAAGGCATTTTCTTAGAGTGCAACACATGTATTTCATTAATAAAACACCTCTTTTACGGGTAGTAAAAAGGCATCAAACTTCAGCCCTAACGGCCGCCACGGATAGCCCTAATGGTCGCCAATGGCCGACCAAAAGAACAGCCATGTGGCCTGCCAGAGAGCTGTAGGAAGACATATGCCCTTGAGGCATTTATCCTAAGATAATGATCTCGTTCTAATAATTATATGGTATTAATTATCCTAAGTATGAATTCGTAGAATCATATACTTAGATAATTTCCTTAGACTTATAGCCAGGTCATTACGTATCCAGATGTAGATCTCGATTATGAGAAGTTAGTGACCGATTAGAAACTTAAGTCTTAAACGGTTCATGGTAATAGATGTGTCGAGAATAGGATATCGACACATCGGTTAGACCATTGTGTCTTTGTCTTACCTTAGGATAATGATGATCTCATAGTCATTCGACTTGGCAAAGTCGGAGACGAGACACAGGTGCTCAATAGAGAATGAGTTTACTGAACGACCAACTTAGAGTTATTAAATGGTTAAGCTTTAACTAGACTGTCAATAATAACTCTAGAGTGATGATAGGCAAGCTGGTCCTTAAGACCTGAAGTCATCAGTACAAACCTTTACGTGGATAGTGTCACCTAGATCTATGATCTAGCTTCGAGGCTTGGCCTGCTGAAAGATCTTAGGTTGGGTGACACCTGAAGCTCACGAGGGAAGTAGATGACTAAGATGGGATTTGTGTCTTCCGTTAAAGGGAAGTTAGTGTCACTGGATCAGTATGGTCTTTGTGTTAATCATCGACCGGGGTTCGTTGTAGGATGTACAACGTGAATACGACAAAGACCACTGTATACTGACTGATGCTGGCTAATAGGGTTGACGGTAAACCATACCCTAGGCCATGTAGAGACATAGTCTTGACGAAGGGACTAAAACTATGTAATTCATCACTGATACAGTCAGAGTGATCCCGACGACAAGTTCGTCAATGGGTCGATCACGTAAGTATGATTCTGAAACAGGGACGACACCTGCTGCTCGTGGTTACCGTCGTCTAGGGGTTTCAAGCCCCAACCTATAGTAGGGTCAGGCTGTAGGGTCTCACACCGAGTAGTATCCATGTCTTAGTAATAGGAAGAACGTTAAGAGAATTTCATTCGATGAAATGGAATACTTAAGTCCACAAGTTAGTTGTAAGTTCAAGTTTAATAGGATAAACGTGTTGGAAAGGTTACATGGATGACTGGATCGTCTCGGTCTAAACACAGGTTCAAACCGTATCAAAAACGGAGTCCGGATGCTCAAGATAGAGCCAAAACCATCAAAGAACACAAAAGGGTCAACCCAATCAGATTGGACTGACCCCAGCCGCTCAAAAGGGGCACCAGCCCACTTGGACTGGACGCCCAGCTCAAGAAGGGCAGGCGCTGACCCGCCCAGCTCAGCTGGCAGGTGCCCCGCGCAGCGGACTGGGTGCCCAGCCCGCTATGCAAAGGACGGGTGGGGCCCACGCAACCTAGGGTTGCGTGGTTTTTTGTGACGGCTAGCCTATGCAGCGGAATTGTGGGTTTTTGCCAACTTTGAGACGCCGTTTGAAGGGTCAAATGATGTCGGATAGACTCGCCTTTTGTTTTTACGCGTTCAACATTCGAAGCTCTTCGAAATGATTGCTTATATGGTGTCTGAAGTTTAATGGTTAAAGAGATTTAATTCGTTGAAGTTAGACCTTTGAGAAATGCTTACTAACTTCATTAACTTAATTAAATCCCTCTTCATTTAACTTTGTCCCACATTGCTCGTGACGAAAAAGGAGGAGCCGACTCCCTATATAAATAGGGGTGTCCCCTCTTCGTTGTAGAGTACACCAAGTGATCGATTCGAGAAGCTCCTAACTTTTGACCACGCTCGATCGTGAACTTAAATATTCCTCTCCTCTTTGTCTTCCTATCCTCCCATCGGGTCCTATCAAGACTACGAGGAGGTTTGGATCGGATCCAGACGTCTTTGACGCGGGTCTGCTCAAGTGAAACTTTCTTCGGCAAGTGATCGGCTCGGAGGCGGCTCGGGTAGATCGGTTCGAGAGCGCAAGGAGGGTCGACTACGAGGAGTGAAAGAAGGTGGTGCGGTACATCTTGCATGTCCCAAGGCCAAGATTTTGGGTATGTCAGTTGGTAGCTTTTTAGAATAATTAGTTTAATAATGTCACAGTAGGCTAGATCCCTCTTGGGGTGGTCAGATCCACCCCAAGTTGACATAGATCTTGGCGAGGTTCTGGCTCGCCTTAAAGCTCGCTAAAATATTTAGCATAGTTTTCGTATTTCCGATGTGCATGATTTCCCCTCTGTTGTTCGTTCGACTTAGGACGGACACGGATCTGAGCCCTGAGGGTCTGCCTGAACCATTCAAGGGCAACCCTACCAGCTAATCATGGCTACCATATAGGCCGGCCCAATGGCTGCCACTGATGGTAATTGTCGTTGGTTAATAAAAGCCAAAGCATAGCCATCCCATGCATAAGGTTCTTTAGCATGTCTCTGTTCAAGAGACTAAGTTACACTGACTGCCACATGAGAGCTTATATTAACAGTCAGAGTATGGTTACCATATAGAAGCTTCTCAATGAGTCATTCTGTGAACTTGTTCTCCAACAAGCACATACATACTATCTCACTATGTTTCCACATCAAGTGGCTATGGGACCAGACACTACCATGGTACGAAAATAATACTAGGTTTACTAACTCAATTAGTAAATGCGAAAGTATGGAAAAATCAAAAAAAATTCGAAACCTAGCAAAAGCCTAAGATACGCTACAAAATCATGAATTAAATGTTGTAAATAAAAACCATCCTTTGCATGGATATTCTTTCATGATATCTGTGGATCCAAATACTTTCGGTGAAATCCTCTGATCACGTTCGGATACTTGGTACAATAGAAGATGCACACTAATTATGTAGACCCTTCATAATTCTCGAACCCTCAAAGAGCTCAAACTTGGCCACACGCATTGTTTGCATGGGAGGAAGAGAAGGAAAACTTTTAATTTGAGAGAGAGAAATTCTACCTTTGAAAAGGCTTGAATTTTTCCGCTTAAATATATTAGATGTTAGGATCTTAGATCCCCGATTATTGGATAGATTGGTCTATTGTAAACGGGAAGAGAGTATCCCTTTATATAGTGCTTGGGATTCTTGAAACCCAAATACGATTAGGAATTCGAATTGAAATCCAATTATATCCCTAATTGCGTAAGATAAAAGAAAGGTTTTTCATGAATGCTTCTAATTCTTTTTGGATTCTAGATTTGAGTCAAACTCATCTAAAAACTAGGTGGGATTAAGAGAACAAACTCTTTAAAATCTAACAATTCTTAGGATTTCAATTTCAAGTCAAACTCTATTTGTTTGGTTGGTTATTGACCCAATAAATTGGGACAAACCCAAACCCAAAACCTAACCCAAAAACAAGAACCCGAAGTTTACTATCACATGCCACTGAACGACGGTCATGGGCCACCCCAGTAGCTGTTATCCACGACCAGCCAGTTGGCTACCTGAAGCCATGCCATCGACCGTCGGTTCATCGTCTGCTGCTGACGACGTTTCATCACAGGCAATACCTTGGGTAATGTTTTTCGGTAGAGTTTTCATCTTCCCTTTAGGATTCGTAACTCTTTACAAACTTTTTCTACTCATATTCGTAACTCCTTGCGACATGCTCCTCTCCATTAATCATGTCGATCACACTTCCTAGTTATATATTACTCACATTAGCAACATCTTGTGACGGTCTCATTTCTCTCAAACAAGTCGATCATACCTCCATGTGATCGCTCGCGTATGTCTCATATACATTAAATGTTTTCCTTCAATTTTCGTGACTAGCCATAATCTATATGAGACTCTAAAAACTGATTCATACTTCAGTATTGACCTCAGGTCATCGGTGTGATAGTGTTGCTTACTGCATATGAAGACCACCTATATCAGGATCATCATTATGTTAGATTGGATTCTCCTCTCATCATTATCTGACAGGGGAATTATTCGTATGAGGAGGAAGAAGAGGAGTCCGATATCAAAGGAGATGAAAATTTTTAAAGGAATTTTGAAATGTTTTTCTCTAATTTTTAAAGGAATTTTGAAGTGTTTTTCTCTAAATTTCTTGGTTACACACATGCAGTAGAAAACAAAAGAAGATTTTAGATTTGTTAGAGTTAAAATCACATTAAGATGGGTTAATTGAAAGTATAAGTTGAGTAAAAATGTAATGAAGCATGTCCCATTTAGTTAAACTTGTAATAAGACAGGCTAATGACGTTTTGGTTCATGTAGACTGGGTGACAACATAGTTAACAGATAAGCATTTTCCTTAGGGGGAATATATAGTAAAAAATAGTTCATTAAGGTAATTTCTAATGCCTCTGATAGTTTAGATATGTTTTATCTTGCTTACACAATTGAATAAAACATATCTTCTTTCCTCTAGTACCCCCAAGTATTTCTCTCTGTCTGTCCTTTTGCGCGTCCGAGGCAATAACTTGAGCATTTCACTATGTTTGGGTTTAAATTGTAGGGTTAATTGCATAAAAATACCCTCACGTTTGGGCCATTTTTATGTAAATACACTGAGTTTTATTTTGTGACAAATTGATACCCTGTAGCGGAAAATGGACTGACGGTGTTAAATTGGACCATTTTGCCCCTCTCTCTCACGTTTGGGCCTTTTTTATGTAAATAACCTGAGCTCTCTCTCTCTCTCTCTCTCTCTCTCTCTCTCTCTCTCTCTCTCTCTCTACTGATTCTCTCTCATCTCTCTCTCTACATATTCTCTCTCTTTCTCTCTACATACCGAATCTCTCTCTACCGAATCTCTCTCTCTCTCTCTCTACCGATTCTCTCTATCTCTCTCTCTCTCTCGATTCTCCCTCCTCTCTCTCTCTCTCTCTCTACAGATTCTCCCTCTCTTTCTTTCTCTACATCGAATCTCTCTCTCTCTCTCTCTCTCTCTCTCTCTCTCTCTCTCTCTCTCTCTCTCTCTCTCTCTCTCGGGATGGTGCACGGGGTGGGTGAGTGGGTGAGTGTGCGTTCATGCGTAGGGTGGGTGGGTTGTGTGTGGGGTGTGTGTGCATTGGGGGGGCGGGGGTGTGCATGGGGTGTGTGTGCGTAGGGTGGGTGGGTTGTGTGCGTGGGTATGTGCGCTTGGGGGTGTGTGTGTGCATGGGTGGTTGGGTGGGTGTGCGTGGGGTGGGTCGGGTGGGTGTGATTGGGGGTGTGTGTGCTTGGAGTGGGGGTGTGTCTGCGTGGGGGTGTGTGTGTGTGCATGGGGTGTGTGTGTGCTTGGCGTGGGGATGTGTGTGCATGGGTGGGTAGGTGTGTTTATGGGTGTGGGTGGGTGGGTGCGCGGGGGTGGGTGGGTTGTGTGCATGGGGGGTGTGTGTGTGGTTGGAGGGTCTGTGCCTGGGGTGGGTGTGTGTGCGTAGGGTGGGTGGGGTGTGTGTGCTTAAGGGGTGTGTGTGTGTGTGTGTGTGTGTGCGCGCGTGCATGGGTGGGTGGGTGTGGGCATCGGGTGTGTGTGTGCGTGGGGTGGGTATGTCTGGGTGGGTTGGTGGGTTGTGTGCATGGGTTTGTGCGCATATGGGAGTGTGCTTAGGGTGAGTGTGTGCCTGGGTGGGGGTGGGGTTGTGTGGGGTGGGTGTGTGTGCGTGGGTGTGTGGGTTGTGTGCATGGGGTGGGCGTGCGTGCATGGTGAGTTGTGTGCATGAGGTGTGTGTACTTGGGGTGGGTGGGTGCATGGACGTGCGTAACCTGTTGAAGTATTCGCTCAATCTGGGTACTATAAGGTAGACGATCACACATGCACTAACCCACCCCAATGCCCACACCCACCCAATACACACCCCCCAATGCCCACACCTACCCCCATGCACCAACCCACCGCAATGCACACACCCATGCACGCACACGCACCCAATACACACACCCACCCCATGCACACACCCACCCCCCATACACCAACCCACCCCAATGCACACACCCACACACCATGCACGCACACGCACCCAGTGCACACACCCATCCACCCCATGCGCGCGCACACACACACATGCCCACACCCACCCCCATGCACGCACACACCCACACACAAACCTATGCACCAACCCACCCCAATGCACACTCCCCCACCCCATGCAAACACACCACATGCCCACACCCACCCACCCACCCATGCACACATCCACACATGCACACACTTACCCACCACATGCATACACACCCCATGCACACACCCACCCACCCCATGCACGCACGCACACCCCCCCATGCATGCACACCCCACCCCCACCCCCCCCCCCCCCCCAAAAAAAAAAAGGTATCAACTTAAAAGCGTCAGAAAACGTTTGGGTATATATTTTGATAAAAATAAGCGTCCGTGTATTTACGTAAAAAATGGCCCAACGTGAGGATATTTTTCTGCAATTTACCCTAAATTGTATATAGATGTTGAGCAAGAAAATTGTTTTTATTAAGAAACCGAATAGAGAGAAAAAGAAGAGATAATGTGTGTCATTCTCCTAAACAAAGGTTATGAGAGATGAAAAAGTATAACCCAAGTGTTCCTTTGTAGTATGTAAATGAAAATATATTACATGATATACGAAAGAGATCGTCAATAGAGACTAATGTAAAAAAGGTGGCACATGACCAACTTTGATCAGGTGCGCTGACGTGACGGCTTCTCATTGGTAGAGATGAGAATGGGCATGCCCAAAGCCCGATTGGGCTTCCAATTGGGCATGCCACATCATCATCCCCTACCAATCCTTCACTAATTCTTATAAAATTAGTGAAGGATTGGTAGGGATGATGATGTGGCATGCCCATTGGAAGCCCAATCAGGCTTTGGGCATGCTCATTCTCATCCCTACTCATTGGCCTTCCAAGTTGATTAGGTATCATCAGAAACTCATTAATCTCTCGCTAATATATCACATGATACACATTGTTATATCATTGTTCTGAAAAAAAACGAATTATGTCATTAGATTAATCTAATGTGGTATTCTCAAATTAATGCTGATATGTTGACTATAAGCGCCAATTACAAACAATATGTTAAAATAAAGGCATACACGGCAAGTCTTCAGATTCTGTAAACTCTTCTCGAATTTTCTGTAATATGAGGATGAATACCTACATTTTAAGATTAAAAAAATAAAAATAAGTAAGTAAAATAAAATATGGGTAGGTGGCATTAGGTCTCTCTTTGCATGGGTCTAAGCTCCAGCTGTCGGCAGAGGATTTGTAGCTTAAGATATGTAGGCACTTGCACTCTTTTTTCAATCACTCGTATAAATTTTCAGACTTCCATCAATTTCCTTTTTTTTGCTGCCGTGGCCGCAAGTAGTTGCAAATAACTTCTAAGATGTCAAGTAACAGGATTACAATATTGCAGGTAGTTCACTTGCGTTTGCTATCTTCACATTTTGCTTGTGGGCGAATTTAAAATGTCTTAATTTTATTTATCCTTGCCGTTACTTGTGGGTTTGACATAAAAATAAATAAATAAATACCATCTGTTGGGATATTCCACAAAAAGATCCTAACAATAACTCTTAAGTTTTTGTATCACACGTATTGGACACTTCTTTTTAGCTTGTAGTTATAATCAGGAACAATTCCAGTAACCAAATAAAATTCAAATTTTAAAAAACTTAACAAGGACTGTTGAGCTTTCTGATTCTTTGTTCCCAACGGTCCAAAACAATGCCGTCCCAACTAATCGATCTACCAATACTTTCAAGCCAACCTCCAAATTCCTACCCCTCCCTCTGTTTATAAATGGACGCAAGGCTCACACAGACTTGGAACAAGAGAACAACAAAAGAAGAGAGGAGAGATTTTAGATTGATGGAGAGTGGCATGGAGCAAAGGATGAAGGCTCTTGTTCCCATCCATAGCCAAGTGAGGAAGATCAAGCAAGAGCATGAGAAGATCATAGAGGAGAAGTTCAAGATTCATATGTTTGAGAGGAGGGCTCGCTTCTTCTCCGACCGTCGGGCACGGCCGCAGCGGTCTCTGTCGCCATTGGGGCTCGCCGGCCGAGCTATCTCTGTTGGGAATTGAGGGTTCCTAGTAGAGATTTTGGTGTTGAGCAAGGGCTGGCTTCTTTGTTCCTTTTTTCTTTTCTTTTTTTTAACTTGTTTTGGCTTTTTTTCACTGTATAAAGGTTTGGAGATAGGATATGGTAGGGGAGAGAGAGTTCTCCCCCTAGTTCTGATTGTTGGTAGTGTTTTTCTTCTCTCTTGTTAGATGATGCTTGTGACTAATATCAGTGGCTTCTTTCACATTTTGGACTAGTTTCCAGTTTTCATAGCAATGGACAGATTTCAGTAAGCATATGAAGTTCTGAAATTCCCGAGGCTCTTCTATACTGCAGATTGAAGATTGAGAGAATGAATTAAGAAACTTGTGACAATCAAACAGAGCAGGCTCAATTATCTACTCTCGTAGTTCTGATTCATGCCATTGAGGATCCCAAACATCAATGAAATCGGTGGAGATTGATTTAGGATCGCAACGGACAAGTGAGAACAAATTATAAATTGGAATATAGCTGGAAAAATGAAGCTTCAAGGTTAAAACATAGTTGGCTATTACATCAAGCTACGGCCGAAATTGATCTCAATCTCAACACACATCCAGTGTTTCACATCGTTGTGCCTAGATTTCTTCCTCTAAAACCGCATAGATTTTTTATACAAGGTTCCAAATTATTGAGCACCCACAACTGAAAGAAGACTAGCCCTGAGCAGCAGATTTTTCCTTAGGTAGCATCCTAATCTTCTGAGTAAGCTTCCGCATAACATCTATGATCATGAGTTTCTTTTGCATTCTGAACTGGACCGCCAACTCCATTGAACTAGAGACGCCCGCCTTCAGAATCGACTCATCCTGCATTATCTTTGTGGGGAAGTGTTCGAGAGAAACAACACAAAGAGCGACAAGAGTGCGGAGTGCAGCAGCTTCAGTGGCAATGCCCAAAGGTGCTTCTGCCGATATTGACTTTAATGAGTTTATATCCAAGTTTAGTGCTTCTTTGTTGTTGGAGAGAAGCACTCTTAAAGCAGCCATCAAGCGGCCGTCTACCAAACCAGAGCCCCCCAAGGTTACCTGGAAAGAGACGAGAGAGAGAGAGAGGTCACTTATGAATGGTTTTGGATCTTCGTTGCCACAACGATCGATTGTTTTGAGGAAACCCATTTTCAAACAGTTAATGGCGTGAAAGAAGCAATTTCATTAGATCATTGAACAGTTGTTACAGTACACAACTTTTTTCTAGAGGCAAAAGTTTAGCTCATATATTTAGCAATCAAATCTTTTGCAAACAATCAACATTATCCCATGATCACATCATCTTATCAAAAGGCTACAAATAATTTTCTAATTATAATGGGTAACACTAGCACCCGTCACTGATGTTCTCTTATATTGTTGATTTGGTGAATGTTGGGGCTGTTGCTCCTAACGACCATCGGTGGCCTCCATACAGGAAAATCTGCTATGAACATAGGCACTTCATGCGTTTTTAATTTTGAGTCACTGAAATTTCCTGATCTGTGGCTACCTGAATTGCTGAAAATACCTGATTTTTTTTAACCCCCTGAACAACCATTATTATCAAGTATCATATTCATGGTCTACAATGTGAGTCCACCACTGATTCATTTGCAAAAGAACATTTGCTCAGTATAGCGCTCCACCTCCTAATACTAGATAGTTAAAAGATAATTAAAATTTCCAGCAAAGATGTGCAAGCCCAATCAATGAATAGCTAGACATTCTTGAGTGAGCATATGACAAGGCTACTGCCCAAGGAAAGGATACTCCTCCAAGAATCTTGTTTAGGCATGCATTAAAGCTTGACAGCTAGCTTGATGGATTAAGTGGTCAAACATAAATTATGATCGGCCAAGCTTGACAGTTAGGGGTTAGTTTATCAGTCAACGGCACTACACCAAACAAAGAAAGTTGAGATGGATTAGAAGCAATTTACTAAATGTAAGAAGGAATGGATTATATGTGAGATAAGACGGTCAAAGTTGTTTGGACATGCACAAAGGGGATCGAAACGTCACTTAGAAGTGACAGAAAGCAGCAATGACATAATCTGTTATACAAAAGAGGGATGTCCACTAGGATTGTCCCAGTCACAAACCTTTGTCCCGGTCACAAGTTGACTGGGACAAAGGATTGACCATTGTTGTGCCACATGGGCAAGGTGGTGCCCTCTTGGATGTGTGTTTGGGTGTTGGTTTTAGGGTGTCTTGGTGGAGAACCCAAACTTTGAACTATACTTTTTCCCTTTATTATAGTCATGCCATCCATTTTCATGAATCAAATTAATCACATCCCTCTCTAAACTATTTACAGGTATGCCATTGGCGTTTTCCATGTTAGCCCCCAACATGTTTTTTACACTTTGGCCCCCTGAGTACCCCCCGACAATGCCGCTACGCACACCTACTCTTTTCTCTCTTTTTCGGTTCCGATCGTTCACCGCATCCTCTGTGTGGGTTTTTTCTTTGCCGTGCACTCCGTGCACGGGTTATTTCTAGTAATTTAACAAAGGAAATGTTCGTTAAGGAAACTAAATGAAGTAAAACATTCATATAACTGACCTAAAACTTTAGCACAAAAGGCTTTGATGATGTTATTTTGCACATAGTTGTGTGCGCTAAATAAGTAGAAGTCCCTTTCATCTAATCAAATATAATATAAAACCTACACAAGCTCTAACTTCCCAATGTTGTCAAAGAGAGAGGATAATACCATCAAATAGCCATATATTTTGACATTTGAGTCATAGACAGCGGAAAGTATTATATCAAAATTCATAATCATTCTGGAAAGATGTTACTAAATAATTGATTGCTGAATAAGTCTCTGAAATAACGCATCACTTTTTGAAGGCAAAAAGCTTATGTTCAAATGCAAATAACGCCAAAAGTTGATGAAATATAAACGAAAAACTATCAAGAAGTTCATAAGCACTTAACTGTAGTAGCCTCGTACATGCTAATAGTAGATTTACATGTGATCCAATTAAATATATTATTTAAGAAACAAAACATTTATTTCCCATACAGCTATTGAAAAGATTCAACAAAACAGTGGTCAAGTAATCCATGTATACGCAAACTTGTAACCAACTACATATCGATGTATAAACCATATCAGAGCAGTTAATGTGCAATGGGAATATGATGCAAATTAAGTGTCTAAACAATGGCCAAATTTCCAACTCAAGGTCTGGTTTGTATTTACTTATAGAAACGAGATTAGAACTTTACAACTCAATACAACAGAAGAAATTCTAACTAATCATAAGAAACTTTGGGCATAAGAGAGAACACAATATCCAGAACCTCTATTAAAATGCACTGCAAAATGCAATTAATTGATGCATCTATAGCACCAGAACCCTAACCAATGAGCCAGAGCACCACAAGCTGCATGCATTTGTAGATGCATGTTGCGTCTATGGCAACAATTAGTGATTAATTTTTGTAACGAAAGAAATGTAAATAAATAATTAGAAGGGCATTTGTTTTAGAAGTGTTGTCCTCGAAAAAAACTTCTACCCTAGCATCAACTGTCAAGTAGCATAAATATACTCAGAACTTCAGTACAGCACTGTCAACAAAAACATAGACCAGTGGATTAGTTTGCATAAACCTGGGAGGAATGATATAATTTATAGAATTTAGAATCCACCATACTGGCATGTGAAATAAAGAGGAAAAATAAATCAGTTCATGGAAGGTAATGCCTCTAATTGCCTCCGTCGCCACTACGGTGGCAATGACAGTAATGAATTACTCGAATAAGCATCATTTCCCTTATACCTTTAGTTCTTCCTCCACCTTGGCAGAACTACATGGTAGCAAGGGAGGCACATCCCCCCAACCAAAAAAACAAAAAAGGCAAAATCATTTAGTGGGGGAAAGTGAGGGGATGGCCCGTCCCTGCGGGGCAAGGAATAAGCCTCTCCTTGTGGCTGACTCCCAGGCCCTCTGCTGCTCACCAAAACCCTGTGCATTGATCTAATTGCTTGGATTCTATTTGCTACTTCCCAGTCTTATATAGAGGTCACATCTGGGAGGCAAATTCCCTTCTAAGGACTAGCAATCTGGTCCAAATTGAAGGTCATACTGAGCTAATGAAGACCAGATGATCATATAAGGCTAGCCCAATTACTATGGACATTGTAAAAAGAAAAAATGAATAAAAACTTAAAGAAGAGGTAGGGAAAATTGACAGAAAGGCACGTGCCTTGATGCACGGCACACATGTTAGGATATAGCCTGTCTGGTGTGGCATCAGAACCTTTTGCCCACCTAGCGCATGTGAGCTGAAATCCTTTTATACATAGATGTAAGAACGTATGCACAATGATCTCTATACATGCATGCTTGCACGTGCACAACAACACAAATTTAAAAATTGACAGCTCAAAGGGAAAATCCAATCCGTTGGACGTGATTAACATAATTACACTCATAAAAAATTCAAATTGTGTTTATCACATGCATCCCGTGGCAACAAATTGATCATTTTTATGACAATTTTGAAATGTTGATTTTGTCACCACTTTTTACATAAGTAAAACATATCAAAATTATTGGAATTTTTCTTTATAAAAAGTTTGTGTGTGTTAGATAACATCTAACAGACTTAATTTTTGATTTGGGTTGCCAATTTTTGAATTTGAGTTGATAGCATCAGCATGTTTGATTCACTCAAGCAAACACTAGTCAAATTACACACATTTATATGCATATACATATATGCGATCTATAGTGATATATGCATACAATTACATACGTATCTATGCACACACATCATACGTACATACATATACATACATAATGTATGTGTGTTTACATGTGCATGCAAGCAGTGGCGTAACCCAAAAAAAATTAACCTGGGTAAAAATAAAGATGATGCAAAATTAATTTTAAAAAAATACCAAGTAAAAAAGATTAAACACCAAAACTGTTTTGATTATATATTAATAATAGCAACAAAATATTATTATACATATATTCAAAATGAGAAAAATGAGTATTAGCTAGCCAAGGAGGAAATGCTTCCTTGGCTATTGTCCAAAACACTACCCCCACTATTTTTTCCTATTATCAGATCTGTTAATTTTGATTCTCGTGTTCTAAAACTCAAATTAGAAATTTTCAAGCGAAACCAAATGATTTCGCTTATTCATTCGCTTGTCGCAAATCTGACAGTTTCGTAATAAAAATTTTTTATAACGGCTAGATGAACGAGCAACCCATTATGTTCATTTGAAAATTGATAGTTTGTGGTTTTAGAATATAAAGATCAAATAAACGGATCATGTCGTCAAAAAATAGCGGGCGTGTGGTTTTTGATGCTAGTCAAGGAGAAAATTTCATCTTTGACTAGCTGATGTTCATATTTCTCATTCAAAATATGATAAATATAAAATTGTCAATTTAAGTTGACAAAATAGATACATATGCATAGGTATGCATATGGAAATAATGTTCGACAAGCAAAGTAATAATCGAAGACTAATTTTTTTACATTAATATATGCGCGCGCATTCATCAGAAAATAACATTGATAGACAACTTTTTTACATTATTTAGAGGTAGATGAGAGTTAGGTGTAGGTGAGAAAAGAGTAGAGAAGTGAGTCAGAGTGTGTGGAGAAACCAGGTTGGAAATGAGCATATATGCATATTTAAAATTTTTGTTTTTTCCTTTTATACATGGTTACTCCCATGCATGAGTGTCCATGTATGTGCATGCATGCATATATATTTATGGGCAATGTGTAGTTGTGCACGTGCACAACAAAGTTAGATGTGCATGTGCACAAAAAATCCATTTTTCCTCCTGTTTTGAATTTTTTTATAAGATTGGTGTATACGTTCTAAACCACAAAACCCCAAATATGGGTGAACCCTAGGGGTATCTGATCTTTGATCAACCCGTTACAAAAAGTTCTATTGTTCTGAAACCGTTAAATTTGTAACGGTTAGATTGAGAGTCAAATAGTATTGGATTTACTTAAATGTTGGTTGTTGGTGTGGTGATCATCCATGAGGTGTATAATATGTTGGACTAGTTAACTCACTAACTAGGTTAAAACTTTGATTTTGATGATGCCAAACAAGTATCATGACTAGTTATATGTGTATTAAGTATGTTCCAAGTCAAAACGAAGCTAAACGAGGCTAAATCGGAGTCATTAGTCGAATAGACATTGTACCTAGTCGACTAGCCAGCTCTCTGAAAATTGTGCATTCAGCATTAGTCGACTAATGCTCTGGAGCTAGTCAACTAGCTCCCAAGGCCTAGTCAACTAATCAATAGATGCTGGCCTGGTTAACTTAGTCAAACACGTAGTTTCATGATTTTTGGATGGATTTAAGAGTTCTAGTTCAACATAAAGTTTACTGAAGGCTCGTGAATTAAAAGAACCACTTATGAAATCAACGGGAAGAAAGTCAAAAACAAACTCAAGAGTTCATGTGCAATCCAAGTGTTTAAGTTCATTAAGAATTGGTGGTGTTAATCCTATTTAAGCACATAGAGGCCAGCCCCCTTTCATCTATCTCTCCTAGCCAGTCAAGCCAATTGATCATCATCTCTAGCAAGCCGCAACACCTTCTCCTTCATCAAAGGGCCTAAAGCTTCATCAAAGGGAAGGAGTTCTACGGACGACGCTGAAAAGTACACAACTCTCCACAAAGCTCAGATTAATGAAGCATTTTTGCCAGAACGATCACATTCACGCTCTACGCTACGGTGATATTATTCTGGTTTTAATCTCTGTATTAGATCAGTTTTTTTTTCAATATTCTAGCGTGAGTGGTATTTTTTGAATAGCTTCGTTCAGAGGCTATCGTTAAGGGTTGAAATCCGTGTACTTATTCTTGTACGGTTCAATCACCACCCGCAAGTGTGATCAAGTTCTCCTTTTGATTTTAAAAGGGACAAATTCACAAAGAGATGTCAGAGTAGAGGCGGGGAGCCTAGGCGGGAAGCCACTGTATTAAAAATCGGTGCTTTGTGAGCACTCTGATTTATTCTGCTGCTTGACAATTTTTGTGTCATACACCCCATCCCCCCCCTCTATGGTTTTTTTCAATTGTTATCAGGGCGGGCTTCTTTTTTAGACTCAAAGTCTAGTAGAAATTCGATCCTATGGCACATATACCACACACATATTCGCATAACCACATAACAGAAAGAATGACAATCATATCGTAGATCACCCTTATTTGAAGGTATAGACTACAATTATTAGAAACAATGCATGTCCATACATATCTAAAGTAATGATATTGCATTATGAAAAATAATTAGTAATAGCTTCACCCTAGTTGAAAAACCCACACCTAAGCAATAGAAAGAGAATGATATGTTAGAGAATCTCAATGCTAAGGCCATGAGCATCATGTATTGTGGTCTTAATAAAACTGAGTATAACTGTATCGGTTCTTGCTTTACTGCTAAGGATATTTGGACTGGACTTGAAGTTACACACGAGGAAACTTCTGAAGTGAAGAAAACTCGTATCTGTATGCTATTAAAAATATGAAAATTTTGTCATGATGCCTAATGAATCTATTGATACCACGTTTCTCGTTATGCAGATATCATCGATCTGCTGAAGGCTTTGGCAAAGGTCATTCCAGAAGAAGAGTTTGTTGAGTATTGGACTCTCCACCTTGATTTTGATGATGATCAAACACAAATCATTGTGACTAACTATTGTGTTTGCAGTTAGCTGAAAAGTCACCAATTAGATTCAAGAAAATCAAAAGTGACTACACGTGTTGATTCAAGTGGAGAACTTGGTAGATCATAAAAAGTGAAGCATTGGCTTGAAGAACTCAAAGACTACCTCAAACATCAAGCCAATGGCATCAACAAATGAATGGAGATTCAATCCAAAGAGAAGATGGGATGGATGAGTCAAAAGCTTCGAAGACCATGACGTTGAAGATATTCAAGTCATTCAACTAAAAGACTCAAGTCCATAAAGAATTATGGAGATCGTCGCCAAAGTAATTTGTTCATCTCAAGCGACGTCCCAAGACTTCCTCAGAACGCGTGATCGTTATGCCTGGAGCTTCGTTGAAGCACAAGGAGTATTATTGAAGTCGAGGGATTCAGAATCTTCATGTTGAAGCTTCGAAGACGGTTCGTCATGTTATTTATATTGTCTTCTAGCTTCGGTTTAGTAGAATGTTAAGCCTTGAGTAGTACTTGCCTAGAAATCTTCATAACTTTCATATCGTATCTATAGGATTGCCTTAGAAGCCATTAGAAACTTTCCCGTAGCCTATCGTTTCATTTCACGGCTTCATATGCATCTTAGTTGGTTCAAGAAGAACCAACCGACTAGATGACGATCTAATCGGTTGGGAATCCTTCTTGAACCAACTATATATCCTTGCTTAATTCAGCTCATTCAATGTTGGTCAATTAGTCGGTCCAAGAAGGTTCACCGACCGATTAGATGACGATTTAGTCGATTGGAAATCCTTCTTAGACCGACTAGTTATCATAATCAATTCAAGACCTTTTGTTGACCAATTAGTCGGTCCAAGAAGGTTCACCGACCGACTAAATGACGATCTATTCGGTTGGTGTCTCTTCTCAGACCGACTAGTTTTCCGTGTGAAATTCGACCTTTGTACTGTTGACCAGTTAGTTGGTTCAAGAAGGATGGTTAATGCATTAAAAGCCAATCTAGTCGGTCCAAGAAGGTTCATTGACCGACTAGTTGTCAATCTAGTCGGTTGATGATCCTTCTTAGACCGACTAGTTCTTACCCATGATTTCACCATCTTCTCTGTCAACCATCTAATCGGTCCAATAAGGTTCTCTGACCGACTAGTTGTCAATCTAGTCGGTTGATGATCCTTCTTAGACCGATTAAGCAGCTTCAGAACAGAGCCGTTGGGGCATTTAATGCCACGAATTTTGTGACCGTTCTCTCTTCCCTATATAAGTTTGAGTGCTTCTAACCAGGGATCCAAGGCTGAAATTAGAGACATTTTCACATCTTTGAAGAGAGCCATTCAACTCCTATTCCAAGCTCTCTCATCTCACAAGAATCTCTCCCTTACTCTTTGAGCCCAATTCCTCAAGAGAGATTCTCATTCCTTGTGAGCTTCTCAAGCTAAGAGCTTGAATCCAAGTCATCAACTCCTCCCTAGCCATCTATTGCTGCTCATCTTGGTAGAGCTAGGGTTTGGTGATCTCATCTTCCTCAAAATCCATTCTTGCCCTAAATTGGTAAGTATTTCTCAAGGCATATGATTTTGTGGTAAGAAGTTTTATATTTCATTCTTTATACTTCATAATTGTTGTATACTCACGGTGGTGAGAGGATTGGCTTGATCCCAAGTTGTGGGAATCAAGATTTCGTTTTACTCTCGGTTTGTGAGAGTGTGCTTAGTCCCAAGTTGTGGGACTAAGGTTTTTGCGTGTTCCCGGGTTGTGGGATACACGGACATCGATTGTAGGTCGATTGCACTTGTGGGGTTTCCGCAAGTGGGCTAGAGGAAATCTCTAGCGATTTTGCTAGAGTATCCGGAGAGGATCCGGGTGTTGCTGGATTAGGGCACTTGGGTGGCACCGAACCAGGGTAGATTGCATGTTAGCATTGCATTTATCTTTGTGCTGTTGTTCACTTCATACATTCCGCATTTGTTGGTTAAGTAGGGTTTTATTTGGCGTAAATTCCTTATAATTCTATAAAACACTATTCACCCCCCCCCCCCCTCTAGTGTTTGTTCCATATAGCACAGGGTCACTACAATTGGTATCAGAGCGAGGTTATAGCTATGGCAACCAACAACATCACACGAATCCATTATCCTTCATATCTCCTTGGGCCCAATTATCAATTTTGGAGTGTAAAGATGAAGGCCTATATTCAATCCATCGATGAGGATTATTGGAAGCTTGTAGAGAAGCTCTTTCGCGCATCTACCACTTCCGTACATAAGTGGACAAATGAGCAAAAAGAATTGGTGAAGAAACATCAAGAGGTAATGGAGATCTTGCTTGATTATTTAACTTATGACATTCTCATGCATGTGTCCAAGGCAACAACGGCATATCAAATATGGCACATGCTAGCGGAGCAAGAAGAGTCCACCTCGGAGTGTTCTTCCTCCAATGATGAAAGAGATTCATTCATATGCTTGATGGCACGAGAGGACGACTCGAGTGACGAATCAAGCGACTCAAGTGAAAGCGATAGCGACGATGAAGAGGTAACAACGGATGATCTTAAAATTGAACTTACGCAATTATTTGATAAATATCAAAAGCTTATGCATAAATATTGTGATGCTAAGAATACGATTGCTAGTCTCTCTAACACATCTTCATGTAGCACCTCTAACAATGACACCATTGTTGAGACACTCGCTATTGAGAAAGCAAGTTTGCTTACTCAAAATGGCATGTTGAGAGATGAGGTGGAGTCCCTCAAATCTCAACTTGATCGTGTTTCTATCGTGGATAGTAACGATCTTGAGATTGAAAATCTTCAATCTCAAAACACTTGCTTAGGCATTGAGAATGAGGATCTCAAATCCCAAGTGCACGAGCTCACCACACATGCATCCACCTTGGATGCTACTATTTCTTCAATTTCGAAGAAATATGAGCTCATGTCCTCCATTGTTGAGAGATTCAACAAGGGAAAGGACAATTTGGATGATTTGCTAAAGAATCAACTACCGGCAAACCATCGTGTTGGCCTTGGTTATTCTAAGGCAAGTGCATCCAATGCACGCACCTCCTATAGTGAAGTAACTATAGATTTTGTGAGGCCATCCTCCGGTGCATTCACGAGTGGTGTCTATAACAACTTGTGTAGTTCTACTACTAAGGAAACCACCACTCATATTCCTCCCTCCTTTGGAAAGAAACCTACTTTGGGTGGACCTCCAAAGAAGGGTTATGCTTTCATGTACACCAATACTATGCCACGTAGGAACATACCTCCTACCCCACATGTTCACACGAATGATGGTTTTTATGTTCCACACCCACGAGCACGTGCAAACACTCATTTGAGACACTCTCATGCACGTACTCATGTTCATGCACCTTCACATGCTTATGATCACACATCACATCCTCATGTGCATGCTAATTCTCATGATCATCCTCATGCATACACACCTCATGTTCATCCACGTATGTATGCAACACCACACCATGGATCATATGCTCATCATCATACTTTAGCACAACACAATGTTCCTCATGCTTTTGCTAGATCTCATGTTCCTAGGCCACATGCACCACGTAGAAATCAACCTTTTGTGCATGCAACCACTAGGAAGAGGATTCCCAAATCATACACGATTTGGGGTCCTAAGAACATTAGCATTCATGCTAAGGATATGTATGTGCAATCAAATTCATGATATTATTTTGAATGATGATTATGTTGGGAAATCACGGTCCTCTTGGACTTGGTTTCCAAAGGGTTAGTTTCCTTTGACCCTTCATTGCTTGGTACCATATGTTTATATTCATTTTATGGGTACCAAAGCATTTGTGTTTAGAATTGGTATATTCTTTTGTTTGCATATTGGTCTTAGATGCTCATGTTTGTTAGAAACGTAAATTCATATTGAATTTGATTTCCATTGCATGTTTATTTGTAAATCATTGTGTTCATGATTTTCATATCTAAAATATTTAATATTTTCATGCAACACATGCATTGGCTCATGTTCATGATTTGTTGCATGTGATACTTGACATGCGTTTGGATTATAATATATATATACTTATTTTGGTACAATTGGTATATCATGTATTTGGTTAAATATTTATCTAGTAACATGATTACATGCAACATAAACATTATATATGATTACATTAAGATGTGGGATACAATAATTTGAATTTAGTTTGTTAAACTTGTTGATTAGATAACATAAGTATATGAAGATCAAAACTTTTTTAGACTCATGTTATGTAGGTGATAAGAGAGAAAGAAAGCATGTGACTAGATACTACACCCATAGGATCCAAAAAGATTTTTGGATACCAAAATTATGTTTTCTAGGTTCAATCCACATTGGGATACATATCCTATCAACTCCTTGATTTGCAAAGACTTTCATTCTAATGGAGTTGAGGGTGCTTAAGTGATGCACCAAAGTAGGGGGAGCTTAATGTTGTAAGTATATTCTTACATTTGGTATCCATGTGTGTTAAATGCATGTAGATGTCACTTTGTGTTTGAGACTATCTCATGCATATCCTATGTTTGCATATTATGTGTCTTGTATATCATTCATGTCTATGTATTTCACGTGTGTCAAATTCTTGACTGATGTGCATTGTGGAATTTGATTGATGTGCATTGTGTATTTATAATCCTTACTCATATGTTTATTCGAGGATTATTTATAACATGTGGCTTAAATATTTTCATGTTAGAACTAATGCTCATTTGCATGTTTCACACACGGGACACGCTTATATTTATGTTCCACTTCACAAGCGTGCATCCCAACTTCCTACTCATGCCTCTACCACTTCTTAAGAATCTCAAATCACTATCTTTTGGATTCCTAAGATTGTTTCTAGGCATGGTATGAACACACATATAGAATCGTATATTAGGAATGACATATTCTCATGCGAATATATATATATGAAAATCAAACTCTAATCTTTATTTGATTTCCACCTTGCTTACCCACTCATATTGCACTTCATGCTTGGGTACCATGCTTGTATAATTACTATTTGTACCCATATATGTGTGAGTTCGTCCACTACTCCTAAGTTTGCATAGTTGTATGATTTTGTGGGAGTATGACATGTTTTGATTGCTATCATGTTATGTTCATCTATATGTCAGTGCATTTCATTCGTATTATGTTGTGCATATAAATTAGTTGATTTCTCTAACCTTTGGTGATTTATTATCAATTTGCATCTTCCTATCTTATTGATATGCCAAAGGGAAAGAAAAATTTGGTTTTGAAATTTAATACTTTATGCTTTTCATGCACTCTTTGTGGTATTACTTTTCATGCCTTCCTTCAATATGTGTTGTGCAGTGAATGTTTATTTTGTGCACGTATGCATATTGAACGAGGAATCTTTCTGCACACACTATTGTATTAGATGTGTGTATTCATAATGATGATTGCTTGTATAATGTATTGTGATTAAAACATATGCATAGGAATTATTAGTCTAGGTGTACCTAAATTTCTAATGATTGAGAATTGTTAATTCCTGATTTGCATGATTTTCATGATTATCTTAACTCATTTCAATGCATGTCATGCATTTCTATTGATGAGTGTTATTTACAATTGGTAAATGATTGGTTATTGGACTACTTGATTTTGTTCATTAACCTATTAGATCCAAAAAGTTTTTGGATAACACCAATTGTTGAATTGTCAGATTGTTGTGCAAGATGCCTACCCTACACACTCATTGGTTTACAAATGACGGATCAATTCAAAGGAAAGGATGGTGCATTGGAGATGCACACATTTAGGGAGAGCTAAATGGTTTTAAGTATGAATTTTGTACAATTGGTATTTGAATATAGTGGTTTTGACTACCATGTTTACAATTGGTATTTTAATATATTCGATTTGTGTAATATAGCATACTTCTTCATTAGCTCACCCTTGTCACAGCCTCATGAAAATTGTTTGTTTATGTGACTGTCATGTTCATGTATGTCATGTATGTCTTATTACAACTCATGTATCATGGTAGCTATAACATTCATATAATGATTTGGTTAGTTGTTTATTGATGTTCATATCTTTGGAACACGTCATCACACATCGTATTCCTCACATGCATGCTTCTGTGTGAAGATTGTTATATGTTCTGGATATGATAACTGATATGTATGACATGCTTGCTTGTTTATTAGACTGTATTAAGTATATTGATCTTAATCTTCATTGAAAATTTTTCAATTCCTTCATTTAAGATTCATTTCTTGCTGGCATGCTATACTTCATCATGTTATACATAATTCATGCCATGTATAAAATTAATGATTTAGGATCTTTATGCATATTTGTTCATTGTATCACCACACATCTCATACTTTTCCTATGGTTTGTATGATTATCTTTATGAGACATATTGATATGATTTGGGGTGATCAATGTATGTTACTTGTCATTTTAATTACTTCATGACTGATGTTTAGCTATAATTTTATTCAAGAGAGCTTTCAAGTCTATAGCTAAATCTTTCATGTATGATATTTTCACAAGTGACATAACATTCATTCATATTAGTTAGTGATCTTCAAGCTATATTTCTCACTATGTCATCTCTCATATCACGCTCATACTTTATGCTATTTTGATGAGATGTTAGAGATAACTTGTGCTTTACACGATCACATAAGCTTTATATTGTGTTTAATGATATGTATATTCTGTCATAGATATTCTTCCATGAATATATCTTGATGCACTATGACTTCTTTGATGCTACTTCCGATTATATTGTGCTTACACAAGTCTTTTTATTCTATTCGCACAATTGGTATGCATGCTTGCGATGTTCATGATAACTTTACTCGTTTATGACCTACCTTGTGACTTTGATCGTAGACTATCTTCATGCCTTTGCCCAAAAGATATTTTGTCACATTATGCCTCATGTTGAATCCTTTGTGATAATTGAGCTCGAATGAAATCATGTCTCTATTTGTTCACTTGGTTTCCTTCTAAAGTAATATCATGATTTTGACAGTATTTGCCTGCTTGCCATACTCTGTTATATTACAATTGGTATCATCTCTACATATCATATTTACATTTGGTATCATATTTACAATTGTTAGACTATTTATAGTGGATATCATCTTTACATGATCTTGTTTGATGCTAGTTTTGAGCGTATGATATAGTGCTTATCTTCCTTTTGCTCATGGCATTCCATGCTTATCTTTGACTCTTTATGTGAGTATCTATTTTGGAATGCATGCTAGTACTATGGTTCTTTTGAACATTGTTTCAATTAGTTTCCTAGGGTGCTAGAATTGTGTATGTCATACGTTTTATGATGCTACTATCTCTATTTTGGCATAACACTTTTGTGTGATATATATATTTGATATTCATTTTCATTGTATCACCTTGTCACCCCACATCGCACACTTCACTTATATTAGGTATGCTTAATTTGGGAGATGCTTTGTGGAGTTTAGTTGGAGATACTTTTCGAGATGACTTGGTATGTCTACTATTGATATCACATGCCATTATACTTAATGTGTGTTATTATAACATAACTTTGTACACATTGTTAAGAATTTCTATAGTCATATTTGTTTACTTCGTCGCTCGACGATTATATTGATTAAATAGATTTACCTGTATGAAAACATAGAATTGTTTTCCATGCACTTAATTGGCTAAATATATTGATCTATGTCAATGTGATGATTTTGATTCCACGATAATGTGGTTCATCATGTTCATGTCATTTATCTTGCCAAGTATACTATTGGTATCACAAAACTGTCTATCACTTTATGCTTCATGTTATAAATCTTGTGTAATTGAGTTTGTTTGGGTATTTGACACTATTTGTTCACTTGTTTTTCTTTCACAAGTGATGTCATGATTTTTTGCTTTGTCACTTTTCTAACACTGCTCACACTACTCTTTACAATTAGTATTTATTGTAATCTTTTATCTCATATGCTTATTGCTTGTCTTTTTTTGTGATAATTGAGGGTGGTTGAGTTGTTGGATATGTGCTCTTGCAATTGATATCTTTATTTTGATATCCTGTTTTCAATTGGTAACTTTACATTAGATAAATTTACAATTGGTAACTTTACAATTGTTATACCTTTATGTTTTTCACTCTATTGTTGCATTTGTTGTTTCTATATCCCCATGTCTTTTTAGTAATGACAAAGGGGGAGAGAAATAAACAAGATGTGCTTATTAAATGTTGTGTGTTAAACAATAACTTGAATCATATAGACTTTATGTTTGATCGTTCATGTATATGATTCAGGGGGAGCATTGGTGATTACCTTGGTTTATATAGATTACATTATATATATGTTGGTAATCATGCTCATGTTTATGATGTGTATCACCTACAAGATTTGTATTGTGTATGCATATTATTTTTGGTCATTCATGCGATATATACACAACATCATGTGATACACACACTATTAACTGCTGAATGATGCAATTGATTATTGATATTAACTTGATTGGCATCATTGCAGTGGGGAGTAAGTATATTTAATGCACAATTTTTTGTTTTGTTTATATTTGGTTTGTCATCATCAAAAAGGGGAGAATGTTGAGTATTGGACTCTCCACCTTGATTTTGATGATGATCAAACACAAATCATTGTGACTAACTCGTGTGTTTGCAGTTAGCTGAAAAGTCACCAATTAGATTCAAGAAGATCAAAAGTGACTACACGTGTTGATTCAAGTGGAGAACTTGGTAGATCATCAAAAGTGAAGCATTTGCTTGAAGAACTCAAAGACTACCTCAAACATCAAGCCAATGGCATCAACAAATGAATGGAGATTCAATCCAAAGAGAAGATGGGAATGGATGAGTCAAAAACTTCGAAGACCATGACGTTGAAGATATTCAAGTCATTCAACTAAAAGACTCAAGTCCATGAAGAATTATGGAGATCGTCGCCAAAGTAATTTGTTCATCTCAAGCGACGTCCCAAGACTTCCTCAAAACGCGTGATCGTTATGCCTGGAGCTTCGTTGAAGCACAAGGAGTATTATTGAAGTCGAGAGATTCAAAATCTTCATGTTGAAGCTTCGAAGACGGTTCGTCATGTTATTTATATTGTCTTCTAGCTTCGGTTTAGTAGAATGTTAAGCCTTGAGTAGTACTTGCCTAGAAATCTTCATAACTTTCATATCGTATCTCTAGGATTGCCTTAGAAGCCATTAAAAACTTTTCTGTAGCCTATCGTTTCATTTCACGGCTTCATATGCATCTTAGTTGGTTCAAGAAGAAGAACCAACCGACTAGATGACGATCTAATCGGTTGGGAATCCTTCTTGAACCGACTAGATATCATTGCTTAATTCAGCTCATTCACTATTGGTCAATTAGTCGGTCCAAGAAAGTTCACCGACCGACTAGATGACAATTTAGTCGGTTGGAAATCCTTCTCAGACCGACTAGTTATCCTAATCAATTCAAGACCTTTTGTTGACCAATTAGTCGGTCCAAGAAGGTTCACCGACCGACTAAATGACGATCTATTCGGTTGGTGTCTCTTCTCAGACCGACTAGTTTTCCGTGTGAAATTCGACCTTTCTACTGTTGCCCAGTTAGTTGGTTCAAGAAGGCTGGTTAATGCATTAAAAGCCAATCTAGTCGGTCCAAGAAGGTTCACTGACCGACTAGTTGTCAATCTAGTCGGTTGATGATCCTTCTTAGACCGACTAGTTCTTACCCATGATTTCACCATCTTCTCTGTCAATCATCTAGTCGGTCCAAGAAGGTTCTCTGACCGACTAGTTGTCAATCAAGTCGGTTGATGATCCTTCTTAGACCGATTAAGCAGCTTCAGAACAGAGCCGTTGGGGCATTTAATGCCACGAATTTTGTAACCGTTTTCTCTCTTCCCTATATAAGTTTGAGTGCTTCTAACCAGGGATCCAAGGCTAAAATTAGAGACATTTTCACATCTTTGAAGAGAGCCATTCAACTCCTATTCCAAGCTTTTTCATCTCACAAGAATCTATCCCTTACTCTTTGAGCCCAATTCCTCCAGAGAGATTCTCATTCCTTGTGAGCTTCTCAAGCTAAGAGCTTGAATCCAAGTCACCAACTCCTCCCTAGCCATCTATTGCTGCTCATCTTGGTGGAGCTAGGGTTTGGTGATCTTATCTTCCTCAAAATCCATTCTTGCCCTAAATTGGTAATTATTTCTCAAGGCATAGGATTTTGTGGTAAGAAGTTTTATATTTCATTCTTTATACTTCATAATTGTTGTATACTCACGGTGGTGAGAGGATTGGCTTGATCCCAAGTTGTGGGAGTCAAGATTTCGTTTTACTCTCGGTTTGTGAGAGTGTGCTTAGTCCCAAGTTGTGGGACTAAGGTTTTTGCGTGTTCCCGGGTTGTGGGATACACGGACATCGATTGTAGGTCGATTGCACTTGTGGGGTTTCCGCAAGTGGGCTAAAGGAAATCTTTAGCGGTTTTGCTAGAGTATCCGGAGAGGATCCGGGTGTTGCTGGATTAGGGCACCGGTAACAAGTCGGGAAGACTTGGGTGGCACCGAACCAGGGTAGATTGCATGTTAGCATTGTATTTATCTTTGTGTTGTTCACTTCATACATTCCGCATTTGTTGGTTAAGTAGGGTTTTATTTGGCGTAAATTCCTTATACTTCTATAAAACACTATTCACCCCCCCCCCCCCCCCCTCTAGTGTTTGTTCCTCATAGCACATGGTCACTACAGAGTTGGTTGGAAAGATTCTACATTCCTTGTCTGGTAAATAGATCCAAACGCAAACGGTGATTGAGTAGGTGCATGACTTGGCAGGCATCTCCTTCGACCAACTAATGGAAAAATTGACGGCGAAGTACAGTTGCAGATGATTAATGAAAATGCACCAAAAGAGGAGAAACATGAAAAGGAGAAAACTGAAAATAATTTGACTTTCAAAGCATCCGGGTTCAACGATGAGTCATCGAATGATTCTAATAACGAACAAATCAACTTCCTAGCAGCCAAATTTAAAAGTTCCTACGAAACAAACATATGGGGAACTAGGAAAAGGAAAATGACAAAGAAGAGGGAACCACACCGCCATGCTTTAATTGCAACAAGAAAGGTCATATAAAAGTTGATTGTCATCTTCTGAAACAAAGAAAAGAAAAAAGAAGTCGATGGAAGCAAGAGGGTGCACAAGCAATTGATGATAACTACATGGGGAGATGCGATGCAAAAGAGCTTTCTTCATAGGATGATGAAAAGTACGACAACGGTATGTGTGTCATGATGGGAAGTGGTGAGGTAAAATCTAATCTATATTTCATAGAGATAGTTTTAACTTTGGTGAAGATATGTTTGCTTATATGGAAGATGCCTATGAATATTTAGTAGATCTCTTTAGTGAAATGGCTCCTAAATATGTTAAACTTGAAAAACTTCGCAAATGTTTAGAAGACAAACTTGGTAGTGTCGAACATGAGAGAGATGAGTTGCGCATTGTTTCGGAGTGTTTTCTCACTACAATGCGTTGACCGTGGAGAACCCGGTCAACGTGGTCAAGGGGCCCGCTTTGGGTCCCTCGGGGGCTTCGAATCGGTGCAGAAGGGGCGAGGGGAAGCCTCGGCCCTAGTTGAGACGCTCGGCCTCGGACTGACGTGCTCTGCCTCGGCTGGGAGGGGGACGAGGGGTAGCCTCAGTCGCCCGGGTAGATGCACGGCCGTCGGGTGGCGAGGGTGAGTCTCAGACCCGATTAGGACGCTCGGCCTCGGTAGGGCGTGCTCGGCCACGGAAGGCTGATGGTGAGGGGAAGCCTCACTGTCCGGTTGATCGAGTGGTCGGAGAGGGGCGAGGGGTAGCCTCGGCCCGTTGGTCTGTTGTCCACCTGCGTAGACGAGAACGCTCGTCAGGGGGCCGGACCTTGGTTCCGGCCAAATCCCCTCCGATGCCTAAGTCAGATAGAGATCTGAGAAAGGAGGCCCGGCGGAGACGGTCCGACTCGTGAGGAGATCGTGACGGCGTCTCTCGGCGCGAGCGGGGGATGAAGGAGATGAATTGGGGGAACGAGGTCGTTGATGGAGTACCTTAGGTTTTGTTACCTGAGATGCGGTCCATTTCTTCGTCGTCTTCCTGACCCTTTTGTAGAGCTCCCAGCGTGATTGGCTCTGGCCCACGTCCCACGCCCGCCATCGATCGTGCCCCATCCGTCCCCCCTCGCCGCCGCCCTCTCCGCCATGCCAGCACCTCCCCATTATCGCCATTTAGTGGTCGCGTGTCCGGGGGAGCGGTTTTCGCAGGAGTGGGCGAACGACCAACGGGTTATGGGGGCCGGGTCGGATCGACGTTTCGAGAAGGTCCCTTGTAGGGCCTTTGTCGAATGGGCTTTCAGGATGCAGGTGGGCTCTTGGGCTCGTGCTTTATGGGTCTCGGTCAAATAGGCGTAACAATTGCCCCCATCGGTCGGGTTGATCGGCCTCGGCCGGTTCGGCTCGGCCGATGTGACCTCTGCCGATTTTGACAGGCTCCCCAGTCGATGCCGACTCATTTATTAGTCGTCATCATGAGTTAGCCCATTCGCTGTTTTTAAGGCGCGGGCTTCAAGCGCCGTCGGCCTTCAGATGCTGCCACGTGTAGTGGCAAGCTTATCCCCGCCGCTCGCGGAGTCGCCTTAAGTTCGAGAAGCCGAAGGGTTTGTGAGCCGCCATTGGTGGGGTCGATCAGCCTTGGCTTGCTCAGATCACCCGTTACGACTCCTGGGATTCCGAGCGGCGCTTCAATCGAGGCGAGGCCATAAATGCAGGTCGTGATGAGGCGGATCGATTGGTCTTCTTGGGCGAGGCCCAGATTCTGACAAGCTGGGGCAGTTCTGTCCATTCTCGCCCGTCGTTAGTTCTCTCAGACGCCGACCGGGCAGCCGCTGCGCTTCTGTTGGCTCTTCCTTTGGAAACGAAGTCCATTTGGTCTTTGCTGGACGACCTACTCCTGAAGGCCGTCTTGTGGTCTCCGGGTAGGTCGCTTTTTCATCCCCGGATCGCCCTATGACTCATCCTGATTTCGGTCTCCTTTGCAGGGATGGCTGGCCGCGAATTCGTCCGTGACGTTGACGAGCTGATCCGTCGTGGAGCCGCTCGGAGCCGAGGTAGTACCTCTGGAAGGGCGCCTCGGAGGACCGTTGAGGAGGAGGTGCGCCGAGCCGAGCCTGCCGTGGGTAAGGTGGCGGCCGCGCCTCCCGCCTCTTCTTCTGGCGATCCCCTTCCGGGGGGTGAGGATGGTGCGAGGCGGAAGCGTTCTCCTCCGGCGCCTTCGGAGCTCCACGGCGGAAAGAAGAGGAAGGAGGACGTGGATCCCTCCGGCCCGGCAGGTTCCGCGCTTCCCGTGGCGACCGCCGGAGATCCTTCGGTAGCTTTGCCAGCCACCCCCCTCGCAGCGTCTTCGCCCGTATCACCAGGGGTCGGGGCCTTGTTGGCGAGCGACTTGGCTTCGATTGTCGTCCCTGGGAGTTCGATGTTTGCTGACCGAGCAGTGGCCCAGCAGGTTGCCGATGTCTCCGTCCCTCCCCGGGACCGCAGCCTCCTCAAGAAGATCCCGGCCGACAAGATGTCGGATTCCTTGGTCTGGATCCTCCAACAGGTTCGGTTATCTTGCTATCCTCTCTTTCTCTTTATCCTCTTCTTAGCCCATGTCTCGTCTTTTCAGGGTTCAGCGCTCGCTGTGGAGTTGCAGTGTCGAGCCGTCCGCTTGAGGGAGATGGAGGAGTCTTCCATGAGGGCTCAGGAGCGGGCCGGGGCGGCCGAGGTGGCCATGATGGAGGCCCAGATGGAGTCCCGGCGCCTCGCCCTCCGTGTGGCTGCGTTGGAGGGGCAAGTGGGTGACCTCGAGGGAAAGCTAGGGGATGCTCATCAGTCGGCTGAGGAAGCGGCGGAATCGTTCCGTCTGGAGAGGGAGGAGCTTCAGAGGGAGCTGTCGGACCGGCGTCAGGTAATGCGGCTGGCGGAGGAGGTGGAGAAGGGCGTCGTCGAGACCCTGGGGAAGGAGATCTTCGAGGTTCTCAGGGGGGCCTTCGGTAAGTATATAGACATCATCGCCCCCCGGATCGTCGAAGTCGTCCAGTCTTCCTTCCGGGAATGTGCGGAACGTGTCCGGCAAGCCCCTTCGCCAGTCGAGTCCCCTCGCTCCGAGCAGGGCGAAGTGCCCGAGGATGTGTCCTCCCGAGCTCGGGCTCCTTAAGCAGTCCCTCCCAGCCTTATCCTCAAATTTTTAAGTATCCGCTTCGCTTTAGGCCAGTCTACTTGAAATGGATCCCCGGCCCCCGCCATCTCCTTCAGCCCCGCGGCCAACAATTGCTGGTTGCATGGCCGCTAGCTTGGGTCACCTACTCTGGGTCTTTTGTCAACCAATTTTGCTTTGTCGGTGTCGATCTGAACTCTGTCATTTGTCGCGAGTAGACTGCTTGTAGGGTGTTCCCTTCGCCTTGATCCCCTGTAAATAAGACGCATTTTTGTACTCGGGTTAACTATTATAAATGAAATCGACTTACTTGGAATTTTTGTGTACTTGGCGTTGTTGCCTTGTTCTTGGCTTGGGAATGGACGAAACTGGCGTTGGCTGAGGGGATTCTCCCCAGACTTAGGGGCGCAGGAGTCGGTCAGCGAGGGCGAAGCTCCTCGACTTAGGACCGGTTGGCGTCCGTGCCTCCTGGGAAAACTGCCCCCAGACTTATGAGCGCTGGAGTCGGTCGGCGAGGGCAAAGCTCCTCGGCTTAGGACCGGTCGGCGTCCGTGCCTGCTGGGGGAATTGCCCCCAGTCTTATGAGCGCTGGAGTCGGTCGGCGAGGGCAAAGCTCCTCGGCTTAGGACCAGTCGGCGTCGTGCCTGCTGGGGGAGTCGCCCCCAGACTTATGAGCTCTGGACTCGGTCGGCGAGGGCAAAGCTCCTCGGCTTAGGACCGGTCGGCGTCCGTGCCTGCTGGGGGAATTGCCCCCAGTCTTATGAGCGCTGGAGTCGGTCGGCGAGGGCAAAGCTCCTCGGCTTAGGACCAGTCGGCGTCGTGCCTGCTGGGGGAGTCGCCCCCAGACTTATGAGCTCTGGACTCGGTCGGCGAGGGCCAAGCCCTTCGGCTTAGGACCGGTCGGCGTCCGTGCCTGCTGGGGGAATCGCCCCAGACTTATGGGCACTGGAGTCGGTCGGCGAGGGCAAAGCTCCTCGGCTTAGGACCGGTCGGCGCCCGTGCTCTGCTGGGGGAGTCGCCCCCAGACTTATGTGCACTAGGGTCGGTCGGCGAGGGCCAAGCTCCTCGGCTTAGGACCGGTCAGCGTCCGCGTCTGCTGGGGGAATTGCTCCCAGACTTATGAGTGCCGGAGATAGTCGGTGAGGGCAAAGCTCCTCTTCCTCCTCCAGTGAGGCGGCGGTCCCCGGCCTTTTGCGTTACTGGCGACATGTCAACTCCGTCGGAATTTTAAATAAAGACAATAAAAAGAAGGCGTTTGTACTCTCATGGGTCCAGTTGGACCGGTACATCTGGAGGAAACGGAAAAGGGGAAATGAAGCTAAACAGAGGTATGTAAAACTAGATATCTCCCTCATACTTAGGCTGCCCCCCGGGGGGAAGGATGTTGCCTGCTCACTCTACGATGCGGAGGGGGCCTTGGATGGTGTTGATCTTCTTCCCCTTGTCCGGCTGTGTGGAGGTCCCTTCTCCATGGGCCGGCTCGTCGGCCTGATTCCTGGCGTGCCCTCGGCTCATCAGCTTCTCAATGTCCTTCTTCAAATGCCAGCAATCTTCCGTGTCGTGACCCTCGTCCTTATGGTACTTACAGTACTTCTCCCTGTTCTTCCCGCCTCTTTTAGCCTTCGGCGGGGGGCGATCAGCTCGCTCTTCCTTCTGTACTTGGGCGAGAATGGCGTCTGGGGTGGTGTCCCTCGCGCTTTCTCCCCGTTGCCTGTTCCTTTGTCTCTTTTCGGTCCGGTATCCTTCGGGGCTTGCTCGTCCGCCGTCGCCACGCTTGGTCCCTCGAGCGGTTTTTCCTGCATCCTCGGCCAAGGCCTCCTCGGTCAGCATAAAGCGTTCGGCCCTTGCCATGATCCCGGGGAGGTCCTTTGGGGGGTCGTTGTGCAGGGACTTCTTGAGGCCCCTGTGGCGAAGCCCTTTCTTAAGAGCCGTCTGGACCACCAGGTCGGGTGGGTTGTTCACGTTTAGCCTTTCCGCATTGAAGCGGCGCATGAACTGTCGGAGTGGTTCGGCCGGGCCTTGCACTATGTTGAACAGATGTTCAGCACCAGGTTTGATCAGCCTCCCCGCCATGAACTGTTTGCAGAACAACTGGGCGAGTTGTTCGAAGCTGTCGATGGAGCGGCCGGGCAGGCTGTGGTACCAGATCCTCGCCGCTCCCCTGAGAGTAGAATAGAAGCCCCGGCAAAGCAGGTCATCGTCAGCTCCCTGGAAGGCCATATCCCCCTCGTAGTCCATCACGTGGTGCGCCGGGTCTCCTATCCCATCGTACTTTCCCAGTACCGGGATCCGGAATCGGGAGGGGACCCGTGCGTCGGTTATTCTCCGTGACAAGGGGCATCGATCTCCGTGGATGCCTCCGGGGATGCGGTACTCGCCTGCCTCTGGATCGACCGGGGGTGGAGGTACCACCGGCGCCAGCGGGGCTGGCTTCGCAGCCTTCGCCACGCTGGAGGCCGGGCTGTCCCGACGTTCCCGACTCCTCCTGCGGGAGCTCCTGCTCCGCCGCGATCGGTCTCTCGAGTGGTGTCGTTCGCTTCTCCTGCGGCGGGACGACCGCGATCGATGAGACGAGGCCATCCTTGATTCGCCGTCCGTCCCTTCGGTCTCTCTTCGGCTCCTTTCACGATTGGGTGAGGAGGCGCGTGACCTCGTCTGACGAGAGCCGGACAGCGTGAACCGACGCTCCATGTTCGGTTTCCGGGTCCCGTGGTCGTCGACCACGGCGGACCGCAAGTGTGGGGGACCCCCCGCCCATCGATGGCTGTCGTCCAACGTGCCTCCGTTGGATGGCGCAGGGCCGACGAGCTGCTGCACCGTTGCGACCAACGTCTGGAGGCTCGCGTTGGTCTCCTGAGCTAGGGCGCGGAGCTGTCCCTGCGTGGCTAGTTCTGAGCCGCCGGTTTCTTCGGTGGAGAGGGTGGGGTGGCCGCTGACGGGTGTGTCCTCGGGATTGCCGTTTGTTGTGTCATTCCCCTCCTCTGGGATGGGGGGCATGCGCTTCCTCCCATTGCTGGCTCGTGCCATTGTTGGTGTGGTTTGCTTTTTCGTGGGACGGTTTCTCGTTCCCACAGACGGCGCCAGATGTTTCGGAGTGTTTTCTCACTACAATGCGTTGACCGTGGAGAACCCGGTCAACGTGGTCAAGGGGCCCGCTTTGGGTCCCTCGGGGGCTTCGAATCGGTGCAGAAGGGGCGAGGGGAAGCCTCGGCCCTAGTTGAGACGCTCGGCCTCGGACTGACGTGCTCGGCCTCGGCTGGGAGGGGGACGAGGGGTAGCCTCAGTCGCCTGGGTAGATGCACGGCCGTCGGGTGGCGAGGGTGAGTCTCAGACCCGATTAGGACGCTCGGCCTCGGTAGGGCGTGCTCGGCCACGGAAGGCTGATGGTGAGGGGAAGCCTCACTGTCCGGTTGATCGAGTGGTCGGAGAGGGGCGAGGGGTAGCCTCGGCCCGTTGGTCTGTTGTCCACCTGCGTAGACGAGAACGCTCGTCAGGGGGCCGGACCTTGGTTCCGGCCAAATCCCCTCCGATGCCTAAGTCAGATAGAGATCTGAGAAAGGAGGCCCGACGGAGACGGTCCGACTCGTGAGGAGATCGTGACGGCGTCTCTCGGCGCGAGCGGGGGATGAAGGAGATGAATTGGGGGAACGAGGTCGTTGATGGAGTACCTTAGGTTTTGTTACCTGAGATGCGGTCCCTTTCTTCGTCGTCTTCCTGACCCTTTTGTAGAGCTCCCAGCGTGATTGGCTCTGGCCCACGTCCCACGCCCGCCATCGATCATGCCCCATCCGTCCCCCCTCGCCGCCGCCCTCTCCGCCGCCCTCTCCGCCATGCCAGCACCTCCCCATTATCGCCATTTAGTGGTCGCGTGTCCGGGGGAGCGGTTTTCGCAGGAGTGGGCGAACGACCAACGGGTTATGGGGGCCGGGTCGGATCGACGTTTCGAGAAGGTCCCTTGTAGGGCCTTTGTCGAATGGGCTTTCAGGATGCAGGTGGGCTCTTGGGCTCGTGCTTTATGGGTCTCGGTCAAATAGGCGTAACACGCATTAAATGGAAAGAATTAAAAGAGATTATAGATAACATTGATGAAACCAAACTAAAGACAAGGACTATAGAATTAAAGGAAGCTAACATCAAATTAGCCAAATTAGAACTTGAAAACTCTAATTTAGCTAAAGATTTATATGAAAAAACTCTCGTTAAATTCTAAAAAATCTGAGCTTAGAATTTTGAATCACAAGGTCATTATTTTTGAAGAAAAAATTGAGCAACTTGAAAAATAAAAATCAAATTTAATAGAAGGAAAAAATATTGCTAATGAAGTTGAAAAGATCGAAAAAGATGAAAATTATGATGCTGGGATTAAAGAACTAGATAAAGAAAATCAAAATCTTAGCAACATAATTAAAAATTCACTAGTAGTCAAAAGAGCTTCAATGAGATATTAGATGGATTAAATACACATTCTAGCAAACATGACCTAGGTTTCAAAACGAAATCAGCACCTAAACCCCCTATGAACACCATGGAAAAGAAATTTGCTTGATACATAAGCTCTATATCTAGTGTGAATGATGTGAACAAGTCTTCTTCTAATGATAGAAACTCTAATGTTACATATTTCTATTATAATAAGAAAAGGCATGTCATGCATGATTGCTTTGCTCGCATTTATCTTGAGAATTTCATGTGAAATCCTAAACGTCAAATACAGCAAAGCACATCATCCGCTCACATTTTCGGATCTAAAACATGGATACCAATAAGTGCATCTTCCTCTGCCGGTGCATTATCAGAATTCGGGTGAAAGCATACATCATCTTAGCAAAAATTGGTGTTAATTTAGGTAAATGGAGGTAAAGAATTTGATTTTGATTTTTTTGAATACTTTACCTTCATTATCTTGCATGACATATTAGTTGTGTTGGTAACTTTCTATTAGATCATGACATTATATGATGTTGAGTATTAGATTTCCCAATGTGGTTTTGATGATAAACAAACATAATCAATTGTGACTCCCCATATTTTGTAGTTAATGAAATCATCGTCAATATATATAGTCATCAAATGAAGACGATAACTTGGATTATTGATGCAAGGACATCAATCAATGAAGCATGGAAATCAAGGAGTGAACGCAAGGAAATCAAAGTGTTGGACTCAAAAAGCTCAATAGGAGTCTTCAAGGAATTCAATAGGCAATGAAGAGGATTAAATATGTAAACCTTTCTTTTTTCTTTACTTCTTAGTTGAATTAGCATGTTAAGCCTTGATCAGACTCGATAGAATATCTTTCATAACACTCACAACACTTTGAATCATATTTCATTGAGTGTCATAGGGTTAGAACTTACATAAACTCGAAGTAGAGTTTTTTAACCTATCCAAGCAACTGGTAGTTGATCTCCAGACGCCCGGTGCTCATGCATATTTAGTTCTCCAAAACCATACCATGTACAGACGCCTAAAGTTCTCATTCTAGACGTCTGCACAATGTGTTAGATGCCTGGATGATGAACTCCAGACGTCTGATTAATTCTAGCCGAACTTCCAGTATCTCGGCCTTTGCAGACTGACAGAAATCAGACGTCTGATGTTATGTTTCCAGACGTCTTCACATTGTATCAGACGCCTGGATGATACACATCAGACGTCTGGTTAATTACGAGCAATATTTCCAGTATCTTAAGTCGTGATTAAAGCGTCTGAAGATGTGTTTCCAAACATCTATATAGTTGACCAGACGTCTTGATGATGAACATCAGACGTCTGGATGATGAACTTCAGACGTCTGGATATTCGGACCAATATATTCCAGTGACTTAGTCACTCACTATCTGTATGATCAGACGTATGATGCCTTTGAGACAGACTGTGCAGTGGACCAAACGTCTGGGAAGTCTTCTTCAGACGTCTACAAATTGTCTGTTAAAACTGAATTTATGACCCAGTTAGAACAGTACAGCAGCCGCCAGGTCGTTCTACTTCAGACGACTGGTGACTAGGATTTCTGCCCGTTAATAGCCGTTTCCAGCATTTAATGCATGGGATTTTTAACAGGTTTTGGACAGAGTTCGGTGAGCTATTTAAAGGACTTTGATGTCTTGACTTGAGAAGCTAGCTAAATTCTTAAGACTTCATTCAATACACTCTCAAGTGATTTCAAGTCATTAATTTCTTCACTAGAGCATTCAAGAGCATTCAAAGCCATTCAAGCTCAAGCTTTAAGTTTCAACTTGTCTCAAGTTAAAGCTTTCAAGATCAAGCTTCTAGCATTCATTGTTACTCACTTTGAAACAAGTAATAAGTGCTCATACTCTCATCATTTGGAGTACATCACACACACCTTCTTGCCTCATTCTTAAGAGTATTATTCAAGGCATATGGTGTGAAGATTGTTTCATATTTCGGTTATATTTCTCTCTTGATATTTGAGAAGTTCCTCTCGGGTTGTCAGAGTAGTCCATTCTCGGGTTGTAGGAAGTAGAAGAAAGTGTATTGGTTTTTCACTTGTCAGGTTTTGGCAAGTGGTTATTAGTGGATCACTAATCACTAGCGGATTTGCTAGTGGGTTACTGGAATAGGATTCAAATGAGTCGGGGAGACTCAGAGTCGGGAAGACTCGGTGAATCCGAACCAGGGTAAATCCTTGTTTGTGTTTGCATTCTTTTGTTTGTGGCTCTCACATTGTATTACGCGCTAAGGTTGCATGAGTGATCTTTAATTTGGCGTAATTTCCTTATTATTGTTATAAAGCACTATTCACCCCTCTAATATTTTCTCCCTATAATTTCAGATCCTACAATTGGTATTAGAGCGAGGTTTTTCAAACTATGGCAAACACAAGCAACAACAATTGCAATGGCGTGACGTCTTTTGCCGAAGGGCAATCCATCGTGCAACCACCGCTCCTCAATGGATCCATCTACAAACATTGGAAGATCAGGATGGTAGTTTTTCTCAAAGGCGTCTCGCTATGGAGAACGGTGGAGAAGAATTACGTTGTCAAAGGAAGAAGATTCATCTAAGTGGACTCTTGATCAAATCAATGACGAAGCAAACGCCAACGCGATGGATTTTATTATCCTACGCATTGGGGGCTCATGAATCTGACGAGTGTCAAAGTGCAAGACGGCTTATCAAATTTGAAAGCATCTCCTTGCCACTCACGAACGAGAAAGAAAAGGTTTAGCATGTATGCTACATGACAAGAGAAGATGTCAATAAAGACAATCCAAGTGTTAGCATAAGTGACTCGGACAATGTAAATATAAATAATCCTACTAGTATTGCCACACCCTTTATGACTATCACACCACATATTGATACTTCACATAATACACATAATACTTCACATAATACACTTATTAAAGAGAATGCCATTTTGGTTTCTCAAATTGAATGGTTGAGAAATGAGGTTATTTTCCTCAAATCACTATTGGACAAGATCCAACTTAGTGAATGTGACGCTATTGAGATTGAAACACTTCGATCTCAAAACACACTTTTGGAAAATGAGAATATTGTTCTCAAATTCCAAGTTCAAGAGCTTCATACACATATATTCACTTTGGATACCAATATCTCTTCTCTAACAAATAGTATAAACTCATGTCCCCCAACGTTGATAGATTCAACAAGGGAAGGACAAATTGAACACAATATTGGAAAACCAACTTTCCACAAATTACCGCGGTGGACTTGGATATTTAAAGGATAATGCTTCCGCCTGGCGCACATCTTATAGTGGAGCCACTATAGATTTTGTGAGGCCGTCCTCTGGTGCATCCACTTGTGGAGGCATCTAACCCCTTGAGTAGTGATACTACCAAAACATGCTCCATTCCGATGACACCCTCTTTTGGAAAGAACCCCACCAAGGGTGGACAACCAAAGAAGAGACATGTATATGTACACACGCACTCAACCACGTAGGAGAACACTTTCACATTTTACTCCTTATGATAAGTTTTACGCACCATACCCTCGTGCACGTGCAAACACTCATGTGAGACAACCACATGACTGCACAAACACTCATGAGCATTGTTATGCACAACCACCGCATGTACATGTTTAGGGGTGGCAATTTTTGGCCCGGCACGATAGCCCGGCACGGGCCCGGCACGATAAGACCGTGCCTGGGCCAACAATTTTGGCCCGAAATCCTTATCGGACCGGGCCGGCCCGGTCCGGTTCATTTTCGGGCCGGACCCGGGCCAAGCTTTTCAGCCCATGGGCGGCACGGCACGGCACGAAAAGCATTTGATCGCCCCACTTTAAATTGACAACATACTGATCTAAAGCAGATTTCAGTAATGTGCATTCATTTATGGTGATGAGTCCAATGTCATGAATCTTATCAGATCAAGGTCCAAATATCATAAATTTTAACAACTTCTCGTCAGCGCCAAGTTTGATGTCTTCGGCTCTTGGGGGGCGATCTCAGTTTCCGAGAAGAGACAAAGAACCACCAACCATGCTATTTTATCTTGCCAAATAAATGAAAATAATGTAGGACACATCACCTTATGCAACCCCACTTAATCCTCTTCTTTCGTGCTCCATTTCAATGCATCTTTAAGCATATGAGACAAGTTTGTGTTTAAAAATATGATAAAACATTTTCACAATACATAATTCATCCAACCCTATCGGACCGGGCCGGGCGGCCCGAATTTTTATCGGACCGTGCCCGGGCCTCTCCGAAATGGCCCGAAGTCTTATCGGGCCGGGCCGGCCCAGTCCTTTAAGAAAACCGGACCAGGCCGGCACGGCCCGATAAGACCGGGCCGGCCCGAATTGCCACCCCTATACATGTTTATCCACATGCTTCACATACCTATACACCGAATATGAAAAATCACATGAATATTCACAAAGCACGAACACATCGTGCAAGATCACATTGTATGTATCATTCACACCCTCACATATATTACCCACATGCATCACAATATGAGTATGCACCAACACACACACCCACATGCATATGTTAATCCTAATGCATATACACATTCACATGCTCACATGCCGCATGCTCCTATTAGAACCTCATCTTCTATGCATGCACACATAAGACAGGACTTCCAAAAGTCACTTGATTTGGGGTCCTAAGAAATACTAGCATGTATGACAAAGGAATGTATATGCAATCATATTTTAGGAATGTTGTAGATAATGTGAACTATGTTGGGAACCAAAGTCTACTTAGACTTGGTTTCCAAAGGGCTAATCCCCTTGGACCCAACATGCTTGGGTACCATGTGCTTATGGTGTATTCTATAGGTACCCAAGAAGAGAAAAAAGATCAAAATGGTAAACGATTGCTCTAAATGCAAAAGGAAGGTTTGGTTACTCGATAGCGGGTGTTCCAAACATATGACGGGAGACCCAAGTTTGCTCTCCGAGGTTATCCGCATCAAGAATAGCGGAACGGTTACTTTCGGAGGCAATGAGAAGGGCTCCATATGAATTGGTAAAGTTGGTTATCCCTCTAAACCTCTCATAGAAATTTTTTATCTTGTAGATGGTTTAAATCACAATCTTATTTCTACAAGTCAACTTTGTGACAATGGTTACAAAGTTAATTTTGGTACTGGAATGTGTAGTATTTTTTATAGTACTAATGATAATATTTTGTTTAGTGGCACGCGCCAAAAAGACATTTATATCTTGGATATGCCACACACACAAGACCAATGCTTGATTGCTCACACTAATGAACAACTTTTGTGGCATCGATGATTTGGTCATGTACACGTGTAATTAGTCAAGCACCTTCATAAATTGTCCAAGCATAATCTAGTTAGAGGTTTTTCGAAACTTTTCTTTACTAAGAAAAAGTTTTTGCAATTCGTGCCAATGAGACAAGCTTCATAATTGGCATTTAAGATTAAGAATGTAACATCTACTTTTATACCTCTAGAACTTTACATTTAGATCTATTTGAGCCTACTAGAGTTGCATCCTTGGGAAATGCATTTTATGGACTTGTAGTTGTTGATGACTTCTCTAGGTATACTTGGGTAATGTTTTTGAATAGCAAAAATGAAGCTCTTGAAAGATTTATTGTATTATCTAAGAAAGTTCAAAAAATTCAAGTCACGTCCATTATCACCATTCGTAGTGATTATGGAGATGAATTTGATAATGAACTATTCTCTAATTTTTGTGATGAGGACGGGATAACTCACACATTTTCCTTTCCATGTGTTCCACCACAAAATGGTGTTATAGAAAGGAAAAATAGAACACTCATTGAGTGTTGCACGCACCATGCTTAGTGATAGCCGCATTGGTTCACAATTTTGGGTGGAAGCCGTTCATACCGCATGCTATGTACTAAATAGGATTCTTGTGAGACCCTGTATGAACAAAACTTGTTCTGAATTATTTTATAACAAAATCCCTCAAGTACGTTATTTCCGTGTTTTGGTTTAAAATGTTTTATTAAGAACACCAGGAAATTTGGATAAGTTTGATTCACGTTTCGATGAAGGAATTTTCATATGATACTCCGATCGTAACAAAGCCTACCGGATATTCAATAAAAGAACCTTAACGGTTGAAGAATCACTTCATGTTTCCTTCTATGAGGATTTTGATGTTTCATTATCTCACCTTGATGAGAATATTGAATTTCTATGTGATTCCATGAATAATGTTAAATTAGATGAAACTATTGCAACTAACCCGTCTAATGATGAAGTTGAGGTTGCTCCAAATGATCTAGGGTTACCCAAGACATTTACTACGGTTCCAAATCATCCACGTGATCAAGTGTTAGGTAATATTGAAGATGGAGTCCGTACAAGGTTAAGGGTAGAGTGATTCACACATTGCGCCTTCGTCTCAACAATAGAACCAATGAACTGAAGAAGCATGTGAAGATAACTCATGGATCATGGCTATGAAAGAAGAAATCGTCCAATTTGAAAGGAACGATGTTTGGAAATTAGTTTCTCCTCCGAAAGACCACAATGTTATTGGAATAAAGTGGATCTTCAAAAACAAGACGGATAAAAACGAAGTCGTCATCCGGAACAAGGCAAGGTTAGTAGCACAAGTTTACCGGCAAGAAGAAGGTATAGAATTTGAAGAATCCTTTGCCCCGGTAGGTAAATTAGAATCTATTAGACTATTATTATCATTTGCATCATTCAAGAATTTTAAAAATTTTCAAATGGATGTGAAAAATGCTTTTTGAATGGACATGTTGAGGAGTTTTGTTTCACAACCACCCGGTTTCATAAATGAGAAATCACCAAATCATGTTTTTAGACTCAAGAAAGCTCTTTATGTGTTGAGACAAGCTCCTAGAGCATGGTATGATCGACTAAAAAATTTTCTTGTTGATTTGATTTTCAAAATGGGTGAAGTTGACTCAACACTTTTCACTAAGAATTTCGATCATGACATATTATTGATTCAAGTATATATTGATGACATTATATTTGGTTCTACTAAGTCTTCACTTTATTAAGATTTTGCTAGGTCCATGCTGGACGAATTTGAGATGAACCACATGGAAGAGCTCACCTACTTTCTAAGACTTCAAATTCGTCAATTGGAGCAAGGGATCTTCATCCACCAAACTAAGTACACAGTGGAATTGATCAAGCGCTTTGGGATGGGATCCTCTTCATCCAAGCGTACTCCAATGAGCACTACAACGCATTTTGATAAAGATGAACGTGTAAGTAACGGATGTTGACATTCGTCAATATCGATGTATAATAGATAGCTTACTTTATCTTATCGCAAGTAGGCTAGATATTATGTTTTCGGTATGCTTATGTGCACGTTATCAATCACGGCCAAAACAATCACATTTGATTGCGGTCAAACGGATTTTCCGTTACTTAAACCAATCGCTTGACTATGGATTATTTTATCATAAGTTGTGCTTTTATGAACTAGTTTCATTTAGTGATGCCAACTTTGCCAAATGTAAATCCGATAGGAAAAGTACTAGGGCACTTGTCATTTCTTAGGAAATTCCATTGTATCTTGGTTCTCCAAGAAACAAAATTCAGTATCTCTTTCTACAACCGAAGAGGAATAAATTGCCGCAAGATTAGGTTGTGCCCAAGTTCTATGGATGAGACAAACACTTAAAAACTACGGTATTGAGTGTGGCACATGTCCAATCATGGTTGATAACCAAAGTAATATTTGTCTATCCAAGAACCCGATACAACACTCCCGTACCAAACACATTGATATTAGACATCATTTTATTAATGATCATGTCCTCAAGAAGGATGTGTCTATAGTACATCGACACCCAAAACCAAATTACCGATATTTTCACCAAGCTTTTCAAAGAAAACTCTTTTATGAGACTTAGTAGAGAGTTAGGTATTATGGGTGAATCTGAACCTTAGAAGAACATTTTTTATGATTAGTATATTTTATCTCACAATATGATATGCGCATGTATTTAAGCAATTCTTTATTGGATATAACTCACTTCCATATTTAAGTATTTCCTCATATGATATACATATATATACACACACAAGTCACTTTTACATCTTTTGAGCATTATGTATTTGATTTGAATAAATATCATATGTGATGATTGTATATGTGATTAGCATTAATAAATGCTTAGTTGAGACGATTGCATCTATTGTCTAGCTAAGAACTCTTATAGAAAGATTTATAGGTTCAACCCAAGCTTTCTGATATAAGGCAGACGTCCGGTGTAGTCAAACCAGATGTCTAACGTATCAGATATATCCGTCTCTCAGATTTTTTTCGTCTGACCAAACGTCTGATGTCCTACCAGACGCGTGAACCGACTTTCATATGCATGTATATTGTACTACAGACGTATGGTAATAAGTTTGTCAGTCTATCAAATTTTTCCCGAAAGCAATCATCTTCAGACTTCACAAGATCACAAGATCAGACATCTGAAGCTAACAGATCAGTCGCCTGGATAATTCGTCAGTCTGCTACAGATGCCTGATCATCATATCGTATGATTTTCATCTTACATACTCTTTCGACCAGACGTCTGATGGTCTTGATCCAGACGCCTGGCTCAGTATAATTTCATTCATCTAATTAATTCTCCAGACGCCTTGATACTTCACTCCATCGCCAGTCGAAGGATTTTAATCCAGATCAACTATTGATCCAATGGCTGCGATTTATCGACCGATCGATATAACCCCCGATTTGCTCGATTAGGGCTTAAGCGATCTATCTCATTCGTCTCCCCCTTCATCTGCCATTACGGTGTTGTTGAGCTTGGTTGATTTTTCATCAAACTCTTATTTGATTAAGGCAAATCGAAACTCATTCCTTTACACCGATCATTTAGATATTTAGAGTTTTCGGTTAAACTCCCATCATGCATTATTTGAATGGTTGGGGTTCATCATGCCACGTACGAAACGAGCTAGATCCTCATCTCATCAATACTTGTCGATTGAGGCTTCTTCATCGTCACCAGAACCTCATGAGCCTGGTTCTACATCTCGTCGATCCAAGAGGACCATTCCTCTTGATGCGTCGCATCAGATAATGTTGTCTTCAGAGCGACCGCATGATCAACCTTCATCGTCGTTTCAGCCAATGTCTTCTGAGCACTCTGCTGCTCATGACAATTCTCATGCTCATTCAGATTCTCCTGCTCCGGAAGATCCCCTCGAGGTCATCAGAAACAAAGTTGATTTTCTGATCCGGAGTTCCCGCCATCAGGACAATTGATCTGATTTCCCTTCGTATCAATCTAGAGAATGTTCAATCTGTCGTCTCTGGACTTGGTCAGGATCATCGTCGGATCAATAATCTTCTCCGACAAGTTCAGGACAGTATACATCATCCCTATGATCCATCACAGCCTCATGCGGTTTTATCTCAGCATTTAGGTGAATTTGAGTACAACCTTTCCAACATCTGGACGGTGGTTACACATTTGAGTAGTGAACTCACGTCTGTAAAGGATATGGTTTCAACCATTCTGGAGAAATTAGACACACCGGTGCACACTCCTAGAGACATCTATGCTCTTGACCCTCCAGAGCCTAGTCCGCCTCCTCCAGCTATTTGATGACACTCTGGCCTACCACAAGCCTCTCTCCACTCTTTAGATGTATTTTTGAACATTGTTTGAGAAGAGTGCTTGTGTGAATACATTTTGGTGTTTTTGTTTGTGATTATGGTTTATAAGTATTTTGGTTCATGGGTGGTATACTTGTAAGTATACGGTGGTCACATATTCATGTGACTTTACTTGTGAAGGGTGTCACATTTTGTTGTATGTGACATATAGATATATTGTCTTTCGATGAGCGATGCACTCATATTTTGTACTATCGCCATCGATATATTTAAATGAAAGTTATAACTCTTATTGGAAATGTGCCATTGGATTGCTAATTATTCTATCTTGCACCTCCAATATGAATGTTGAATACTCTTATCTCCTTATGTGTTTTGATGCTACAAGCTTGGATAAATGATGAACACCTCCACTTATGTGTTTTGACCATCACATTGTTTCATCTATATTAGCACTAATTGTTGGTGTTCTCTTCCTCCCACTCATTTTAGATTATGACAAAGGGGTAGAGATAACCATAAGGGGAGCTTTGAGAGAACCATAAGGGGAGCATTGAGAACTTGCTTGAAATTTGGAATTTTGACATTTTCATTTTCATCTTTCAAAGAATCATAATGGGGAGGAGAGAGTAACCATAAGTAAATTTCATGCAATATCCTGAAATTATCATAACTCCATGCATCATAGCATGCCTAAACTAGTTTTGAAACTTTTGTAGGATTCAAGGGGAGTTTTAAAATTCACCCTTCACTGTATTCTTAAAGTTGATTTCAATAAAGTTGATTGACTTGATCTCCTTATTCATGCTTCAACTTTCTCTATGTGTATTACCATATGCTTCATATGCGATAACTGTAATGAATATTATACACAATTCATGTGATACACATATCATTAACTTGCATTGATGATTCATTATTCATGACTATTTGGACTAAAATATTTGGCATCAATGCATGGGGGTATCTTTAAATTCAAGCACAATTATTGATTATGGTAATGGTTGTTTGTCATCATCAAAAGGGGGAGAATGTTGAATATTGGATTCCCCAATGTGCTTTTAATGATAAACAAACATAATTAATTGTGACTAATCCGCATGTTTTGTAGTTAATGAAAGCATCGTCAATATAGATAAAGTCATATCAAATGAAGACGATGACTCGGATTATTGATGAAAGGACATCAATCAATGAAGCATAGAAATCAAGGAGTGAACGCAAGGAAATCAAAATGTTGGACTCAACAAGCTCAATGTGAGTCTTCAAGGAATTCAATAGGAAGTGAATAGGATTAAATATGTAGATCTTTCTTTCTTTACTCCTTAGTTGAATTAGCATGTTGAGCCTTGAATAAACTAAATAGAATATTATTTATAACACTCACAACACTTTGAATCATATTTCATTAGTGTCATAAGGTTAGAACTTGCATTAACTTGAAGCAGAGTTGTTTAGCCTACCCAGGTGCCTGGTAGTTGATCTCTAAACGCCTGGTGCTCATGCATATTTAGTTCTCCAAAACCCTACCATGTACAGATGCCTGAAGTTCTCATTACAGACGTCTATACAATGTGTCAGACACCTGAATGATGAACTCCAGACGTCTGATTAATTCTAGCCAGACTTCTAGTATCTCGGCCTTTGCTGACTAACAGAAATCAAACGTCTGAAGTTATGTTTCCAGATGTCTTCACATTGTATCATATGCCTGGATGATATACATCAGATGTCTGGTTAATTGTGAGCAATATTTCCAGTATCTTAAACTCTGCAGTCAAGTCGTGATTAAAGCATCTGAAGATGTGTTTCCAGACGTCTATATAGTTGACCAGACGTCTGGATGATGAACATTAGAAGTCTGGGTATTCGGACCAATATATTCCAGTGACTCAGTCCCTCACTGTATGTATGATCAGACGTTTGATACCTTTGATGCCTTTGAGCCAGACGACTGTGCAGTGGACCAGACGTCTGGGAATTTTTCAGACGTCTGCCAAGTGTCCGTTAGACTGCATTTATGACCCAGTCAAAACAGTATAGCAGCCGTCTAGTCGTTCTACTTCAGGTGACTGGTGACTAGGATTTCTGCCCGTTAATAGTCGTTTCCAGCATTTAATGCTTGGGATTTTTAACAGATTTTGGACAGAATTCGGTGAGCTATTTAAAGGGCTTTGATGCCTTGACTTGAGAAGCTAGTTAAACTCTTAAGACTTCATTCAATACACTCTTAAGTGATTTCAAGTCATTAATTTCTTCATTAGAGCATTCAAGAGCATTCAAAGACATTCAAGCTCAAGCTCTAAGTTTCAACTTGTCTCCAAATCTTTCAATGTCAAGCTTCTAGCATTCATTACTACTCATTTTGAGACAAGTAGTAAGTGCTTATACTCTCATCATTTAGAGCACATCACACACACCTTCTTGCCTCATTCTTAATAGTATTATTAAGGCATAGATTGTGGAAATTGTTTCATATTTCGGTTCTATTTCTCTTGATATTTGAGAAGTTCCTCTCGGGTTGTGAGAGTAGTCCATTCTCGGGTTGTGGGAAGTGGAAGAAAGTGGTATGGTTTTTCACTTGTCAGGTGTTGGCAAGTGGGTATTAGTGGATCAATAATCACTAGCAGGTTTGCTAGTGGGTTGCTGGAGTAGGATTCAAAGGAGTTGGGTAGACTCGGTGAATCCGAACCAGGGTACATCCTTTGTTTGTGTTTGCATTCTTGTGTTTGTTGCTCTCAGATTGTATTCCGCACTAAGGTTGCATAAGGGATCTTTAATTTGGCGCAATTTCCTTATTATTGTTATAAAGCATTATAGTGATTTCTCCCTATAATTTCAGATCCTCCATATGATACTTCATCGATTTGCATATGTGTGTGTGTGTGATATCATCGTTTGGATATTCATACATGTATGACGTTAATGTCATTGAAATCTTGATAAGCTTTTGGTATGAAATTTGTCAGAAATCTTAGAAATATTAAAAATGATTTTGATAATGATATTTTATGTTGATGAAGAATCCACATACTCACACTGTGCATGATTGATTGGTCATTGTTAGCATGTTAAATTATTTAATTTTTTTGAGTTGATATAGTCATATAATTCATGGAAAATTGTTGGATGACGTTTAGGCTCTAAAAGATTAAACTCTTTTTTATTGTCTTTACATTTATATATATATATGACTCTTTTTGGATGAATTGAGTAGTAGAAGTCGAATAGGTAGATGTCTTCATGTGTCACTATTCTGAGACAACATAGAAAAAGAAAAAAGAAAAGAAGAAGAGAAAAATTGTCAAAATTGGCCAAAGAAAAAGTAAAAAGCAAGATCAAAAATATGAAAATCTTTTTGAGACCGACAGCTAGTAACCGGATTATAGGGGTGTGTTGAGCAATACGCATGATTGTGGTAGATGAAATAACCATTTAGCGCACCTCAACTCTAAAAGATCCGAAATTTGACAACATGACATCCTCTGTTGGTTGTATCCCTACAGTATGCTTAATAATTTACTCCGAAGAGATGAATATAGTATATTTGTTTAAGGCAATTTATGGATTTGATTTTTTTGGTCCACTAAGTACCAATAATTCAATTAAGGTATTTGATAATATCTACTTTTTTACTTTTGAGCAATATCGGTATGCTTTTGATGTTCATAATATTATGTTATTTTGAGTTAGTGAGGAGTACACTTTGATATGAAAGACATTTCAATCTCGTGTTCCTTCGATATGCTAATATTGTTTCATGTCTTGTGCTTAAATCCTTCAATGAAGTTGATATTTTCTTACTCATGATTATCCTTTTCGATTGATGTCAAAAGGGAGAGAGATAGAAAATTGATGCATGAATTTAGGGAGAGCATGAGAGAGAGTTTGAAAGTTGAGATGCATGAACTTAGTGGAGCTTGTCACAAAATTTATCAGAGCACATAGATATGGGAAGCATTGTTTTATGTTCATGATCATGTGCACATATTTTGGCATAGCCCTATATTGTTTATCTCAATTTTCTATACTTGTTTGTCGTCATCAAAAAGGAGAGATTGTTGGACTAGTTAGCTCACTAACTAGGTCAAAACTTTGATTTTGATAATGTCAAACAAGTATCATGGCTACTGACAAGTGTATTAACTATGTTTAAAGTCAAAACGAAGCTAAACGAAGCTAAATTGACATATATTGGATCATTAGTCGACTAGACACTGTACATAGTCAACTAGCCAACTCTCTGAAATTGTGCCGTCAACATTAGTCGAACAATGCTCTGGAGCTAGTCGACTAGCTCCCAAGGCCTAGTCGACTAATTAATGCAGGCAGCCTGGTTGACTTCGTCAAACACGCAGTTTCATGATTTTTTGGATGTATTTAAGAGTTCTAATTCAACATAAACTTTACTCCTTGAAGACTCATGAATTAAGAGAGCCACTTATGAAATCAAGGGGGAAGAAGAGATCAAGTCAAAAACAAACTCAAGAATTCATATGCAATCCAATAGTTTGAGTTCATGAAGATTGGTGGTGTGTTAATCCTAGTAAGCACATAGAGGCCGGCCACCTTTCATCCTTCTCTCCTAGACGGCCAAGTCAATTGATCATCATCCCTAACAAGCCGCAACATCTTCTCCTTCGTCAAAGGGCCTAAAGCTTCATCAAAGGGAAGGAGTTCTACGGACGATGCTGAATAGTGCATGACTTTCTCCATAGAGCTCATATTGAGAACCGTTTTCGTCATGACGATCACAACTTCACACTCTACGCTACGGTGATATTATTCTGATTTTAATCTCTGTATTAGGTCGTTTTTTTAGTATTTTAGTGTGAGTTGTACTTTTTAAAAGCCAATTGATCGTCATCCCTAGCAAGCCGCAACATCTTCTCCTTCATTAAAGGGCCTAAAGCTTCATCAAAGGGAAGGAGTTCTACGAACGACGCTGAATAGTGCATGACTTTCTACACAGAGCTCAGATTGACGAACCGTTTTTGTCATGACGATCGCAACTTCACAGTCTACGCTATGGTGATATTATTCTGATTTTAATCTCTGTATTAGATCGGTTTTTTAATATTTTAGTGAGTTGTATTTTTAAATAGCTTCATTCAGATGCTATCATTGAGCGTTGAAATCGTTGTACTTATTCTTGTACGGTTCGATTACCACACACAAGTGTCCTCAAGTTTTCTTTTTTATTACAAAAGGGGTAAATCCTAGAGGAGAGGTCAGAGTACGGGCGGGAAGCCTAGGCGGGGAGCCACTCTGTTAAAAATCTGTCATTTATGTGCATTCTAATTTATTCCGCTGCTTGACAATTTTTATTTGTGTCATACACCCTATTCACCCACTAGTGTGTTTTTAATAACAATCCTATAAAAATATCAAAAAATAAAGAAAAATGGATTTTATTTTTGTATATGTATACGTAAATATACATAGATACATGTATATTTATGTTTATACCAAGGTTACCAAGAACACGGATAGCTTTGGTACTAGAAACAAAATCGGTAGTTATAACCCTACTAATTCATAACATTGAACGCTTGTGGGTAAGCTTTGTTTTCCAACATTCTATGGAAAATGTATATTTATGAGCAAGGAATAAATTTTTACAAAGCATTTAAAGAGTTTGTGGATCTGTAAGCATATGCTTATATGTGTATATTTGCGCATAATAATTTGCACAATAAAATGTATCACTGGTGTACCCGATATTAGTAACAATGATCATTTATTTCCGTTAAAAAGTAATAAAAATTAGAATGTTGATATCATTGTTTTAAATCATTAATATATAATAATTCGAAACATGTGATACGGACACGAATTGCAAAGAGTTTAACATATTCTGGTTACACTGCTTTATACATATACATATACACATATATATACATATACACATTTTTTTGACGAGTAAATGTGTATCTTTATATATATCAAAACAATTCAAAACAATACAATCTAGCAAACCAGTAGGAGGCATAAGTGGATAGAGGATAGAGGGGGGGTAGGGCACAAGCGCCGTCACCCCCTACTATCTACATATCAACCTAGCCGAACCTATGGTACAAAAGTCCATAAAAGAATGATGGGGAACAAATAAATAAGAGGAAATACTCCATATACAGATCATGAATCCAAAAAACCCCAGTTTGCAAATGGGGTAGCCGAAGATGGAAGATCACGATCAATATCACGAAGGGCAATTTGGACATCTGCTGCAATAGCCTCAAACAACGATGTTTTCTCCGCTCCCTTTCCTTCAAAGATCCTACTATTCCTCTGTTTCCAAATATGCCACACCATAGATGCCAAAGTGGTTTCAGCTAATGCACCCACACTGTCCTTCTTATTGTAACGAGCAAGAAAAAGATCACCCACCTCTGCTAAGGTTAGGGGAGCAGTAGATGTAATGCCAAGCTTTAATAGGCTCCTGTAAAGAATGTCACGGGAGTAGCTGCATTCAAAAAATAGGTGATCCACACTTTCTATGGCATCATCCTTACATAACACACAGTGCTGGCTAGTTGAGACACCCCATTTATGTAGAATATCCCTTGTGAGAAGCTTACCATGGAATGCTCGAAGAAGTGTAACTGCCATTTTGGGGATATGATTACTGTACCAGACCACTCTATAATAAGGGAAAGGCGTACCAACAGTGCGAGAGCCCTCCCATGCTTGCCTAAATGTGCAACTCGGCCCAGATATCCACTCCCATGAGTCGTTGCCGTGAGAAAGAGAGATACCCCGAAGTGAAGGCTGCAAATCTCTAATGGTTGGGACATCTTTCCAACCAGTAGGGCCCCAGTAGTCCACTACTAATTTCCGTTCTTCACCTACAGGAATATCATGGTGCCAGGTAATGGGGCCAGTAGGTAGCCAGTTGTCATACCAAAAAGAGGTTGAGGCACCATCCTTAACAACTCGTCGAATGAGCTTGTGGGAAATAGGGTGGGAGCGTAGCATGAATTTCCACGTTCCAGAGTTAATAGGCTTAGGCTTAACGCTGAAGAAACCCGTCTTACCAGAGATGTAATGCCCTCTCATATATTCAGCCCACGGCCCTTCAGAAGAAAGCAACCGCTAAGTCAGACGGACACCTGACGCCACATTTAGATCAGATAGTAGCCTGAGGCCCACTCCACCCTCCTTAGGGGTGCATAAATCTCGCCAAGCCCAAATATGCTGATTCCCCCAAATAAACCGCCTGTAGGCAGAGGTGATAGTACGAAGGGTAGAAGCAGGAATGCGATACGCAAACATCCAAAAAGCCACCATGCCATAAATTACTGAGCGGACCAGCTCAATTCTACCAGATATGGAGAGGAGTGTCGAAGACCAACCCTGAAGTCTTTTCTTACATTTATCCACCAGGCGTCTAAACATGGATGCTTTGTGATAGTGTGCTGATAGAGGCAAACCCAGGTATGTTGAGAAGGAAGACACCCTTTTAATCCCAAGACTACTGGCTAGACTCCCAGGTTCCTTAGTACCTTTACTGAAGATAACTGAACTCTTTTCCCAATTTATCTGGAGCCCCATATAATTATAAAAAGTAACCAACAACTCCCCGATTCCCAAAAAAGAGTGGTGGTGTGCCCGACAGAAAACGAGCAAGTCGTCTGCGAATAATAGGTGAGAAATGGGCCCCATTCTCCTCATAGGATGGATAGACCTCCTAGCTACAGCGTCGGCCATAAGGAAGGAAAAAGCTTCCATAACTATAACAAAAAGATACGGAGATAATGGGTCACCTTGTCTAAGACCTCTGTTCGAAGAGAAATACCCCGCAGGAGAGCCATCAACTAAGACTGAAAAAGATGGTGTAATGCATTCTGCAATCCAAGTGATATACCTGACACCAAACCCCATCTGGTGCAACATAAATAGGATAAATTCCCTGTTAACACTATCAAAAGCTTTGCGCAGGTCCAATTTTAAACATGCTCTGGAACCCATATGGTTACTAAAATCTCGGATTTGCTCATGGGCCAGCAAAGTACAATCAGTTAGGAGGCGCCCCTTCAGAAAAGCTGCTTGATTGGGAGATATCAGTTCATTAATAACATGCTTCAATCTGTTACAGAGAATCTTGTTGATGATCTTATATAGGACATTACAACATGCAATTGGCCTGTAATCTCCAAGAGTAGTGGCTTTTGCATTTTTAGGAACCAAAGTGAGAAAAGTAAGATTAACCTGGGGTAACATCGAACCTTATCTAAAGAAAGAAGCCACCGCCTGAACAACATCACTGCCAATAATATCCCATTCATTCTGAAAGAAGAAAGCGTTGAATCCGTCGGGCCCCGGTGCTTTATCCTTCCCAATCTGGAACACAGCATCCTTTATTTCTTTAACGGTTACCCCCCTCTCCAACCAAACAATAGCTTCATCTGTGAGTTTGAGCTTTGGGATAACCTCAGGGAACACATTCCAGTAATTAACCTGAGAGTAGAGATTCTCAAAAAATATTGGGGCTTCTTCTCTTAAACTGGTGGGATTAGTACTTCTGAGACCATCCGCATTAATCAAATGAGAGAGGTTGTTGTAAGTTTGCCTTGATTTCATAAAGGTGTAAAAAAATATGGAGTTTCTGTCCCCCAGCTTCAGCCAGTTCTGTCTGCTCTTTTGCCTTAAATCAGCTTCTTCCATGTCAAGTGCCTTAGCAAGTTTGAAGGTAGCAGCTTGCTCCTGAAGTTGGAGCTCAAAATCTATTGCAATTTCCGGTTTTGATTGGATATGCAATAGGGACTCACGGCAAAGTTCTGTAGACATTTCCACTTTATAGTTGGCCGAAAATGACCTCAGCACAGCTTTTAGTCTAAACAATTTGTTCACCAGACTTCGCATAGGACAGACTTGCGGTTTATTATGGGGCCAATTTGCAGCAATAGTATTTTTGTACCCAGGGAAAGAGCTCCAAGAATTAAAGAATTTAAAGGGCTTGGGGAAGGTGGGTACCTTGGGGAGGAGATACATAATCATTGGGGCATGATCGCTAGAACCTGGAGAAGCGTACTCCAAATACGACGGTGGCAAGCTATTAATCCATGTCGGGTTGCAGAGGATCCTGTCGAGTCGAGCGGAAATGCGCGCCCGGCCGATACGCCTATTGTTCCAGCTATAGCTATTACCAATACTCTTCATATCAATCATCTGGCAATACCGTATACAATTATTGAAGTCATCTGCACCTCTTGAGTCCAAGGCACGTCCACCAATTTTTTCATTAGAAAAACGAACACAATTAAAATCCCCCCAATATCCATGGCCTATTCCAAAGAATGAATAGTCCAAAGCCACCTCACTCCACAGATCCTGCCGAAGTGAGGCCAGGTTAAAAGCATATACTATCGTAAGCCCCATTGCAAAGCCATCAGAATTTGAGACCACCAAAGATATATGTTGCGCCGACTTTGAATGAGGTAAACAGCTCCAGATTGAGCCATCAAAGTGAATAACGAGACGACCCCCCGAATGCATCGACCTGTTATCCACACAACACCAATTACTGGGGAAACATTTAGAGATTCTGGCCTCATTTAATTCCTCCACCTTGGTCTCTAGCAAACAAACAATGGAAGGCTTCAATTTTTGGACTCTAGCCTTAAGGTCTTTCCTCCTCGAAGAGTTGTTGAGACCCCTAGTATTCCATAGGAGAACTGACATTAAGGCACGATTTGGAGAGCTCCACTACTACTAGCCAGTCGCGAGCTCCTACGGGTGGCAGAATTTGAAATATTTTTCCCCAAATCTTTCTTCAATTTATTTTTGTCGGCCAAGTCTTTCAAAGCGTCCTGATGGGCTTCCCATCTCGGATTAGGAAATGAACAAGATTCAGGCGCCTCAGCATCATCCGAATCGAGCAAGAGTGATGGAAGCTGGGTACCGCTCCTGCAGAAATCATTTAATTGCGAAGGAAGTGGTATTAGCACATCTGGCCCTTCAAGAGAAGTTGAATTTTGTTCCTCTGGATGAGCAACAGACATCTCGGGACCATTGGTCTGAGTAGGCCCCCCTGCTAAGGGAAAGTCGCTACGCCCCACTAACGAAAATGCCCCAGGTCCCGCTAGGACACTACTATCGTCACATTGAGCCCCATTACCGCAATACATCACAGCAGAACCAGCGCAATACTCTCCCCTTCGAGTAAAAAATTCTTCCTCCCACCATTCCCATTCTGTAGCACGTCAGAATGCATTGGACTTTTAGCACAGCTACTAGCAACTGTGTGATCTATAGGGTGCTTCATCTTCATTTTTTGAGGGGACACCACAGTGGTTGTGTCAATTAAACCCTCAGTTTGACTCTCCTCCACCGAAAAAGGCCCAGATGCTATAGTTGCCTTAACCGATTGCTTTTTAAAATTTCCATCAACAAATTTAAGCCCCCCTGAATCTTCATTTATGGCTGAATCCCCAGACTTACCCACTGCCCCATGGCTAACATCATGCACATTTGATGATTCAACAGGCTTTGACACAAGATTTTGGATTGAAGTGGGCTCCCTAGGCTCGGAGGCAGTAGGAGCACATTGAGAGTCAGTGTGGCCAAAGCATGGGCATAAACTGCAATGTGGTGGTTCCCCTTCATACTTCACATCCACAGAGAACTTAGACCCATCTTCTAACGCAACTAGCACAGATCGTGTCAAGGGTGCCTTAGCTTTCACTTCAACAAGGCAACGGGCATACAAGATCCTATCCAGATTAGTCGTAGCACGGTCAAGACAGATAGGGGTCCCAACAACACTGGCAACAATATTCATAATATCGAGGGTCCACAGATGCAAGGGCATGTTATGAAGCTGTATCCAAACCGGGACTGCAGATAGAATATCACGATCGTGTTTTAAAGATTGGCTCCACTGTTGGAGAACAAGTCTTCCGTCAAATAACCAAGGCCCTTCATGCAATATCATCTCACAGTCCTCACCTTTTTCAAACCGGAAATAAAAAAACCCATTTTCTTTGGAGAAAATCCGTATACCTCCCTTAATCTTCCAGAGGCGCTCAGCCCATGTCTTGATTTGCCCATAATAGGGGATATCCCCTAGTACATACCCCACAAGAGTATTACGCCAACGAGCAGCTCCCGTCTTGACAAGCGAGGTCGAGACGCACGCCATAACAGTACCATCCTCACCAATGTGGGGGGGGACCAGTGACATCACCAGTGGATCCGCATATTTACGCCGTGAAGAGCAAATATCAACCCAAGAACGCAGCCCAGCATCAGAATTAATGCGTATGGATGCCGGAGGCCTAACAGGCAATTTCACAAACACCTTGGAAGCACCACCTTGGCCCAATGAAGATGCTCTCTGAGGACGAGAATTCCGACCTCCATGGACGATGCTCTCACGGTGGCCTCTCCCATCAGTCGGAGGACGAGAATTCCGACCTCCATGGATATAATTGCCCGCTCCTGCTCTGGGAAATTTATTCCCCTTATCAGAATATCCCTTCTTAATCTTACGGTGGTCAACCAAAATCCACCTTGAATCGTGATTCGAACTCCCATCCAAGTTTCTCCCATTAACATCTCCCTGAGAACTTTGATTTCCCCCAGCCGAAGTCTTTTAACCCAAGACAACAGAAGGCCCGGGTCCCAAATGAGACGAACCCAAACCCCGACATGCTTCAGATGGCCGCTTCTCCTTGGGGCCATCTCCAGTCAACAATGGGTCGTTTCCAGTGGGCAAGGCGCCGCCGGGGTCTTCCGGATCGCCAATCGCTCTCTCTCTCCGCTTTTTCCGCTCGGCATTTTTGATATACATATACACACATACACACACACACACAAATATATATATATGAATATACATGTATTGTATAAATGAATACGTACAAAGAGAACGAGATTAAAGTAAAACAGATGGTACCCAACCAAATTTGGCCAAATGCCATCTGTCCCCCATCAATCTCACGTATAAAAATGTATATGTAAATTTATACATACATATCTATAACTATTATTAAAATCAAACATTTTAGAATCATATTTATCTTGTTGTCCCTCCTTTCATATCCCTTCTTTTTTTTAAAAAAAGTTTATTTCCTTTTTGTACATATCCATTTTCTGAACAAATTTATTATTTTTAATAAAAACAAAACAAATAAAGTAAACCAATTACTTATAATATATAATCATGTTTAGAAATAGAATTCTTTTAAGAATTAAGTTTCTAAACCTAAAATTAAAATACAAATAAAGAAAATTGAGAATTCTGTTTTTTTATTCCTTGTTTTATACAAATTATTACTTTTAATAAAAAGTTATAAAAATATCATTTGATAAAAAAATACAATTCTGCTTATAGAATACAATTACGTTGAGAATTGAGGTCTAAAAGTAAAACTAATATATACATTAAAATTTAATATATAATCTAAATTACTCTTGAAAGCAAATTGACAAAAAATTGCCCCCCTTTTTCCATATCAATGTATATTCATATTTTAGTGTAGTATATATAAATCAGAATTAAGTTTTCTAATTATTAAAATAAGTAACATAAGAAAATACAGATCAAAGCTCTTTTAAAGCTAGAATTTCACTCGAACGAAAAGATGTAAAATAATAAATTTATAAAATAGAAGCATATTAAATTAGAATTAAATCTAATAAAAATTCTAAAAAGTAAATAATTTAAAACAATGTCCCTTATTTCATGTCACCCCACTTTTTATTAAACAAATGTATTTCCTTTTTGTTCCCATCCTTTTTAAAAATATTATTATTATTAATATTATTATTAAAAACAAATAAAAAATAAAATCAATTATTTATAAAATAATATTCTCATTTTGAAACAGACCTCTATTGAGAATTAAGTTTATAAAACTAAAATAAAAATAAAAATAAAGAATATTAAGTATTTCTTTGTCCTCTTTTTATTCTTTTTTTCCAATATTTTTAATGAAAAGGAATAATTAAAAATTTTATTTAATATAAAATCAATAAAATTCTGTTTATAAAATTGAATTATGTTGAGAATTGAATTCTAAAAGTAAAACTAAATATACAAATTAAAAAAATAATTACATAATTTGCACTATAAAAAGCAAATTGATAGAAATTGTCCCTCCTTTCCTCAACTGGTGTATATTCGTAATTTAATAAATTATGTATAAAATAAAGCTACGTTTTATATTTGTTAAATAGGTAACATAGAAAAATACATGTAAAACTCTTATGAAGCTAGAATTACACTTTATTTGAAAGAAATATAATAAAATATCATCATCATCATCTTAGCCTTCATCCTAAAAAGTAAGATCAACTTCATGGACTCAATAGAAAGAATATCAGATCATGATCACATCGGATTATAATATCATATACTCATTTTTCACGTATTACGATCTAAATCTTTTTTGTCAAACTAATATCTTTCTTATCACTTCTTATCACTTCCATCCATGTCTTCATTGGCCTATCTCTCTTTCCCTTGATCTTTATATTCATGTTCCATCTTTCTAACGATTACATCAATTCATCTTCGACGTATATGAACAAATCATCTCAATCAATGTTCTCTTATATTATCGTATATAAGGACCCATCCTACCTTTGCTTTTATATTCTTGTTTCTTATCTTAACTTTTTTAGTATTTTTACGCATTAACCGTAACATTTGCATCTCTACCACACACAAACTCTACTCATACTTCTTGGTGATAGCATAATGCTCTGTATTATATAACTAAGTTGGTCCAATCATTGTCATATAAAACTTACCATTTAACCGTAACGATACATTTCAATCGCATAATACTCATGTTATGACTATCCAATGCAACCATCCTGCTTTGTCATGCTTCCTTTCTCGTCTTATTAATTGTATTAGCTGTAGCATACTCCATCCTATTAGGCTTTTACCATACGCAAAATTTATGGGGAAAAGCAAGGTGCGACAGGCCATTGTTATTGTTGCAGCTGTTGTTTGCTGCCAAAGGCCAAAAAGCGACAAGTTTGCTGCTACCACTAGTGACAAAAAAGTAGTAGCAACAATAGGAGATGTTCCATAATCGCCATCGTCGTCTTAGCCTTCATCTCAAAAATTACGGTCGACTTCAGGGACTTAATAGAAAGAATGTCAGATTGTGAAATCAGATACTTGTTTTCCATGCATTACGATTTAAAGCTTTCTTTGTCGTCAAACTAAGTTCTTTCGTATCGATTCTTATCGCTTTCTCCCATTTCTTCTTTAGCCCACATCTCTTTCTCTTTATCTCAACATTCATATGCTTTATTTTTCTAACGGACACATCAATATATTTTCAACATATTTGATCAAAGCATCTCAAACAATGTTTTTTCATCTTATCTTCTCTATGGATCACATTTACCTTCGCGTATTACCTTGTCTAGTATTTCCACATATCTATTGTAACATTCGCATCTCTGCTACACACATACTATATTCATATTTTTTTAATGATAGCCTAACTATCTACATCATATAACAAATCTGATCTAACCATCATTCTGTAAAATTTAACTTTAAACTGTAACGATATATTTTGATCGCATAATACTCCTATTACAGCTCTCCACTTTAACCATCTTACTTTAATTTTATAATCATCTTCCTTAGTCCTTACATCATCTTGAATAACCGACCCGATATTAAAATAATTACCTATATAATTTTCATATGATAAGCTATCATGCTTTGATTTTTATGCCTCACGCTACTAAACTTACATTCCATATATACGGTTTTGTTCCTACTAAGTCTAAGACCTCAAATCTCTAATATCTACCTCTACAAATCTAACTTTAAAGTTACACTATTTTTATCTCCTCTATCAAAATAATATCATTTGCAAATAACATATACCAAGACACCTCATCTTGAATATACATAGTGGGCTAATCTATCACTATAGCAAAAGAGGAAGGGACTCATGAACGAACCTTGATGTAACCCAATGGTGATCAAACAGGCATCTTTTAGTTCTTCACAAGTATTCACATTAGCTATTGCTCCTTGATACATGTTTTAAAGTAAAATAACATCTTTATAAAATAAAAGTACATTAAATTAGAATTCAATCTGATAAAATTTCTAAATAGACAAATTTTATAACTACTTTTAAAAGTAAATTAACACAAATTTTGGTTCATCTCTTTTTTTCTTCTATATATCCTTAATTTAATGTATCATGTATTAACAAATAATATTATAAATTATAAATTAAGATCAAAATAAGATTTCACTTTGCTTTATATATATATATATATATATATATATATATATATATATATATATATATATATTCATATTAAACCAGAATTTTAATCTACTTAGAAAAAATATAGTAAAACAAAATCTCGACAAAATAAAATTTCATTAAATTAAAATCTTAATTTACTTAGAATGCTTGTAATTGATTATTTCTTTTTACTAAAACTTGGCAAATTAAAATGTTAAAATATAAGGCATTTAGATTTAAATACATGAACATTAAAATTAAAAATAATATATCAATATAAATTTATAAAAATATAAATATTAATATCAAAGAAAAATTTCACTATACATAAGATGAAATTAAAATAGCATAGATAGAAATTAATGTCGAACTAGACTTTTGAACTAGACTTCCACTCAACTCCATCTGAAAACGGAACATATTAAAACAAAATTTCAATTATTTAGCCTTATGAAAATAAAACCTAAAAAATCAAAATCACTATCTAATAAAAATTCTAAAACTAAAACAAAATGTGTGGCTTATATGATTAATAGTTCTTCTTTTCATGCATGTGGCACAAGCATAAAACTACTTTGTATATACACGCGTGTATCATATATCACAATACCATTGTAGATAGATAATTGCAATGGATAGCATGTAAACCAATCGTGGTGCATGTAACATATTATTCATATTAATATCTTTAAGCCATGTTTCCTAATATGGGGTGTAAGAATGTTTAATAATTTAGAATATTGACAATAATTGAATTCCAATACGGAGATGATCGATGTCCTAGCCTTGAATACAGGAAAACATGAGCATGAAATGAAATTGGTACGGAAAACACGAGCATGACATGAAATTGGGAAGCAAGGCTGACATTGCAGTATCAGTATCGGCGTTAATCCAAGGTTTATAGTTTAGACAAATCGGTCATAACGGGCACTTCATGAATTTAATTTTTAACAAGTAAAAAAATTAAGATAATTATCGAAACTTTTGACATCTTTTTAGAAGAACTGAGAAAATATATATTATATTATGTAAAAAAGTAGTCGGTGCAATGTTCACCGATATGTAGACAGTGTACTTCAGTTTTTGGGGATATTGATAACTAGAAAATCATAGGATTTCCCAACGGATTCATTGTGACTTCACAGATATCGAGATAAAGATTAATCAACCATTTAACACCAAAAAATGAATCGACTATCGCAAATTGGCATATATTACAGTGAAACACATGGAAACTATTGCAGTTCTGCCTAGGGGTTGGCAAACGGATCGGTTCGGGTCAAGTCTAATCCGACCCGTTGCGGGTATATCTGAAACCAAACCCAGATCACATACGGGTCAGAAACATAAAACCTGTACCCGGGCCGGAGGGTTATCTGGTTACTGAACCCGGCCTGCATTAATAAATTTTTTTCTTTGAAAAAATAAATTAAGTAAATGGGCAAGCGAATGAATCGATCCCCAACCTCTGCATGCATGAACACATTCCCAACCACTAAGCTAAATGGTGTTGTGTTCTTTCAAGAGTCTCAATTTATTTATGTAAATTAAAAATCAAGATTTGAAATTAACAAAAAAATTGCAATGACGCGAATCGAACCCTTGACCACTTGTGGAATAATTGAAACTCTTAACCAAATCTCGAATTGCAGCTTGCATTTGAATGTTATAATATGGAATATAAATACAAATATAATATAAAACGGGTAGAATCGGGATGGATCCGGGTTGACAAGTCAAACCTGAACCCGACCAAGATATTTATCGGGGTCAGCCATGTCAATCAAGATTCTGCCTGACCGTTTATGTCTCTACCCATGGCCAGGTTCAGGTCGGTTCAAGTCGGATTCATTTTGCCACACCTAGTTCTACCTCCTTTTCTATATAAAAATTTGAAATCCTTTGAACTGAACAAGATTTCATTCGGATGTTCTTTATACAATGATATCATGTGGTCTTAGATTCATATAGGCCGATGTGAAACAGATACGATTTAATACCAAAAAATATAGACAATACTCATGTCTCGGGTACATCAGTATCAAGATGATATTCCTCGTACGAACGAGAATCAACCAATTTTTTAATCCATATAGGGAACTAAAAGTTTGCCATTCATATATAAAAGTATAAAACACAAAGTACTAATCTTCATACATATATTTACTAGTCATAACACGTATCATCGGGCACGGTTCATTTAAAATCTTTATTTCTCCAAAAATTATTTCACCCTCCAAAATTTTGGGACATATAATATTCCACTTCACAATTTAAAAGAACAAAAAGTTAGGCGCATTCGGCACGGGCAGGCGCATAATTAATTCTTTCCCACAAGTAATTCCACAAATAATTAACTATATTTTCCAATGATTGATGAGGGAGAGTTAATGCGAGTGAGAGGTGTTCAAGTTTCTTTCCTTGGAAACGGGTGGGTGATTCAAATTGTTGGGTGGGATCCAGATGTGTTAATTTGTGAATGGATGTGATTTCTGCCCCCATCATCAATCCACGTGATCAGATCTCATTGAATCTAGCCACGTCAGCGATCCATGTGCTGATGTTTTTTGGTTTTCCAAACACTCATCTCAACCTTTCTTTTACCAAGATTAAATTCTAGTCATTCTTCTATCAACCTCTTTATACATCAACATGACATCAGCTTGTCCTAGTCAGCAAGGCAATTCAAAAAAATCCTCAAATGTAATATTGATGCCTATATAAAGCCTACATGAACTAATTCAGGAAATGTGTGCATTGATGCAAACCTACATGTGTCATCTCATTTTCACTTTTCCTCTCATCTTTTATTTGTCAACTTATAGTCATGGTTCTCCTCAAATTAAAAGGGAAACATATATTCGGCTAGCTATTAATAACCTCTTTGACATTAGCAAAAGTTACTGACTTAAAATAAATCAGCTAGCCATTAGGAACCCACCTAACCTTTATAAAAGTTTAGGTAATGAAAAAAAAATGGAAACCAATCCCTAAAAGAAAGAAACAATAATAATAGCAATAATATGGTCTTCCCAATTAAAATCTCACTTTCATGCTAAAACCAAGTTTCCATCTGTCACTTTTACTATCTATCCTTGGATGGTGATATTTCTCAAATTCTGACAACCTAAGTTGGGATTGTGTGCATGTTGAATTTACTCAACTTGAATTTGTATTGCACGGAGAGTGGCTGAACCCTTGAAGATGGTCACAACAGTTGTAGCATGTGGCAGATATCCTTTCTTGTGGAATAGTACCATCCATTCAACCTAATCTATGAAGAGCAATGTTCTAAATATCGGAAATCGGTCGCGTATCGGCCTAGGAAATTTGATATCGGATTGCGGATATCGGGAATATATCGGAGATATTGACTAAATATCGGAGTGTCATATCGGATGCTTAAAAATGATGACATATGTAAGTATAGATGTATATAGGAAGATATACACTATACTAACTCAAATAAAAGTATGTTTTGGTTATACTTCTCTCGTTAAATATGAATATCGAGGATATTGACTAAATACCGGAGTGTCATATCAGATGTTAAAAAACGATGTCAAATAAAAACATGTGTCTAAGAAAATATAAACTATAGAAACTCAAATAAAAGTATGTTTTAGGTATACTTACCTCATTAAACGTGAATATCAGTCATCCACTTAGTGGAATATTTCTTTAAGTGGTCAGAAACCAAGCGAGTTAAATACCAATAAAATACGATAATAAAATCAGGAAGCATGCGTTAAAAATTAATAAACAATAAACATGACCATTAGAGAATTTAACATTTACGATATGATTAGGCCAAACCAAAAAATAAATATTCCCCTCAAGTCTGAAACATGTAAAAAACTGCAAGTTGGGACTTTACACTTGGCCGATACTGAAATTTTTTAAAAAAAATAAAAAATATTATTCATGAGGATCAATATTATTCAAATGGACCCACAATGATAGCTCAAATAAGCAACTTTCCATATCGTTCATGTGGATCAATATTAATAGTGTGAAGATGAAAATCAAAAAATTATAAAAATATAAATATATATAAAAGTTAGAGAATACTCACCTTGATCGAAAAACCATCTCTTGAGAAGAACGAACGTTGGACTGAAAAATACCGAAAACTGAAAAAATTAGAAAATGAAAAAAAATGAAAAAGATAAAGAATACTAAGTAGTAAGTACTAATCTTGATCAAAAAATCTCTTGCGAAGATCGAAAATCAGATGTCAAAAGCTCGATCGACGGAAAAACCCTAAAACTGGAAGGAAAAAAAATTAAAAACTGAAAAAATGAAAAAAAAATGAAAAAAAAGGCTCGACTACTCACCTTGATAGGAAAACACTTTCTTGCAAAGATTGAATGCCGGACGTCGAAGCTCAATCGATTGTCGCCGAAAATTGTCGTCGGACGGAGCTAAGTAAGGAGCGGAGCGGCGTAAGGAGCGGAGCGGCGTAAGGAGCGGAGCGTCGAGAGGGGCGGAGCGTCATGATTAGAATTATGACAAAGCAGCGCCGAGAGGGGCGGAGCGACATGATTAGAATTATGGCAAAGCAGCGATTATCTCTCAAAAATCCTGATGCCTCGTCGTTTTAAGTAAATGATTGGGTCGGATGACTCGGGTCTGATCCACTTTTAAGTGGACCGAACGGCTAACTTTATTTTTAAAAACCTGTGAATTGCGGCCGATGTTTTAAAGGGTTGTATCGGCCGCAATATTGGCCGCAACCCGATATTGCGGCGATATTTCCCCAAATATCAGAAACCACAATAAATAAGCATATATCGTATCGGTCTAGTGATATCCGGTATTGCGGCCGATATATCAGATAGTAGACCGATATTTAGAACACCTATGAAGAGTCGATGCTTCAAAGTGACTCTTGTGTCCAAGCTGGAGATTGACGTTTACAAGACACTTGTCTGACAATAGTCATGCCAGGCTTTGAAAAAAAATCAAAAATTACTTGTCAGAATCGTGTCGGTGTCAACCCTTTAAAAGAATAAGATGATATAATTTCGAACACCCTGGATCGATCTGTCATTAAAATGGATAAAAGGAGACCTCTTTGATGCATGTAGATACAGCATAATTTAGCATCACCCGAATATTTTAGGACCATCATAAATTAGTATTAGCTGAGGTACTAGGTTGGACTTTAAGGGTGTTTTCTTTATGGATTAGCCGAGGTACCGAAATGGACATTAAGAAAGTTATACACTTATTAAGATTTAATTCTTTTAACTAGTATGCCTTAATCTCAATGATTTTTTTTCTGTTTGTGAATACATAGACACAAGTGCAGTATGTATATATATAGGGCTGTGTTGCACTATGTATACATTTTTTTCTGTTTGTGAATTCATGGTTTACCTGTTACATACAATCTACCAATGAATATGCTAAATGTAGAGAATTTATGTGTATGAAAAAGTACCAGGAAAACTGAGTCTGACTCAATTCGACGCCATGAATGACACGGAGAGAGCATTTCGATGTCTCTACAGGGTTTAGATTGAGTATGAATTCCCATAAAACATATAAAGATTCAGGATCATGGTACCTAACCTGTTGCCAACACTACGTATAAAGCCATCTTCAATTGAGATCACATTGCAAAAACGTTGTCAGGGTAATATCAAATCACAACATGGATTAATTTGTGCATCTTTCCATATTTAGTCGAGTAAACGCAAGAATAAAGAAGGAATGGTATTGAAGACGACAGAACAGCGTATAATTAGAGCTTCTGATAAACAATAAAATTTCGGTGAAATGGGAACATCTAATCATGCCTCAACCTGGAAATGGACCTAGACTAAGTAGAGTTCCAACCAACTGGTGGGAAGCATATGCAGGTGACATCGCTTTCAGGTGTTCAATTTGACGCAAACCAATTACTTCTATTGATAGTGCAATAGGTGGCTAGCCCATCTGGAACACTTTATGCTTGGTCGTGGGGTTCTAGCTTTGAATCACAGACATTAAAATAGGGGAGACAGTGATAGGATCCAAAAGAGATCTGAAATTTATTAGTAAAACTGAAATAAAAGAGAAATGATTACAATTCTAGGGGTAATCGCCCTCCCAAGACGCCGATTTATTGGGGACGTCCGCACCCTCTCTATGACCAAGAGAATTCTCTCTATTATGAAAATAATCAAATCGATACCCTCCCTGGGGCCGGCTAACCTCCCCCTTATTTATAATAATCCAACCCAATGTCTAATGACCCAAATACCCCTACATTAATCCAAAATAACACAAACCCCCCAAAATGCCTCTTTAATGGGCCGGATCTATCATTACTCCGACCCTGAAAATCCACCTTGTCCTCTAGGTGGTGCATGAGGTGTGTGTGGCTTCCGTTCCAAGCTCTGATTGCATGCCTCCTCCCAGGTCAAAAGGATGTGATTGTCCTCCACCGCTTCCAACGACGTCTTGGAAATTACCGTCGGGTCAAGGCGGGGCCCGAAGGGTGTCGTCGGGCTCCCACAAACAATCTGGAGGGTCGTCGCCATCGTCATGACTCATGCTGCTGGAAGGACTCTGTCGCTCGCTGTTTTGGGCCCAAAAAGATAAATCCTTGTTGTCCGGCGTCTCGGAGGGCCCGTCATCGCCGTTGAAGGGCCGGCAGCCCCCATGGGGTACCCTGGAGGGGCCGACGTCCCTTCTGGAGGGGCGGCACCCCCCTGGAGGCCCCAGGAGGGGCTGGCGCCCATGCAGTTGGGGCGTCAGCCCTCCTGGGGCCCCCAGGAGGGGCTGGCACCCCTTCCCGAGGGGCGACAGCCCCCCTGGGGGCCCCAGTAAGGGCTGACGCCCCTGCAGTTGGGGCGACAGCCCTCCTGGGGGCCCCAAGAGGGGGTGCCCCCCTCTGTTTTGTTGCCGAAAGCGGCGACTCTAGTTGTTTCTCCGCCGAAAGCGTCCTCTTTTGCCCTAGATCTAGGTTTTCGCCCAAATCTGAAGTTTCCACCGCCTTCAGATCCAGATCTGAAACTTGATCCGCCTTCGGATATGAAAATTTAAGGGCATTTAGATCTGCCGCAAACTCCTTCAAATCTTGTCTGTATTCTTGGCGTGATTGTTGTAACTGTAACTGGAGACATAATTGTATGACGATCTCTAACCATTCTTGCCTGGATCTCCTCCAAACCGCCATAGATCGTTGCTCTGATACCAAAATGATAGGATCCAAAAGAGATCTGAAATTTATTAGTAAAACTGAAATAAAAGAGATAAATGATTACAATTCTGGGGGTAATCGCCCTCCCAAGACGCCGATTTATTGGGTACATCCGCACCCTCTCTAGGACCAAGAGAATTCTCTCTCTATTATGAAAATAATCAAATCAATACCCTCCCTAGGGCCGGCTAGCCTCCCCCTTATTTATAATAATCCAACTCAATGTCTAATGATCCAAATACACCTACATTAATCCAAAATAACACAAAGCCCCCAAAATGCCCCTTTAATGGGCCGGATCTATCAGACAGCCTGTGTGATTAATTGGCATTCATAAAGAAGATGGATTTACTGGAAGCATGAAACGTGTGCGTGCAAGAGAGATGTCTGTGCGCAAAAATAGGGGCAGCGGGACGGGGGGAATACCTTAGGAACTGCACCATCTCCAATTAAATTGAGCTGTGAAAGAATCTCTTGCTGCCATTTTGCAGGAGATGAGAAGCTGGAAGATGAAACCCCGGCAGCCATACTAGCAGCATCCAGAAGAGTTCCATCGTATTTCAGTTCAACATGGTCAAATGGGTTGTCTGGGATAACAAACCCATAATCCAAAAGGAAAAGATCATTGGTTAAACAACCATAGTTCAGCATTATTGGAGTACCTTGCTCAATCTGTTTTTCTGCTACAACCTGTGAAGTGTGGAAATATTCAATGTAAACTTCCAGAACTTGATGACCTAAATGGTGAAAATTCTACAAATCTTTGTGGTGTAGTGCTTTTTGAGAAATTAAATAGGGAGCAGTGGTATTCAGATAATCAATATGTTAACAAAAACAAGCATCTAACCAGCTTATTGATTCAAAGATAAAATTTAAATTAGTTCAATATACAGCATAACAAAAGAACTACATTAAATGGAGCAATGAAACCCACACAATGTCAGTGGGAACTATGACACATAAAAATTCAACTTATCAACTCAGCACCAATTCAATATAAAGAATAACAGAAGCACTCTTAATTGAAGTAATGCAACCGATATACTTGCCACTTTCCATTATGGCACATCAAAACCAAACTTATCGACTCAACATTACGAATGCTTAATCTTTGTTAAATGAAAATGAATACCATTTTTGAAAATTTTGTTTAAGAAAGTTTCATTTAATCATAAGACCTTTTTCTTTAAAAAAACCCCCAACAACATGAAACATCAGGCTTCGGTTAAAGAAGTATTAAAACGGAGATAGAATTACCAGGAACCCATCCCAAACTCTTTGTGACAATAGTTGGTTACTGCCTCTGAAAATCCTACCATGTTGTAACTTTTCCTTCACCGCTCCCCATGAAGCATTCATATTAGGACAGAAAGAGAAAGACATCACTTCTGGATGCAGAGTTTCTAATAAAATTTATTACATTATCATAGAATTTAAGAACTAATTTAAACATATATGGTAGCAAATGCTATATGTAGTCGTATTTTTGTGTGATCGCAATTTTAAAGATTAAGAAGCTGAAAACGGTCTTTATGATTCATATGTGGAAACATAATTTCATATTTTGTGTTCTTTGTTAGCGCCTAGGTTAGAAGCAAGTAGGAGATTATTAATCAACAAATTGGAAACTTACACTTCTCATAATATCCAGCTTATATGTAATGTAACCTTTTAGTGTTCAGTATTCCTGTTTTAGGTTAAAAAGCATATAGCTGTATGCATCTGGTTGTGTATGTACATGATTATGCTTCTATAAGTTTATCCTTGTTGTATTGTGTCCCAATATTCCCAAAAAAATAAAATAAATAACTCCATTTGCCCATGTAGTATCACTTCATATGCATGGTTTGTTAAAGTCGTGTTACAGAACAAGTATAAATTGATGATTCAAGTGAATGAATACCGTTAAACCTTCAAACTGTTAGATTTAGATTGCTATTACACAAGAAAGTGTATAAATCGCAAAATAGGTAGTAAGCATACGGCATCGTAGGCAATAGAATGAGCTTAAGTTTGAGGTATATATGGAGTTGAAATATGGGAAGATTCTTAGCAAGCAGCGGCACTATGGCCAAGTCATGGTTTTCAAAGCTGAGAAAACAGCAGAACTTACTTTCACTAGCATCTTTGATTTACTAGCATCTTGCTCCTGGATAATGCGAGCATTAGGATGGAAACTGTGGTTGCACATATCAATTAGTGGAAGCATCATAGGGACATCATTCGGCTTGCCATGTGAAAGGATTTCACCATGCAAACGGAAGGCTCGAGAAGAAACTGCTGACATGGCCCAGCCAAGGGAAGATGCATCAACATCTTTCCCCTCGAAAGGGTGGTCCTTTGGTGTAATACCATCAAGCAAACGTTTAACTTCTTTTTCAAACTCAAGAAGGAAGCGGCATCTTTTATTTACCTGAAATATTTAAATTTGAACATGACCACTATATACCAAATTCCATACTTAAACCTTACTAAACTAAGATAATGATATTAATCAATTACTAGAGCTATAAAAGAACCTGGTGCAGAAGAGGCGCATACTGAAAATTCTTTATATCCTCTCCAGAAAAGAAAATAGGTATGCTGAATGTTTCTGGTAGATTGCTAATATAAGGCCACCAAAATGAACCAACTTCTGCTCTTTCTTGAAGAAGCTTCAACCCGAGTCTCATAGCCCATAGTTCCTCTGTTACATGCTCCCCACATATGTCCAATTTACTCCCTTACTAAAAAATTCAGAATAGCCTAATTTACAAAATAGGAAGTTATAGGATATGCTGATGGCAAAGGATGTTCTTCTTTTAAACATGAGCCCCAAGATATCAAACAGAACCTACTTTATTGCAGAAAATGCAATACAATAGCCTAATAATCCTTGCATGAAACGGATTACACGTCCCTCCTCCCCCACTCAAAACCAAGAAAAGAATGAAATAAAATAAAGTAAATAAAGGATCAGTTCTAACAGCCTCATTTCCCTTCAGAAAATGACTTCTCTATGCTTTTCACAACAGTGGTGAAAACACAAAGCATGGATGTTTACTTCTTGTTTAGACATCACATCATGAATCTGCATTACATGTCTTACGTTCATGAAGAGGTGAACCATAGAGAGAATGCTCCCATCTGTGAAACTAGAGAAAATGACAAAAGTGTGACATTTCTACATTTTATGTTAAAAGCTATCGGATTAAGGGTCTATGACAACTACAAGACCATGCTGAGGTTTCAGAACACAGGTAGAACCCATGAGGTATGCCTGCATGTGGCCAAGAAGTCATATCCACAACTTAAACAGCATTATGTGTCATAAGATCATGCCGAGATGAACCCCAGATAGACAGTATGCTCCCGTCTGTGAAACTAGGGAAAGCGACATAAGTTTGACATTTCTTCATTATATTTTAAAAGCTGGCATATTGAATGCCTATGACAACCACAAGATCATGCTGAAGTTTCAGAACCCAGGTAGAGCCAAGAAGTGCCTGCAGGCAGCTGGGAAGTCATTGACACACCTTAAACTAATTTATCACTAAAACACTTGGATACCGACAAAGTTCCATTCTCTGATAGTATGAAGATCTTGATGTCAAAATCGACATCCCTCCTTCTTGGATTTATAGTCTTTCAATTACAGATGTTTAAATATTGCCTCTCAGAAGCTTGATCAACATACAGAAAGCCCATAAAACTTATTTGTTCAAGCAAAATGAAGCAATTATCTCCTTGGTAGAGATCAAATTTAAATTTCAAATGGAGTCCTTTTTGATTTTATAGGTGAGATGAAGATAAAGTTTGGGTCCTTTGAGTCTTCTAATAATTATTTTCAGCAGGGTTTGAGGTATCGGCCGTATCGTATCGGTATCGGCAGTTGACGGTACCGAAACCAAGTGTTAGTTTCAATATCAGTCGATACTGAATGGTATCGGTCAGTTTCGGCCGATACCGGCCGAAACTGACCGATACCATTCAGTACCGGTCGAAGACGGAGAAAGAAAAATGTGTAATTAAATAAAAATTCTCTAAAAACCCCAAAAAATCGTGAATCAATAGGTTGCATAGAAAGCTCGGTTAAAAGAGAGGAGAAACCCATAGGGTTTCGGCTTGAAAATGATGAAGAAGATGCAGAACCAAGAAAAAATTGCTGAAAAAAGAAGAAAATGACAAAATGAAGATGAAAAAATTGAACTCACCTCATTGCGTCGCCGCCTCGCCGAACCTGTCTCCTGCCTCGTCGAACACGCATCTACCATCTAGTGTGAGAATGAGAGAGAGCAAAGACAGAGAGAGAAAGACGCCCGAGTCGCCTTTCGCGTTCTTTAAAAAGGCAAACTTGTAAATAAGTGGTGTGTGTAAAGTAAAACAGACGAATCGCATATCAAGCGGATATTTTGTGACAACCCTGTAAATAAGTGGTACGTGCGCAAAGCAAAATGGTGGGTGCGCAAAGCAACGCCCATCGATTTTTTTGGCAAACTTGTAAATAAGTGTTATGTGCGTAAGATAAAACGGTGGGTGCGCAAGGCAAGCTTTAGGATCTATTCATTTATCTAATATTTAGTATTTAAGTACCAAACTTTAGGTATTTAGTACTTGATATGATTACGAACTCAAATTTAGTTTATATATTTAGTATTTAGTATTTGATAGTATATGATTAATATTTTAGTTTATTAAGTATTTAATAGTATTTGATAGGTTTAGATTTAAGAACCTCTGAAACCCTCACTGTGTGTATATAGTATACACATATTTAAAGTATCTCCGAAACCAAACCGATACCCGAAACGAAACTGCCGAAACTAGCGATACGGACGAAACCGAAACTTGCTTCCTAAACCGCTGAAACGGGCGATACCGATACCGAATCCTCAATTTTGGGAAGATCGATACCGAGATCGATACCGAGACCTAAAACCTTGATTTTCAGTCTTTTGGTTATTTTATTAGAGTTTGAGTCCTTTGAGTCTTCTGGTTATCTTGATTCTTTTATTTATTTCGAGTGTTTTAGTTATCTTAAAGTTTTAATACCACGTTGAATGTGGTTTTTGAAACGCAATTTATAAGCCTATATAAAGGCCACAGACTTATTTGTTTTTTAAGATAAACGAAGAATAAAATTTTCGTGAAAACTTTTATTTTTTTCAAAAAAAATTAACTCTTTTGTATTGGTGTGCGATATGTCTGAAAAATCTCCGCTTGCGAGGCGTGCAGCCCGTGATCATTAGATTTTGGGGTGCGAGTCCCGACAACTTCCGAGCTTTCTTCTTCTTCAAATCCGCAGATCTCTTGCCGTTTTTCTCCTGCGTCAACTTGGTATCAGAGCCAAAACCTGATTCGCTTTCTTTTCTTTTCTTTTTCTGCATCGGTAAAAATCTGTTTAGTTAAAATAAACTCATCAAAACAAGCAAAAATATTTAGAAAGTACGAGAAATTTTGAAAGAAAAAGAAAGAAGGAAAAGAGAGAGAATAGAGAAAAAACATTAAAAATGTAAACCATAATCCTAATCCGACTTCACGCCCACTACCGTCCCATGTCACTGCCGAGCCACTTCGACCACATCGTCGCATCTCTCGTGACCCTCAAAAGCCCATGTGCCTCCTCCAGTAACCGAAATTGCCACCATCGTCATCAAAATTCCCTTCATTGATGACACTGGCAACCCCCGACGACCCCCTCAAAAGTTGCGCCTGACTAATGCAAACCAACAGCAACAAAATTCACTGATGATTGTCTCATTATCAGCCAAAACTAGTAAGCATTGAAGTGCTATATTAGCGGGTCCGACAAGCCGTTTCCATCATCAAGCTGCGCCGACAAGCCACGCTGAACTCAACCACCAACACTGTTTCATCAACTCAGCCCAAACCGACATTGTTCATCGACTCAGCCAAGCCGACCGAGCCAACCCAAGCCGTTGACCGGTCAACGGTTCAGCTTAGCTATTGACCGATCAACACGAGCCGAGCCACTTGTACAATGTGGTTTCTTCTTTTTTGCTGGATTTTTCTGGATTTTAAATATTCATTTTAACCATATTTTTAGCATATTTTGACAATATCTCGTGCTTTTCATGTGAAAGTTTTGGCATTGATAATCCGGATTAAAGCTCTACAAATCCTAGGGCCATACATGATATTGCAAAGCTGATTTTCACTTCATATAACATCTAATCTGATCAAATCTTTAATTGTTAAATTCCAAAAATCTCTATTTGATTTTGTTTAGACTACGATATCATTGGTATTGCATCATTTTATAATCTTGATCTGGGTGTTACATTAGAATATTTAGGACTGCATTTTATCATATAGATTTGGACCCTACGATTTTATTTTGATTTTATTTTATTTATATAATTAATGCATACATCTAGCTGGGGTTTAAGACCTTGCATTTGTATTTGTGACTGGTTGGCATTGCATATTATTACATAGTGGCAAAATCCTAGGATCAAACATGGATGATAATGCAATTCAAAGACTAAAAATCGGAACATATATCTAAAATTTAAAACCAAAATAAATCAAACATAAGATTGTCTAGAAGCATTAAAAATAAGTTGACCAAAGAACAAAATTTCGAGAATGAAGCACATAGTTTAATTGATGATGAACCTAGGATGATCAAAAATATATATAATCAAAATAATAGAAAACAAAATGAGAATTTTAAGGATAACTTTGGACTAGATAATAGTACACAATGGATTAGGATATATGCCCTCACTTTTGATGGAACTAATAATTCTTGAATCATCTCATATTTGCTAGCAGAGAGCATTTGTTCGGACAGTACCAGTTATCAAACGAGTAAAAGGTCCAATTTGCTAAAATAAAACTGATATGATTTGTCAAAAATTTTAGATATCCTTAGATAGACAACGAGAGAACATCTAAGACCTATACAGACTTGAAATAAAATGAAGATCAAGCTTAAATAAAAATATTTACCTCCTCTCTAAAGAAGCCGTTTACTAGAAAAACTGAATGATATACGTCAAGAAAGTATGTTTAAGTATGATTGTAGATACATGACTAAGTTCAACGACCTATTTGTTGGAATGAGCTATAAGAGAACTTTCGATAATCCTTATTAGGTTTAGTTTTAGATTGAGACAAACATTAGGCATGAGATGCTACCCCACGCTGTAGATAGTGTGCAACCAGCATTTAATCTAACCTTAAATTTGGAGTCCATAAAAGCCCTTCTAGACAGAAAACTGTTAAAGCTTACGAACAATTTAAACAGTCAAATGATAATATGACAAAATAAACTAATACTGCTAAAGAGATAAATGAAAACGTTAAGGTTAGGAAACTATTTAAAAAATCTAAAGGGGTGTAATGTTTTAGACGTCCTGGCTTTGGTGATTTTGCTAGTCAGTATCCTGATAAGAGCCTACTTGTGAGAGAAATTAACAATGATGATGAATTAATTGAAGAAGAATACATTTCACATGTTGAAACCGATGACACAAATAATGAAGTAGAGGAATCAGTGCTTGATGACAAGTCATTAGGTGTCTAGTTACAACACCTAGGAGTGAGAATGATTGGCGAAGAACTATTGTTTTCTTTATCTATGTCAAATTGAAGATAAACCTTTTAAAGTGACAATTAACAGAGGTAATTACTAATTTAGTCACCAAATCAGTTATTGAGAAGATGAGACAAATGCTAAAGCTCATCACAACCTTATAACATTATATGGGTTGATGATAAATCAAATCATGTTACCCAACATTGTTTGGTGTCTATCTAGTTTTCGAGCTATATGATAGCATATGTTGTAATGCCATACTTATGGATGCTACACATTTTTTAGGTAGGCCTTAGTTGTGTATGACTTAGATGTTACATAGTTTGACAGATCCAACACATACATTTATATTTTGAAAAAAATTGTTTAGGCACATTGTATATACAAGAGCATAATTAAAAAACAAAACTAGTTAATTCTTAATAAACCACTAACTTCAATGCCTCCTCGTGTATGTCCCAGTTTCTTAGGATTAACATTTGACCTTATTCATAATGCATTTTATGAGTGTTTTGCATATGATTTGGGTGATTTGCATCTTGAACTCTATGAAATTCTTGCAATAAACAATGATACTCTCAAGTCTGATGTAGAATCAAATAGAAATCAACATAAATTTGCAGTTATAGATGGCAATATAATTAGTGTTTGATCGGAGATGTTCGTTCTAGAACCAATGAGACTTTGCATGCATTATATAGAGCTTTACCGAGCGATGATCCTGATATGACTGAGTTGAATGTTTAATGGAAGCTCGAAAAAATTAAGCACATCAAGTTTGTCATCCCAGATCCTACATATCCATCAATATGAACGTTCATTTATTTCATGATTTAGGGAACTTTTCAGAAGATGTTCGTCTGTAAATCTACATTCTACTACACTTCAAAGTTCATAGACACGTTAAAGATCATATATGTGTCTTCTTTAATTACAAGGGACTGCAGATTTCAAGCTGGGTGTGCTATACTAATCGTCATTTATCAGGTGGTGAAATTCTTAAGCCGAAGAGAATGATATAGATAAAAATTAAATTTCAAATAGAGTTCTTTTTGATTTTATACGTGAAATGGGGATAGAGTTTGAGTCTTCTAGTTATTTTGAGTCTTTTTGTTATTTTATGGAGTTTGAGTTATTTGAGTCTAGTGCTTTAACTATTTTATATAATTTTGAATGTTTTAGTTACTTTAGAGTTTTAGCCTATATAAAGGCCACAAACTTGTTTATTTTTAAGATGAATAAAGAATATAAGTTTTGGTATAAACTTTTAGTTTCTAAAAAAATTAAATTTTTTACAATGTTCTGCGAGATTGGGGTTGGTTGCCTGGGCAAGATGTCTGAAAAATCTCTGCATGCGAGTCGGTGATCGTTAAATTTTTCAAGATGCAAGGCCAAAAAATTTATCAACTTCCATGCTCAGAGACTGACAAAAGATCCAGTTCTTGATATTAGCACCACCTACACTAAACGGAGTCATAAAGTTCCATATCTCAATAGAAGCTCGGTCCTGCAGGCGTTTCCAACTCTATATATATGCTATCGAGGCGATGACTAGTCGCCGACTAGTCGAGAGTCGGTGGAGGACCGACTTGAAATTTTTCAAAAGTCGAGAGGTGAGTCGAACACCGACTAGGCGTCGACTTGGTCCAACTTGGGCCGACTTTTTCAGCATACTTCTATAATCAAAATACAAGAGGAAAATTGTTTGTCTCACGTTCTAACATCGTGGTAATCAAAACATTCACAGTGGATCGAGTTGAATTCCAAGAGGAAGCCAAGAAGGCCTTGAAACTCTTCTCACCAGGAGATTTTCAGCAGATGACCATCAGTAATGAACTCTAGAAAATGTTCACTCTAAAACTACGACTGGCCACATCTATTTCCATGTAGAGATCTCATCCTTGGCGTATAGTTTCCTGATTCCGCCATAGAATCCAACTATCTCATTGCCTACTTCCCTATGATCCTTCCGACTGATGGTTGTTCGCCTCCATCGTGAACTAGTGTATACTGATTGAACTCTAATATGACAGTATCTGCAATAATATGCAGAAAAAAGATTTAAAAATGTGAATTTTCAAAGAATTTATCTGAGCTGGAAAATTATATGCCTAGTACAAACCTAAAAAAGCAACATCTGATACAGGAAATAAAATATGTTAACATCTGGGTACGACTAGTCGCCGACTTGTTCGACTAGTCATGAGTCGGTACTTGGCCGACTCGTTGCCGACTCACCAACTTAACTACATAGCTCTATATTGATTTATATTAATGATTTAGATATCACGAGAGAGCAATCTAACGAACCTTTGTTGTTTTCGTCTTAAAAGTGTAATATTTTTCATATAAGATTTGGTTGTTGCTTACGTATTATTAAAAAACAACATGAACTACTATTATTTCAACCATTCACAGAACAAAAAACAAATATAAAATAAGCATAAAGAACTCATTAACTCATTCCCAGCCCAAACCAAACGCGTCGCCACCGGTCCACCACAGAAAAGAAAATTATTTATTTTTCAAAAAAGGGAATTAATTATTAATATAACCAAGGTTAGAAATCTCGGTATCGTTTTCGAACTTTGGAAAAATTTTAGGTTTCAGATAGTTTTGTAGAGGTTGCCACAAAGATGACAGTCGATCAATATTCTTCTTGAATAAGGTATAAAGCTCTGATGGTATACGTCAAAAAGAGTTACGTGTGTGAGTTTAGTCATTTCGGATAATTCCTTGATATGGTTCCCTAAACTTCTACTATGAGCACATCACCTCTTTTTTTAGTAAACAGAGATGCACACCTTGGAAAGACAGATAGATCACACCCATTGTTGAGATAAACTAAGAAAGACAACTGTAGTGCAAGCGTAGCTTCCCTTTTGTCCAATCCCTCCGTTATAAAGTTACGCATAATTTAACTATTAACCATTAGTAGTTAATAACAATTATTAATCATATGTAATAAAATTATTAGGTAATATTGGTTGACATTTACCCGTTAAACTTTGTTAACAATTAGAAGTTAATACCTTAAAACTTAATAGTTAATAGTTAATAATATAAACCTCTAACCCACGCTCTATTTAATAGTTAAAAATTAAATACTAACTGTTAATATAAAAATTAAATTATTAACCATCAATTATTAACTATTAACTATTAACTGGTAATATACCTCTAATCCGTGTTAAGGTTTATATCATGCATAACAAGTTTATACGCATGAAAAAAATAGAAACCTATCAAGATCCATGCGTTTCAAATTAATTTGATCAGATTACTAACCTTTGTTGACGATTCGAATGTATAGGACTGCAGGTGATGCGCTACAAACAAGCACCTTCTATCAGTATCCACACGCAAACGTCACGAACAGGAATTGCAAGGATGCTAGCTCCTTCTTCGCAAGGGTTTCTCTATCGCTCTCGCTTTTCTCAAAAATGGGAGAGATAGATTGAATGCGTAACCACCTGAAAAATCCTCTATATATCATATATAGATTCCAACATTAACCCTTTAAAGCGTTTCAGTTACACAGATATCTTTAGGGATAATATCTTAACAAGATATATTATCCATTAACTCTTTAACGTGTTTTAGTTACGTAGCGATATCTTAGGGATAATATCTTATCAAGATACAATATCTGACAGTTAAGATATATCCTTATTTTGAATTTCAAATCAGATTCGAAATCTCGTTTAAAACCTTATCACATCCATTACGATCTCTGTGTGCGACCCAATAGACTCATATCAAATTAGCAGTGGACCTAATCCCATTAAAAGCACACAAGTCGTAATTGGTCTCTATCAAGATATTATGACTACCCAATTAATATGAATATCGTTAGTCCGATATTAACCTAACCAATAAAACATATCATGATCCTTTTATCACACGATATCTGATTTGAACATAAGTCATGTACAGTGTCATACTTATATTGTTCAAATATTTAATTTCTCGATTACTAAGTAGACTGATAATATCAAATGACATTCATTTGAGCACAATCATGCATTTCTCAGTCCTACTTATCGAGTTGCTCATTAGATATCTCTCTCAAAAGAGAGGGACAAACTCCATCTTGTTCATTCAATTTACTCTGCATAATTCACATCATGTTCAATAATAACTTTTATGATTATCTGATTAAAGATAATGCTTGGTTATGTCAAAACATGATATTCAACATATAGAAAACTGTGATGATCTCAGGTCTAAGGATTCTATGACATAACTATTATGAGATCATTTATGACACTGATCCATGTAATGATATCATAGCAAGTCTATCCAGTATCTTGTTCTTCAACAAGTACATATAAGTTTGACTTGTATCACCATACATATAATTATCGCATAATTATCAACCAAACTTATGCAAGTCTTAATTCATCATTATACATTTAACGATGAATACTATGGATGCTTAGAATAATATAAAACAGATATCCAAACATTATTATAATGAAACATGTAAGCAATATAACAATAACATTAAGAGAAACATTTTATAAATGAAAGAAAATGACATAACACAAAGGTCCAAATATTTGGCATAAGGCATAACCACTAACAACCCGCACGTGACCCACTCAACCCACCCCTAATTTGAGTGTTGCTAATCACATTACACATTAGCTAAACTAAGTTACATTTATATACAAGTTTACCATTCCATTCGGAAAAATTCTAAAATATAATGGCAAACTTGTAAATAATTGTAATATATTCAGCAAACTGTTTAATGTGAATAGCACCGCTCTCAAATTTAACGCAAGGATATGACTATAGTGAACTCGATTTCTTCGTCAATCAAAAAAATTAATTAGAGGTTTCGATTTGTCACTCGAAGTTGAGATCGAAGGCGGTATTGAGTTCAAGGATCAGAGCCGACATTAAAATTGGAGATCGAGGCCGACATCAAAGATCAAATTCGATTTCTAAATCAACAATCAAAATCAACGATGGAGATCAATGTTGAGATTGGAGTCGAGTTTGAAATATGTGATGGAGAGATAGGCGTCGAGTTCGAAATTGGAGATGGTGATCGATATCAAGTCGAGAACAGAGATAAAGGCGCTAAAAGATTAGATAAATTTGCTCTTTTGCTGAAATTAACTTGCAACTTTTTTCTTCTTTTGTCGCTGTCTTTTCCTCTCTTCTCCTTTTTTTGTTATTGTTTCTTTTGCTGCTACTACTAAATTTGTTGCTCTGTTTTTTTCTCGTGATGTTATTTCTTTTGCTAAATTCTTATGATGCCGAGAAATTTAAATGGTTTTGTATCGGTTCCCATCGAAACCAATACAAAACAGTTTTGGCAGAAACCTCCGTCCGTGATTGTAACAGCCATTTATCCTGGTTATTTTTTGGTCAACTACAAGAGTTTCCTGCTTCTCCATTCAGCTCTATTAGTGCAAGGTCACCTCTCAGTTAAATTTATTACCATCATATCAGTTGTTGTGGCCTCAAACCAACCCCTTTTTGGTCTCACATCCCAATAGCACCTTAAATTACATATCTAACTGCTAAAAAGTACCCTCGGCATTATCAGCATATTTCCAACCTCCATCAAATGGTTTTCCTCTTGAGTTGTTTTCCTACATGATGCCAAAATTTGTCTCATCCTCCATCTCTGCACTTAATTTAGCTACAACCATTTTCTGCGCTGCCTAATCAGTTTTTTGAATCTCGGTTTACCGCTAAAATATCTGATCCTATATATCGATCAGGAATGAAGCCAACTACATGTTATGCAAATTCTAGTTTGCAGGGCTGCAACACTGGTTTAATAAACTATACATTTTGGATGGTATTTGGCTACAAATAAAATATAGTCATGTGAAACAGAAGTATGGTCGGATTATTTATATCTTCATTTTTTTGTCTTTTTTTTTGAGTTGTCTCGACTCTAAAGTTATCTTTAAAATCTCAAAAACGATTTACAAATGCACCTCACTTGGCCTTTTGGAGGTTAGGTAATTAACCTGCCTCTAAATTGTAGAGTTATTATAACTCTGTCCGCAAACAGGGACTCATAATAAGGAAGACAACCGCCCTCACATTTCCTGGCACTTAGTCTCGCTAAAGTTATATCCATCTAGCATATATCTGCCTCACTTATTTCAGCTTTGCATACAAATTTTTACTTGGCACTTCGGCTTATTACATCACATGTAAAAGACAATTTCAATTCTCTTTAGTAAATTTATCCATCTCTTCATGTAAAACAATTTTTGAGACTTGTATCTCTAAATTTGGCAAGAGCTTAAACTGCATTATCTGTAATTTAGCTTCTCATCGATTCTCTAGTGCTCCTTAATACATAAAGATTCGACCTTTTAGCCCTGAGACATATGGTATTCGCATGAAATTTAGAGTGGAAAGGGAATTACCGGGAACTTGGCCAGCAAGCTGACTCAGAGCGGATTCGGGTTCGGAGTTTCGATCGAATCGGAGGGTGAGGTGAGCGGGGAGGGCGATGAGATCCGACCCGTTAAGGATTTCTTGGGTTGAGACGATGCCGAGGCCCTGAGCGGTGTTATGGCCGGCGATCTTGATGCTGGGGTGGACGAAGCCGCCCTCTCTCTTGATCCATCGGATGATGTCCGGGGGCTGCGGCACGAGGCGGGAGGCGGAGCACGTCAGCGGCCGCCGTTGGGTGAGGGTCGCTGCCGTCGCCGACAGCATCTTCGAAGCGGCGATTATCGCTATTTTCTTGGATGGATGAACAGGGGAGGGACGAAGAAGATAACACTTTCTCGCTCACTGCTCCCTGCTCGCACTAGTTGGGCAAGGGCACACCCCTATGTTGATATTATGGTAATTTTTAGATTTAGGGAAAAAATTAAAAAAATTATTAGGATTCCACAAAAATAAAAATTACAGAATTCCACCAACTCTGGCCACGTCAGCGACAAGGCGTGTGACCTCGCTGTTGACTGGGCTAGTTTGCACAATGCCGCACTTGGTTGGAAAGTGCAGCATTTTTGGCCGCACTTGGCAAGTGCGGCCATTATGTGGGTCCGCTTTAAGTGGAAGTTTACGGGCTGCACTTGGTAAGTGCGGCCTGTCTAAGTGATATACAGCCCAGCTCAACAGAGAGATGGACATTCTTTAAAAAACGAATAACTTGGGCAAAAACTAGTGTTTTGCGAATTCACCATGGAGCAAGGAGATGAAGGACGCAAATGTGCTAGAACAATGACGCTTACTCTTGCAGAAGCAATTGCTCTACATTCTTCACATGAAGGGGAGCCCGAAGCATCAACTCACCAACCCTTATCTTCGCAACATAAGGCGACCCCAGAATGTGATAATCTAGCTATTCCGGACATCAACACCACCATATACTGGATGCATAGAGCTATTAATCGCATTGAAGGGCGGGCGATGAGAACCAGAACGATATTCGGAAAATCGAGTGTCTCGTTGTAGATATGGGGGTCGAACAAGTTTGAATGAATGAGGCTCTTCGACGTGTCGATGAGAAATTGGGTTTTTAGTTGTATCGGTGTCTCGAGACATTGCCCCTCATGATGCTTCAGGACCAAGTGGGTCACGATCACCGCCGCCTCCACCTATATAGGTTGATAATGTTTTGGAGTAGACCTCTTGAGACTCTCACAATAGTAAATGTATTTTTGTGTTTTGTTGGAGAGTTTTGTGTAAGGTTGGATGTATGTTTGGAAATATGTATGAGCGATGTGTTTGGGTTCTTGTTTGTATCATCGCCGATATGTATGTATGTATATATATATATATATATGTATATATATATATATATATATGTATATATATATATATATATATATATGAAAATTTTCAAATGAGAACATTTCGCACCGTGCGAAAATGTTTTTAGTTTTTTTTTGAAATTTTTTTTTCAAAAATTCTTTTTTCCACCCTCATTATATGTTGTTATACCCCCCTCAAAAAATAATCATTGAGAAATAATGTCATTTGGCCTTCGATCAAGGCATTTCATTAAATTCGCACGTTTTGAGACCGTTAAATTTGTAACGGGTGGATGGGTGCTCTAATGCCCAACGGGTTCACCCATTATTTTCCCTGAGGTATATATTTGTATGGATTAAACATCAAAAAAAAAATTTCAAAAAAAAAATTGTTTTCGCACCGTGCGAAAACCCCTTTTTTCGCAACCGAAGATCACTCTATATATATATATACTAGTCATAACCCGTGCCCGCGTGCACGGTTCATTTTAGATTTTCCCCCGCAAAATATTTGTTCTCCAAAAAATTATTTCCACAGCCAAAATTGAAAAGAACAACAAATTTTTCCCAAAAGTTATTAGTTCCCACCAAAAAATTTAGCCCCCCCCCCCCCCCCCCCCAAAGTTAGTTACCCCCAAAGAGTTTAGTTCCACCCAAATGTTTTTTAGTTTAACAAAAAAAATTTAGTGTACCCAAAATTTATTTCCCCCAACATTTTGGTTCCCCTAAAATTTAGTTCCCTCCAAATTTAGTCCTACCAAACATTTTGGTACCCCTAAATATTTCAAATTATAAAGGAAATATGTGTATAAAAATTATAGCATGTAATACAAATTCAATGCCCACACAATTACAGAAACAGAAAAAATTCCACTCAATGTATTATGGTCTAATTGTTCTTAACATGTAGCTGCAGCTTACAAAATTCAACAGAAAAAGCTTGAGAAGCTTACTACATTAAATGATGTCTAAAATATGAAGGTTTTAGGCTAATAAAGTGCAGAGATGCACCACCAACATCAACTCCAGAAATCAACAATCAGTAAGACACCCTTTGAGCAAGATAGCTACACCAGCGTCGAACTGAGTTAAATCTTATTTTACATTTTACTACAAACTGATGAGTGATGGAGAAAAAAATGCTGAAATTAATCAATCAACCACGTCCATAGCAAGGTTCAAGAGGATATCAAAAAACAAAAACAAATTCCAGCAAAGGAAAGTAAAACAGTCGACAAAAGCAATTATGAATCCATTTAGAGACCAAAGAATTTCAGCAAGTTAAATAAATTGTTGAGGTTTAAGAAGATTAACGAAAAAAGTATCAAAAATGTGGGACTCAACATACATGATGTACATCATGCTTTTTACTACTTAAATTTCATGATGTTGGTTTTCATGATAAGATTCCAAGCAAAGAGAGCACAGAGGAAGTTATATACTGGGGAGTACATCCATATATTTGATTCAAACATCCCTACATCCCAACTACAGCAGTTATGGACCAAGCTAGAACTGCAAAGCATCAAGCAGTCTCCAAAGGGAAACCCCCCTCTTTTATGTAGGGTAAATGAAGCTACTACATTAAACAAAGAAATTGTACAGAGAAATCAAAAGGCTTACAGCTTCATTCAACAATCTAGCAATTGATTTTTGGGCTACATCAAAAAGCTTACATCTAAAATTATACAGCAAGGGAACCAAGTTGCTTACATCCCCTTGATGTCTGCATCTTCATTCAGCTTGGAATCTAGCAATTGATGTTCTCCTTCAAGCTTTGCACTGCCGTTGCACTGCCTTACTTGAACCTGCGGCGGCGCTTGACGATTTCCCGAACCTGCCGTTGCACTACCATTGCACTACCAAGATCTCGTCCTGTGCCACTTGTCATTCCACAGCACTCTTCCTTCCACCGCTTCAACTTTCACCTCGGCCTTCTTGACTCTTGGGAAGACGTGAGCCTTGGATATCTCCTTCAAATTAAAGAACATGGCAACATTTATTAATAGGATGCAAGTCACATTATCATCAAATTAAAGAACCTGGCAACATTAAGAGAATAGCCTTTGTTGAGCATTCTCAACTTGGGCTTCAACCCACTGTCGTTCACTTGTTGCAAATCTGTTGCCATATCAAAAAACTATAAGTAGCAAGAAGTAAACAACTTAAGAGATGTGCCACAAAATAATGAACATGCATTAAACATAAATCTTGATATCTTCCATCACCAGGAACACAATATTGAGTTTACATTCTATGTGACGTGCATGTGTATGCTCTGGTGGTTGGGGGTGTGTGTGCGCTTGTGTCCGCATAACTGCAGCTACAATCCAGACTTTTAACCCACCAAGACACTGTGATCCCAAAGGAAATTTTTTTAAGGAAAACAGTCAGCTGAGCATGGAATTCCATCATATTTCAAAAGTCAAGCATCAGTTGATTCTTTGTGGATAAGCACACTTGAAAACAAATATAAGAGCATGGAATTCTGAGCATTCGTGTAGCTGATACATATCAGGTATGGTTCTCTTCCTCGTGGGAGTAGCCGTGCTACATAGACCACCACATTCCGAATCAGTTCAAATTCAACCAGCTCAAATAAAAAGGAGCTAGTGGGGGAAAAAATCAACTACATCACTGATGCTATAATGCATGAGCCTAGTTGATGTTTAACAACAAAATTTTAACCAAATGCTAATATGACACAGAGAGTCCTACCCCCACAAAGAGCTACCAACCAACTCCATCCTACATTTATTTGCTCATTGTTTTCAATTGCAAATTTGCTAAAAGACATGATCATGAACCCATAAAAAGGACCAAGAATTTACGTATTTCCAAGATTTCCTTTGTAGTGCAAAACTTCAAAAAACAATATGCTCACAATGTTAGTAACATAGAAGAGTAGGAACATTAGATCATGCACAGCCAAAGGAAAATACAAAAATGGACTATAGATCATATAGAGCACTCATTTTCGTTCAAATATGAAAAGCTACACAATTTAGTCCTCTAAAAAAGCTGAAATACAATGGTTTTGCATATAAAGCTTGTACAACATACAGCGTGCAGTAAATTTGATCATGTCAGCAAATTTGAATTTGCAAACAATGTCGTAAAACTGCAAACAAAAGTTTCCTCAAATGCCATTACATAGCCTCAAAAGGACACCATTTGTGCAAAACGTAACTGATGATTGTCCCACCTTTAGATTCCAACTGGATCTGAAAATGTGAAGAGAAAATTGGATTATTTAGACGTTATATAAACCTACAGAGAAACATCTAAACATCTAGATTTATGACTCTAAATAATGTCTATACTTGCTGTATTGGGGATTGAATAAATTATTACTTTGCATAAATTAATGAAACTTTGCACCTACCAAAATATTGTTATATCTAGTGGAATATGTATCGCTTCACCTTTTGTTTCAATCGGATCAAACTTAATTTTTTGTTGTTCTCTTTTTCCAGTTTTCAAATCAAAGATGCCTCATTCAGCTTTCTTTTATAGCAGAAATATGTGATTGTGATTTTAATATGTTGTCCAGAATATATTGGAGAGAATCTGAGCAAGGGAAGATCATATGCTAACTATTTATTGATGCAACACACAAAAATTGCTATTAAAAAGATTATTGAAATCTAAAGCATGAACTTAGAGGAATTTATGGGTGCATTCTCACCAAATTACTAAACGATGAAACTTTTTTGTGGTGCAAGTGAAATTTTTTTATAAATTGTCTCATAATGTCTTTACTGATTGTCACCCAGGATTCCTATCAGAAGAGAATTATTCAGCTTTAAATTTTTCAATGTGTTATAAACGGGCTTCTTGGTGGGCCTACCCGTTAGTGGGTATCCACCCATTATGTAACCCTACAACTATAAATATAGGGCTATGGTCTCCATAGCCGCCAAGTTTACAACACGTTATCAGCACGCTCAAAGCTAAGCCGAACCCCTGCCGACGGACGGACGCGACGCGAACGGGCTTCCTTCACCGAACGTCGCTAGATCCGGCGGGTAGGATCTAGAGGTAACTTTCTCCCTAGATCTAAATTTTGTATATGCGCATATGTGGTGATTTAATTCTTTTTGGCTCAATCGATCAAAAACACCGTTTTTATCGCTAAAATCACCCTTTTTCAATTAAAAACGTATTTTTGGAAGAAAAAATTGGGTTTTTCCCACTAAAAATCAGATTTTTACCCATTGTTTTCCCCCAAAAATCACCCAAACCCGAAATAGGGTTCACCCACGCCCCCCCCCCCCCCGTCGCCGGCAGCGGCGGGGGCCTTCCCGTCGTCGCTGCGGCGGCGGGAACCCCCCCCCCCCCCCCCGCCACTGCAGGCGGGGGTTTCCCCGCCGCCGCCGGCGGGGGCAACCCCCGCCGCGGCAGGCGGGGGCTCCCCGCCGCCTGCATCGGCGGGGCACCCCCGCCGCCAACGGCGGGGGCAACCCCTGCCGCCTGCAGCGGCGGGGCACCCCCGCCGCCAGCGGCGGGGGCAACCCCCCTGCAGGCGGGGCACCCCCGCCGCCAGCGGCGGGGGCAACCCCCGCCGCCAGCGGCGGGGGCACCCCCCGCCGCCTGCAGCGGCGGTCCCCCCCTCCCCGCCGCCTGCTGCGGCAAACGGGCCCGCCCGCCAGTAGCGGGTACGGGCCCGACGTGCGCACCCCAAAACCCTAACTAGGGTTTCTGACCCAGAAAATTTTTTCGAATTTTCAAAATTTTTTTTTCAGATTTAATTGCGATTCTTTTTCGTTATAATCTGGACCAAATTGCATGTGATTTTTACTCATCGCAAATTATATTTGGATTTATGATTTTCTTTAAAAAAACGTTTAAAAATTAAGAAGATCCTGTGACCGCTCTGCCGTTAGTCAACTAACCTAACGGTGCATGACGTTGCCTAGTGGTCCAATAATTTTTAAACGGTAGATTTCATTTTCCATTATAAACTGCATGTGATGAATAAATAAATTGCCTGCGATGTATAAACTGCATGTGATGATGCCTGCTGCATTATAACTGCCTGCGACGAATGGTTAATATTTGCTGTGGTTTTGGATCGGCTAGTTTATCACCATTTTTATTTTTCATGCATTATTTTCTTTTTGAGAGAAAAATGTAGTGAGGATAATTTTGTAAAATTACAAGCCCGGCGGACGCCTCAAGAAGATGAAGGACTATTCCAGAAGAATAGGGGCCCCACGGGGGTTCCCGAGTTGTACTTTCTTTCTTTTTGGGACTGTAATGGACTGTAATTATTTATGGTGATTAGCCGATCCACGCAGCAAATATTTATGTCTGATGTGCTTGATTATTTATTTTTCCGCAAAATATCTAATTAATGCTATCTTTTTACATGCTAGAGTGATAAATGGCCAAAATTGCGAGCGTCGATTTCGACGTTTTGGATGCTTCAGGAAAGAATTACTTAAGCTGGCAGCTGGATATAAAATTCCATCTGCGAGCACAGGGATTGAGTCACGCCATTGCCTTAGGCGATAAGGTTTCTGATATAGATAAAGCGAAAGCAATTATCTATATCAGACGCCATATCGATCGGACCCTGAAGGCCGAGTACCTAACGGTGGAAGACTCGTATGAGTTGTGGACCGCCCTCGAGGACAGGTATAAACATCAAAGGGATGTTATCCTACCTCGAGCGCGATATGAATGGGAGAACCTCCGTCTCCAAGACTTCAAGTCTATTGCCGAGTACAACTCGGCACTTTTCAGCATCACCTCACGCCTGAAGTTGTGTGGTGAAAAGGTGACGGAGGAACGCATGTTAGAGAAGACGTATACATCATTCCATGAGAAGGATGTCATACTGATGCAACAGTATCGTGAACGAAAGTTCACAAAATACTCTGAGCTTCTCTCATGCCTTCTGATGGCAGAGCAGAATCGTGACCTCCTTCTGGCCACCCATAACTCACGCCCTACCGGCATTGCTCCTGCGCCTGAAGCGCACCACAGCTCCTTCCAGAAGAAAAGGGGCAACTTCAAAGGTAAACCCCAGAAGGGCAAAACCATGAAGAAGCAGGCTCGAGGACCCCCTCCAAGAAACAACCAAGAGGGGAAGAAGAAAAATGTGTGGAAGAGAAAAGACGACGGCCATACTTCTGCCCCTAGAAAGGACTGGGAAGATAAATGCCACAGGTGTGGCATGACTGGACACTGGTCCAGAAATTGTCGTACTCCACGCCACCTTCAGGAGTTGTACAAAGCAAGCCAGAAGCAAGCTGAGACAAACCTGGCGGTTCAAGAAAACCTGGCACCAATCAGGTTCATCGCCGAGGACTTCTCCAACGATGACCTGCTCGACTGAGGACATTTATCTACTTTATATGCATTGTAGTTTTTTCCTTTTGAGAAACAATTTATCTGCTTATCTCTGGCATGTTTTAAGTACTTTTTCAGACATCAATTTAATTTTCGTAGTATATACCTTTGTGTTTTTGCCTTATACTGCGACTTTTCTTTAAAATAGATGGACTTTAAATGCCTAGTGGACAGTGCCTCTACGCACACGATCCTCCAAGACATCTGCTTTTTTCAAAGCATTAATAAATACGATGGCACCGTAAATACGATTTCCGGTCCATCAAGTATCATTGAAGGATCAGGGGAAGCACATTTTATGCTCCCCAATAGTACAAAACTACTCATAAAAGATGCCATTCTCTCCCCTAGCTCGCATAGGAACCTGTTGAGCTTTAAAGATATCCGCTTAAACGGATACCACCTAGAAACGGTGAGCAAAGGAAACAGTGAATACCTTGATGTAACGGTCCATAAAAACGGTGCTAAAAACACCGTCGAACGTTTCGAGGGACTCCCGTCGGGTCTCTACCACACAAGGATCAGAGCAATGGAAGCAAACACATTGGAGCACCAGAAGTGCCAAAATCAACCAGAATTCAAACTCTGGCACGATAGACTTGGACACCCCGGAAGGAATATGATGCGTCGCAGCATATCTCAATCACGTGGAATTAATCCGAAAAGCCTGACGCTACTTCGGAAGGGTGCAAATCCTTGTCCCCCTTGTTACAAAGGGAAATTGATTACGAGACCATCCACCCTGAAGGTAGACTCTGAGTCTCCGAGCTTCCTAGAGAGAATACATGGTGACATTTGCGGGCCTATTCACCCCGCAAGTGGACCATTTCGGTACTACATGGTACTAATTGACGCATCTTCAAAATGGTCATATGTGTGCCTCTTGTCCACCCGCAACGTAGCCTTTGCAAAGTTACTTGCACAAATTATAAAATTGCGGGCACATTTCCCAGACAACCAGATCAAGAAATTGCGTCTGGACAATGCTGGGGAATTCACCTCACAAGTCTTCCTAGACTACTGCCAAGCAACCGGCATAGAAGTTGAACATCCTGTAGCTCATGTTCACACCCAGAACGGGTTAGCCGAATCTCTCATAAAGAGACTACAATGGATCGCTAGACCATTGTTAATGCAATGCCAGTTGCCGGTTTGTGCATGGGGACATGCCATACTGCACGCTGCATCGCTGATAAGATTACGACCGTCAGGTAGTCAATCTTATTCTCCGATGCAACTTGCATATGGGAACCCGCCCGATATCTCTCACTTGAGGATATTCGGATGTGCTGTCTATGTCCCCATAGCACCACCGCAGAGAACCAAGATGGGTCCTCAACGGCGTCTTGGTATCTATATTGGCTTCGACTCACCATCGATCATTAGATACCTCGAACCCCTTACAGGGGATGCCTTTAAAGCACGTCTAGCAGATTGTGAGTTTGATGAAAGCATTTTTCCAAAACTAGGCATTAACACACAGAAGCCAGAAGCTTCAAAGACCATTACATGGGACACAAAGACTTTATCCCATTTTGATCCGCGCACAAATCAATGTGAAGAAGAGATCCTGAAGATCCTTCAAATTCAGAACACAGTTCACATTTTACCGGATAAATTCACTGACAACCAGAAGATTGTCAGATCACACGTCCCTGCTGCAAATACGCCAGCTAGGATTGACATACCCAAAGATGGATGCAATCCACCTGCAGCAGAAGCGGCCGTACCTCAACAAAAAAGAGGACGACCCCCAGGCTCCAAAGATAAGAATCCTCGAAAGAGGAAAAATCCTGGAGCAACAATAACGATACCACCACAGGATGCTGAGCTCAGCCCAGCTACCTCTCCACTCCTAACAACCCCTGAAGAGGAAAATATAGGAGAAATTTCATTAAACTATGTACGTACCGGGGAGGTACTGGACAGAAAAAGCACAATCATCGATGATAACTTCGCGCTCATTATTGCCACTCACGTCACTGAATACGACGATGAGACCGATCCACGCTCTCTAGCAGAATGTAAACGCAGAGAGGATTGGCCAAAGTGGAACGAGGCAATAGGAGTAGAGCTGGACTCACTCTCGAAGCGCCAAATTTTTGGACCTGTAGTCCTAACACCAAAAGGTGTTAAACCTGTGGGATATAAATGGGTATTCGTGAGAAAAAGAAACGAGAATAATGAGATCGTGCGGTATAAAGCGCGCCTTGTTGCACAAGGTTTTTCCCAACGACCAGGAATAGACTATGACGATACCTATTCCCCGGTCATGGACGCGATCACTTTCCGTTTCATCATCGGCCTATCCACGAAGGAAGGTTTGGATATGCAGCTCATGGACGTTGTGACTGCATACCTATACGGAAATATAGATAAGGACATCTATATGAAAATCCCAGACGGATACAAACTACCGACAAAAATGACAGAAAGACCTCGGGACGTCTATTCCGTCAAACTCCAGAGATCACTGTATGGTCTCAAACAGTCAGGTAGAATGTGGTACAACAGACTGAGTGAATTCCTAGTGCAACAAGGATTCACAACAAATGAAGTCTGCCCTTGCATCTTCATACGAGCAAAGGGAACAGGATTCATAATTATCGCCGTCTACGTAGACGACTTAAACATCATCGGATCTCCTGCAGAGATAGATGAGATATCCAAAAGTCTCACACAGACTTTTGAGATGAAAGACCTCGGCAAAACGAAGTTTTGCCTAGGACTACAAATTGAACATTTAAGCGGAGGAATCCTGTTACACCAATCGACATATACAAAGAAAGTGCTGAAAAACTTTCTTATGGACAAATGTCACCCGCTGAGCACACCAATGGTCGTCAGATCATTGGATGTTGAAACAGACCCCTTCCGACCGCTGGAAGAGGGGGAGGAAACACTGGGTCCTGAAGTACCCTACTTAAGTGCAATTGGGGCACTCCTATACCTGGCAAACTGCACGCGTCTCGATATAGCGTTCGCAGTAAATCTACTAGCCAGATACAGTTCAGCGCCCTCAAAGCGCCACTGGAACGGAGTGAAACAACTTCTGCGCTACCTCCAAGGGTCTGTAGACATGAGACTATACTTCAAGAAAGGTGCATCCACCGACCTGGTCGGTTACGCAGATGTGGGATACAGGTCCGACCCACATACCGCAAAGTCCCAGACCGGTTTCGTATTCACATACGGTGGGACGGCCATCTCATGGAGATCCGTGAAGCAGACATCCATAGCGACCTCATCCAACCACTCCGAGCTCATCGCGATCCACGAAACTAGCAGAGAATGCTTCTGGCTTCGATCAGTCATCAACCACATCCTCAAGACCACCGGCCTGAAGACGGGAGATCTTGGGCCTACCAATGCTGCCTGCATCGCTCAACTACGAGGTGGCTACATCAAAGGTGACAGGACGAAGCACATTTCCCCCAAGCTCTTCTGGACGCATGAACAGCAAGTGGACAACCAGATCGACATCCAGCAGATCCAGTCCTGCAACAACCTGGCTGACCTATTCACTAAAGCTTTGCCTCGCAGTACCTTTAGAAAACTTGTACTAGGAATTGGGATGAGACAACTGAGAGATGTACAAGCCTGAAGCTTGTACTTATCAGGGGGAGTTAACGTAGTGCTGTACTCTTTTTCCTTGGCTGTTGGTTTTTCCCACTGGGTTTTCCACATTCAAAGGTTTTAACGAGGCAGCCACATTAACTCAGGATCCAGAAGTATCCACCACTGATGTTATCCATCGATCAGGGGAAGTTACAGAGACTTGTACTCTTTTCCCTTAGCCACTGGTTTTTCCCACTGGGTTTTCCTTGGCAAAGGTTTTAATGAGGCAAGCACTCTTAAACTTAGAGATCCAGAAGTATCTCCAACCCCATGATCAAATAAGCTTCATGAACCCTGAAGCGTTCACCATGGCTTACAATAATGGATGGATAAGGGGAAGTGTTATAAACGGGCTTCTTGGTGGGCCTACCCGTTAGTGGGTATCCACCCATTATGTAACCCTACCACTATAAATATAGGGCTATGGTCTCCATAGCCGCCAAGTTTACAACACAATGAACTTTGAACTCTTTGTTTGATTGTTGTTGCACCAAATATAGTATTAATATGGTAACCAGCAAGAAGATCATGAAAAGTTAATATTTTACTTGAAAAACTCCATTTTAGACGGGAGAATAGCAAGATAATCTGACTGCTTATTGTCAAAATTTGCTGCATATCCTAAAATTCAACGTTTCTTAAATAATTGGACATAGTAATATGCATTCAATTGTAAAAGCATAATTTTATCACCATGAAGACTTTAACTTGCAATGCTCATTTAATAAATACAATAATTAATCAAATACACACACCAAAAAATGAGTGGAATGAAGCATACACCTAACTAATTCACAACAGCACACCTCCTTGTTGCTATACAAACTATGCACGATGAGGTCCATAAGGTGACTAACCTATTCATCCAGCAAAAACATATAATTATGATAAATTTATCACTGAAAAAGGAAAAACAAACATGAATTTAACAAAAGCTATGTTTTTTTCAATCATCTATACCTCTACTTGGTACTCATGTTTTTCAACCAGAGGATCCGAGGAGTCGACAACTGTAGCAAGCGAATCGAAGCGATTGCTGATAAGTATGCTACTCATTATCTTCGAATTCGCCACACAATTAGCACTGGGCGAAGTCAACCGTGAGAACCATCCTGAAAAAACTTTTGAGGTTGGTTCGTTCAGAATCAAATCAAACAAATGAATGAAGAAGAATGAAGAGTAGAAAATGAAATGAAATGATTACCGACCGATGGAGAATTAGAGACCAATTGTAATGGGGAAGAACAGATTGAAGGTGCCAGGCATTGCGTGGATTGTGCGACAAATGAGAGAGATCACATCGAAGCTCTGATCATCTTTTTTGTTCTTCCTTCAGAATTTTCATGAGTTTTTTTTTGGAAATTGGAGTGTTTTGAACCTGCAAAATGAGTGAGGGGACAAACGGTTGTCATGTCTGCAGTGTATTTTGCTTTGCAAACTGATTATTAATGTATAGTTGATAACTAAAGAGCTACAATTTAGCCATCATTTTTGCAAGTACTTATGGTAGTATTGTTTTGGTGCAAAAGAGGAATGTATAACCCGTTCTCTGTGCAAACTAACACAAACTCACTTGAAGGCCAAATATGCAATTTTTGAATCATAGAATCCTCATTTGACCTCGACCACTCATTTTCATCTCTGAGTTACATTTATTTCTATCAGTTGGCAAGGTAGTAAAAAGAAAATGATCAGTAGAAAAGAAGGCCCTGAATTACATAAATGTAACAAAAAATTTGAAATTTGTGATCTGCAAATAGATGGATGGTTTACATCAGGAAGTATATTATTTTTATATTTCAATAAAAGGGAAAATAAAGAGGGAAGAATAGATACATACTGGAAACTCTTGCAGATGCTCAGCGATTGGGTAATCTTTTAGCATGTTCTTGAGACAGAAGTAAGTGCAAGGACTGCATTGCCGGTGGAGCTTGACGAAGATGCCAGCAGCAAGGGGTTGGTATGCACTGGATCTAAATCGTCACCAATCTAATCACCAAAATGTAGTTAATAATAATAACAATAAAAATAATAATTTACTCACAGCATAGTCTCATTACGGTGGCAGGCTACCTCATGGGCATTGACCACCAGCGGCGTCGACAGTATGTAATAGGCTCCCTAAGCGACCATCAGTGAGAATGGCACCGACAGCAGGAACACATACAGAAAGTAGAAGTAGAGGCCTCACGCATACCATCCATTGACCTCCGCCCTCGTCGGCAGGTCCTCCAACACCACACTCAGCTCTGGCATGTGCAAGCAATAACTAATCTCGCCTCCTCAAATTTACCGTATAACTTGCATCCAAAACCATCAGATAGTAATCATCTAGAATTAATAATCCTCCTAAAAATAAAAGATGCACATAATAACCTATCAATTCAAGTGAAAGAAAAACATGACAAATTCGAGAGGCGAAGATATCAGTCTCCAATAAATTTACTCAAAAATGCAATCAAATGATTTAAATAATCCTGAATCAATTATTGATCCACCAAAAAATACAAACAATCAAATATCTCCAAACAAAATTCCAGCTCACATTACATTAATTCATGCTACAAAAAGGCAAAAACAACAGTATTACAACAAAATTGAGGCAATTAAAAGAGGAAGATGAGAGAAAATAAACAGATTTCTTATGATCTTTAAGCTCAAGATGGCAACAAAAATTTACTAAGTTTCTAATTTATTCAAATTCATTTTCTTAAGAAATGCTGAACAATCACGAATTTACAACACATATTTTTGAACAAAATTCAAGCGAATGCCCATGGTAAGAAAAAAACTTTAACTACAGTTTTAAAAAAGCACAACTAAACAAATCTTCCTAATAAAATCTATAAGATCATCATTCTAACTGCAGAAACATGTCTCAACTTTAACTAAAAAAATATACTCCACAAACCCCATGATCGAAAATGAATACTGAAAATACAAATGATGGTCTTTCAAATTCATAAACCAATTCATAAACAAATTCATTTTAGGATTCAGTTAACCTAATACCATTTTGAATTGGATGTTAATGAGGTTTAAGTATTGTAACAGTCTAATTCAAAAACTGAATTCATTTAAGGATTTTTGGATTGGATGAAAAATTTGAATTGGATGTTAATAGGATGCTAACATCCTGTTAGGGGCATAGTAACAGTTTGCTCTAAATCTTACATTGCTCTAAATCTGAATTCAAGAGCAAACAGTTTGCTCTTGAATTCATATTTGATTATTCTAAATCTGAATTATTCTAAAAATTCAGGTTTTTACCATGTATTCAAGAGCAAACTGAACATCTGGATATGAGATGAATTTTGAATGATGGAATTGGGGAACAATCATTGCTTATGAACAATAATAATCTACTTCTAGAGAACATTGGTTTTTTCCTTTATGATTAAAAATATATATTCACAAATCATCATTAAAGCATACTAATCTAATATGAAATATGTAAGAACTTTGATCCATTCCGTCAAAAAATGAAACTTGCGCATGAAATTGAACAAATTATTAGCATAAAGACGTTCAAAAATAAAAACATTAATAATCAAGTTAATATAATTTACCAATAAGATTTTTGTTTGTCGGCCCCTCTAACAACGCAAAATTTTTTTCCCAACATGGCCCATTTCTGTAAAAATTTTCCAACTTAATCTATTTTTAAAATTATTTCTAAAACTTAGCTTAAAGGCAAAAAGATTGTTCTTTTCAAAACCCCCTTCAAAGGAGTACTCAAATTCAGTCCTATCCCGACCGCCTGCCTGAAAACATATTTGCAGGCCCACGTCCCCTTTCACAACCCTAAAAATCTGATCTATACCCAGCTTCTTTAAATCAAAATTGCAAAGTCTCAACCTATTTCATCTATATTTGTGCAGATGTGAAGAGTTCAACAGAGCTGTAAGAACTCAATGCAACTGACAACAATCTTCAGAATGCTGTGCCAGTTGAAATTTAGTTATTTTATATGACACACTTGAACAAATAGTTGGATGTTCAAGAGCAGAAAAAGAATCTGCATACATGTTTCTTGCTGGAATATGCATGTATGAACTCACCAAGTTGCGGCAATGGGAAATGGAATCTTCACATATCGTGGCCATTCACGGATCGTGTCATACATCAGCTCTGCCTGCAAGTGCAACAGAAAATATAATTGGAACTGGTACCAATGGAACAACTCTGGCCATGACCAACAAATCTTTAGCATCTCAGTATTTGACACCCCCTCACTATAAGATTCACTCAAGATCATGAAGCAGACCAAGAAACAAAAGGCAAGGATTTTTACAAATCTTACCAATTCATGTATGCTAAAAACATCTGGCCCACCAAGCTCATAGATCTTCCCCATACTGGTACCATCATCCTTCAATGAAGCTATGATAGCAGCGGCCACATCCACAACATAGACAGGTTGGATCCTGAAAACAAATTTAATATAATGTAACTTGCATTTTAAAAATGAAGTGTTGATATCTAATTAAGTATAACACTGTTAAAATGGTTTTAAGAAACTAAACAAAGTGGCTTGTAGTAGATACCTGAATGCTGATATCTAATTTGTTCTTGCCAATGCTGACATGAACTTCGCTTGGCATGTGAAACTAAATAAATAGGACTACCAATTTGATGCTAAACATGTGAAAGCTTCACTTGGCCTTGTCAACCAAATTTTCTTTCTGAAACAATTACCTTAGTTCGAACCAAATATATAACAGGATTGAAATATTGAGATCTCTGATGTCAAGACACACAACCACGCAAACAAAGGACCAAAGCAAAGAAAGATGAAAAGTTCAATAAACATTTGCAAATAGGCTAGATGACGAAAAAGACTTTTTTGTATGTAAAATCTATTTATATTGCAAAAACAGAAGACTTCATGTTTTTCATATTTTTCATTGTTATAACACTACTACAATAATTCTTACAAAATTGCTTGCAAAAGTTTTAGTTGTGATCATTCCATGTTACAAAATGTCAATGTTAAAACAATTATGGACTCTAACGAAAATCAACCAGTTAGCAGACATTTCTTTATGTCAATGTTTTTTTAGTAGGTTCTAATTTAGATGATACAGGTAAATTAACCTGATAAAGCAATTATCAGACATTAAGTCAATATGGAAAAAGAGATTACTTAAGGATGTTACTGCATCAGAAATAAAGAAATGGAATAACCCAATTATGAGCTTTGTATGCAAATGGAATCCTAATCCTCAACAAAAAAACAATGTAAATCCTGAAGGATGTTATTGCATCAGAAATAAAGAAATTGAATAGCGTCAGATATTATAAGGAGTAATGGAATAGCTAAGAAATGGAATAACATAACCCTGTCACTTTTTGACTGTCATCTATAAGGAATTTCTTGTATGCAACTGTCATCTATAAAGAAATGGAATCCTAAACCTAAACAAATTATGCTATGCAACTGTCATCTTCCCAGTAAAAAAAAACAATGTAAATCCTGAAGGAGGTTATTGCATCAGAAATAAAGAAATGGAATAGCTAACCGTATTAGCACCAAACCAAAATAAACCAATTTTTCCATAAATTGAAAAGGGATAATTATCAAAATGGGTATATTTTTGTGCATAACATAATTATCAAAAATATCCCTGTCAAATTTTCCAATTTTTCAGCTGATACGTCAAAATGGAAGCTTTTCAGATGGATCTTTTCGGTTCAAGCTCATAATTGAAATTGAGAAAAGAGGAAACAAAACAAATATAGGCAGAATGGATATAAAAAAAATAAAATTTAAGGGAGTTATGGGACATGATGACCCAAAGGACAATCCAAATATGTTACGTAATAATAAAAATGTTGTTAGAGAATGTAAATTTTCAAGGAAACGCAATGATTGTTTTGAATCATTTTCCCCTAGGAGAGTTTCTTCAAAATTTAGTTCCATTTTATTTTCTAGATATAAACCCTTACCCTATGTTGCTGCTCTTTTCATGTTTATATGCGTTTGTTTTAACATTGAATTGTAGAATGAAAATCATAGTTTTACATTCAATCATAATTATGTACTCTAACGAAAATAAGTTCTATTTCTTTTAGGCATTACAACAAAAAGGTTAAGAACATTCAATCTTCTCTTCTCTAAACCTACCATCATGTTTCATTTTAAAATTACAGACGAATGTACCATAAAGCCATAAAAACTATGATTTTCATTCTACAATTCAATCCATCTGAAATTTTTTTGGAGAAATGAAATGAAATGAACAGAATGCCTTCAAAATGGAATACAATGTTACTGAACCTATGTAAGAGTTCAGTAAGATTATACTAAAATTACAATGTTTTCAGTTTAAAAACCATGCTGAAAAGGGATAATGTATGCAAAATGGAAAAAAAAATTACAAAAACCAACCAATTTCAAACCAACCAATTGCGAGAAGAATGCCCCTTGCCTCTTGCTGCGAGATGCGTCTTGCTTCTTCCTTCTCCAAGGGCTCAGGCGAGAAGAATGCCAAGGCGAGAAAACTCCAAATTCCTAAAATTCATCATAAGGAAACTCAAGCTACTTTAGTATAAGGAAGCTGAAATTTATTGACCAAAAATTAGTCAATGCCCTAACCAAAATCACTGCGTACCCTCTTGCCAAATTCCTTAGGCGAGAAGCTCGGGCGATGAAAGAAGTTAGATCAGGCGAGAAGCTCTTCCCTACGACATGAATTGAAGCTCTTCAAAAATGGTGAAATGAGGTTTGAAATGAAAACAGCTCAGATGAAATTGAGAAAAGAGGAAACAAAACAAATATAGGCAGAATCGATATCAAAAAATAAAATTTAAGGAAGTTATGGGACATGATGACCCAAAATAAAATTTTTGGTCATGTGGCTACAGTGCTGCTGAAACAGAACTCACAATTGTAGGTTCATAGCGTCAGATTGTAGTGTCATTGCAAGCTATTCTTCTATGTTACTTGTGGATACCATCAACCAATGTGAAATGGTAGTTATATGAGAAATTTGTACTATTTTGATGATATGAAACATAGCATATGAACTCCACTGCCCAATGTATTGTGCCAGGCTTTTTATGTCAGTCGTAGTAATACATAAGTAGCATCAAGTTAGTAGTAATTAAACAACTAACTAAGTAATGACTGGCTTCTCCGCTTAAATCATAGATGAACCCCTGTCAAAGTTGGTGACCTTATGCTAAGCACTACAGAACATGATCAAAGCCATCAAATTATATATTGTTCACTGTTATCATGGGGGAGAATACTGAAATAGTTTACATCCATTCAAGTGGACAAATAATATATTGTTCACTGTTATCATGCAACAAACATATTTGTAGTTTACATCCAGAAAACTACCTTTATGTTTCAGCTTTTTTCCCACAATACTACCTTTAAGTTCCAAAATAACAAAATGATACCATGATACCAATGAAATTTAAGGTATTTTTCTCATAGGATAGCATTTTGATATTATTTGATAATTAACCCAAAAAAATTAACCCAAAAAGCTGAAACATATTTGTAGTTTTGATAATTAACCCAAAAAATGCTGTTAGAGAATGTAAATTTTCAAGGAAACGCAATGTAAATTTCATGACCTGCTGAAACATAAATTTCATGAAAATTGTGATCAATAAGTTCTATTTCTTTTAGGCATTACAACAAACTGGTTATGAACAAACAGGCATTTCATGACCTGTGTTGCTGCTGAATAATAAGTTTTCAGTTTAATAACCAACCAAGAAGAATCCGTAGGCCGCTTGCCTCTTGCTCCAAGGGCTCAGGCGAGAAGAATCCGTAGGCGAGAAGCTCAGGCGAGAAGCTCAGGCGAGAAGCTAAGGGAATGAAAGAAGTTAGCTCAGGGGATGAGTTGAAGCTCTTCAAAAATGGTGAAATGAGGTTTGAAATGAAAACAGCTCAGATCCTTGCATGCGGATGAACTGGAGTGAAGCTCTTCCATGCGAGATGCCCCTCTTCCTCAGCAACCGACCCCAAATCCCCATCAGAGCCTGAGATCCTTGCTTCTTCTAGAGCCTGGGGTTTTCTCGAGCGCGAAGGGGGGGGCGCAATAGCGTGCTGCTAGGGCTTGGGGGAGATCCCGTGAAGAGAGTAGAAATGGGTGGTCGATCGTTGAAGAGAGAAGCTCACAAAAGGGGAGGCACGCGATCGTGCTGCTAGGGCTTAGGGGTTTTAGATCCCGTGAAGAGAGGAGATATGGGCCACGAAGAGAGAAGCCAGGGTTTTTTTTTGCGCTGGGTTGTTTTCTTCCCCCCAAAATTTATTTTCCCCCTAAAATTTTGTTTCAAACTTAAAATTTCAAACTCAATTTCTCTTCACTTATCCAATTTCTCTTATCTTATCCAATTTCTCTTATCTTATCCAATTTCTCCTAACAACATCCCTCATTTATACCCAATTTCTCATCTCTTATACAAAAACTCTTATCCAAAAACCCATGATAACATCCCTCTTTTATTTTATATATATATATATATATATATATATATATATATATATATATATATATATATATATATATATATATATATATATATATATATATATATATGGTAAAGGGATCCTAAGGTGCCTCCTTAGATTCAATCTAAGGAGGCGCCCCCATTTCCCCCCATCTCACATTTTTTTGAATTTTTTTTCATGGGTTTGTTGTTCACCTTATGGATGGTCAACATACCAAATTTCAAGGGATTCGAATACTTTTTGAGCCCCCATCCACCCCTTGCAACTTCGTGGGTTTTTCAGCACGTTTTTAGACCGTTGAAATTGTAAGGAGTAGATGGTGGCTCAAAAAGTATTGGAATCCCTTGAAATTTGGTATGTTGATCATCCATGATGTAAACAACAACCCCATGAAAATTTTTTCCAAAAAACTTGTTGGAGATGGGGGAGATGGGGGAAATGGGGGCGCATCCTTAGATTTTCATCTAAGGAGGCACCTTAGATCCCCTTTTTCCATGTGTGTGTGTGTGTGTGTGTGTGTGTGTAAATTTTCAAATGAGAACATTTCGCACCGTGCGAAAATATTTTTAGTTTTTTTGAAATTTTTTTTTCAAAAATTCTTTTTTCCACCCTCATTATATGTTGTTATACACCCCTCAAAAAATAATGGTTGAGAAATAATGTCATTTGGCCTTCGATCAAGGCATTTCAACAAATTCGCACGTTTTGAGACCGTTAAATTTGTAACGGGTGGATGGGTGCTCTAATGCCCAACGAGTGCACCCATTATTTTCCCTGGGGTATATATTTGTATGGATTAAACATAAAAAAAAATTCAAAAAAAAACATGTTTTCGCATGGGTTTTCGCATGTGTTTTTCGCAACGGAAGATCGCTTTATATATATATATATATATATATATATATATATATATATATATATATATATATAGCGATCTTCCGTTGCGAAAAACACATGCGAAAACCCGTGCGAAAACATTTTTTTAATTTTTTTGAAATTTTTTTTTCAAAATTTTTTTTGATGTTTAATCCATACAAATATATACCCCAGGGAAAATAATGGGTGAACTCGTTGGGCATTAGAGCCCCCATCCACCCGTTACAAATTTAACGGTCTCAAAACGTGCGAATTTGATGAAATGCCTTGATCGAAGACCAAATGACATTATTTCTCAACCATTATTTTTTGAGGGGGGTATAACAACATATAATGAGGGTGGAAAAAAGAATTTTTGAAAAAAAAATTCAAAAAAAAAGATAAAAACATTTTCGCACCGTGCGAAATGTTCTCATTTGAAAATTTTCCTATATATATATATATATATATATATATATATATATATATATATATATGGGGATGATATGGTGAGCAAGTGAGCAAAATTCCTTAAAGTGAGCAAAACACTCTCAGCCGTCCGATCATGCGCAACCGTGTTGAATATTGGACTCCCCGGATTTGGTTTTGATGATGAGCAAACATAAATAATCCATGAACTAACAATTTGTGAGCGCAGTTTTGGAGATCGTCGCCAAATTCACGAGAACATTCAAAGCGACATCTCAACACTTCCCAAAGCTCGTATTCATGTCTAAAGCTTCGTTGAAGCTCTTGCGCCATTTTGGAAGTTATGAAGAATCAATCGAAGCTCTCAAAGACAGTTTATTAAGGTTTTATTTATAGTCTTTTAGCTTCGATATATAGAATGTTAAGCCTTGAGTATATCTTACGTTTCTATCTTCATTACGCTCATTTCGTAGCTCTAGGATCCTTGCACAAGTTCATTCTAACTTCCTCGAAGCATCGCGCTTCGATTCGGACTTTATTGTGCATGTTAGTTGGTACAAGAACAAGTACTGACCGACTAGATGGTGATCTAGTCGGTCGGCAACTCTTCTTGGACCGACTAGTTTGATTCCTTAATTTCTTGGACTTTACTATTTACTGTTAGTTGGTCTACGTTGACTCACCGACCGACTAGTTTGTGAACTAGTCGGTCAATGATGCTTCTTTGACCGACTAGTTGTGACTTAATGTTCATACTAAAATTCTCCTAAGCTAATGTTTATCGTTAGTCGGTCTAAGAACGTTTGGTAACCGACTAGTTGACAATCTAGTCGGTCAACTTTTGTTCTTGAACAGACTAAGTCATATTGCATTCAGACTATTTCATTTTGCCTCTTAGTCGGTCTACGTTCATTGACTGACCGACTAGTTGTGAAACTAGTCGGTCAGACAGTCTTCTTGGACCGACTAGATTTCTAGGTCTGAAATTCTCTTTCTTCTCAGTTCCTCTCTTAGTCGGTCCATGCTGTTTGACTGACCGACTAGTTGATGAACTAGTCGGTCAGTGATTGTTCTTTGACCGACTAATTCTCCCAATTTTCTATCCGTTGGAGAATGACCTAAGTTGTTTTTATGGGACCCTATAAATACGAACCTAGGTCATTTCTATCTAGGTTAGAGCTTCCATTCAGAGATTCATTGAGATCAAAAGAGATAGCCATTCTCACTCAAATCTAAAGCTCTCTTCCTCACAAGAAACCCATTCTCTCTCATTTCTAGATCTAGAATCCATCTAGAGAGAAGCTTGTTCTTGGTGAGCTCTTCAAGCTATTGCTTGATCCAAGTCTCCAAATCATTCCTAGGCACCTATTGCTGGTCATTTCCTTGGTGCTAGGTCTTGGTGACTTCATCTTCCTCAAATCCTTCATTTCACCTATTGGGTAAGAAAAACTCAAGGTATAGGATTTTGTGGTAAGTTTGCTTATTTCAATATAACTCATTTATATTGCTTGTTGATTCTCTCGGTTGTGAGAGAAGGTTGTGATCCCGGGTTGTGGGATTCACTATTGCCGTTGTTGTATGATTTGATCTTGTAAAGGTTTTTTTCACAAGATATTCATAGTGGAAATCTTGAGTTAGGGTTTCTAACTCAAGTATCCGGAGGGGATCCGGGTGGTTGGGACGTAGGATCACCGGGAACAAGTTGGGGAGACTTGGGTGGATCCGAACCCATTAACATCGTTTGTTTGCATTGTTAATTTTGTTGTTGTCATTCAATTTAAGCTTCCGCAAATTGATTTGGTAGTTGTTTGCAATTTAATTTGGAATTATACTCCTTATTATTTTAAAGTACTATTCACCCCCCCCTCTAGTACTTGTGCAGTAGCTTGTAGGGCATTTCAAACCGCTCAGATTTCCTCCGCAAAACACAGCCCAAAGTCGCACCCTCCTCCTATGTGTCACGTGCACAACACATTCAAAACCCAAATCTCAGTTCGCATCCATCTCATTTCGCGCGGACAAAACCCTACGAGACGGCGACACCCCCACCCCCAAATTTAGAGCTCCTAACCCAGTCTCCCTCCCCGATGAAGACCCCTAACCCAATCTCCCTCCCCCCAGCCATCTCCCTCCTGCGCTCGTTCCCTCCTGGCTGAAACCCAAAAAGCCCATCACCCTCTCGCGATCGCTCGAAAACCCCCTAGATGACGATCGCCCCAATTTCAAAGCGCAACCCTCGCTCTCGCCTTCGCGTTCTTCATCGGCTGCTCTCTCCCGTGGACGAAGCCCCCACAACCCAATCTGTCACGCCCCGCTTCCCAAAAGATTTGGGGAGCGAGACATGGCCAGCCCGCATGGACTCGAGCCGTTGAGGCTCGGGGTCCAATAAGCGTCTAGGCAAGTTATGATGCGGAGGAGAAGGTCCGACCGAATGGTTTAGCATGAAACAATAGTCAAACAGTAAAATAAGATACTATTCAAAGCGGAAGGTAACCAACAAAGAGTTTAACATAGAAACTAAACTGCACGTACCAGGGGCAACTAAAGAGTGAAGAGTCTGCTGGGATCCTCAGGTGGTGCCAGCCCAGTCAAGTCTGTGACATGTGCAAAACACATGTCAGCAACGAACTAATGAGACCATAATTAAAACAGTTATACAATTCTAGCAGTTCTATATGGAATTTAAATGACAACCTACACAGGAGTTCTAGAAAACAAAAAATAAGTAAGGGTTGTTCTATCAATCTGCTAGTGGTGTCCATCTAGTCAGATCGTCTAAGAGTTGTTCATGTAGTTCTATCAATCTGCCAGGGGTGTCCATATGGTCAGATTGTCCAAGACTAGAAAAAGGTCAAACGACCGGAATGCATCCCTGCGAAACAGGCAGGAGTGCACCAACTGCGATACAAAGATAAAGCCTAAGGACTCAAGCTGCGTAGGCGGAGGGGAGCTACCCCCCAGGCCCAGCTAGACTCTTTTGTCCTACCCCACCCGCGAGTCGTTTGTGTTATGGACACGAGCCAACAAACGCTCCATCTAGACACGAGACAAGACAAGGATCACGAATGATACGGCGTATCATACCGGAGCGCACCAGTCACGGGTGAGCCAAAGCTGGGGAGCACCAGTTCTCAATGGTCACCCCCGTCGTCGATCCGAGACAAATCATTAATCATGAATGATACTACGTATCATACCGGAGTGCACCAGTCACGGGTGAGCCAAAGCTGGGGAGCACCAGTTCTCAATGGTCACCCCCGTCATCGATTAACTATCCGTAAGCGAGCCGTCTCTGGGCTAGCCAGCAGACGCTCCACAAGAGTAGTGCCAACCTCCGTATAGGAGAGGCCCACGCCTGTGATCTTCTACAAAGATCTACACAATTATAATGTCCGGCTTATTAATTAGCATGTGAGGTTTAAGTTGCATTTTAAAAGTGGGTTCGAGCAGAAAATAGCATGCGATCATTTTCAAGTATTTTGCAGAAATAAATCTAGCAGTTCTAACATCAATTCTAGAAAAGTATAAAAGCAGTAACTAAAGTCTCATTCCTTGCCTGAAAGATTCCGGCAAGGGTGTAGTCCAGCAGGGTCTGGGTCAACCAACGGATCTACGGAACCTCAACACGGCGCAAAAGCTGCACTGGCGTCGGGTAGCGACGCCAGGGGTTGAATTCCGGTAGCGTGTAAGGTAACGACGTCGGTCCGAAAACGGTAACGGGTCGCGAAGGAAGCGTATCATGACTGCGTCATTAGAATTGCAAAGGTAAGCCAACAGCGCTACGCTAAAAGACATACCGTATAAATAAGCCCTACAGGTGTAATTAGCTAATACGATACATACCATACATAAACACATATGAACTTTATTAATGGCTTAACCAATATATATCGTACTATTATTTATATTACAAGATAACACTAATATACCCTAAGGTACATTCATATGGGGTAGTGATCATATTACTGTAGTCAACACATGCTGCGATACTGACTTATTACATCAAATGAAATGTTCGTGATACTCTAGTATCTATAGTACAGATATACCAAGTTTATAACCTACCGATGTCTTACTGTCCCAGGCCAAACATGAAATAATCTAGCATTTAAAATTACATGCTGCTAAAAAATAAACCAACCCTTATATATATAAAAGACACTAGCAACCCACTGGTTCACGTGCTTAATCTTACGCACAATATATCACAGCCTACCTCCTTAGACATAAGGAATAGGGTATTGATCCTATTTATAGAGACTCCTCACTGAGTACATGAATGAATAATCATTGTTCACTAAGATAATAGACTCACATTAGTAAACAACTGCACTAGTGATCTGATGAAGAGAGCCTTATAGGTTTATTGATGTAACCGAGAATAGGCTCAAGAGATGATGTAAAGAGATATACTAAGCTCCAGCTCTTACATGTTGATGCTCTCGGAGAGACGCTGCTGCGCTCGCCTGGATGATCTCCATGCACGCCTGAGGAGCTTCGCGCACAACTGAGAGGAACGCCGCGCGCTGCTGACGAGATCCGACGTGCTGTGCTCGAGCTGCGCATCGCGGGGAGGCGTGGGGCGCTGGCACGATCGGAGAGGGGCTGGGCGTCGCCGTGGCAGGGTGTAGGCGGCGCCATTGGTCACCTGGGCGGTGTTCGAGCGCTGCAGCGCAAGCAGCGACTACGGGGGTAGATCGACGGGCTTCACGGCGTCGCTGCCTGTCTGGAGAACGCCAGAGGTTGAAGGGGCACATCGGAGATCAGGTTGGGCTGCCGTGCGAGGGCTAAGGTCGGAGGAGGCCGGGGGATCGTGGGGAGGCTGCCTGGGGACGTCGGACGTCACCGCGGCGAAGCTAGGTGGCGGAGATGGGGGTGTAGGTCGGAGGAGGATGGGTTACGGCACCGGAGGGGGTTGCGTGCATGGGTTCTTTGTGATAGCGGCGGTTGGGTGATGTTTTGATGAGAGCCAACCCTAGTTTATTATTATATAGGGGAGTAGGGTGATGTTGCTCACGTGGGGAGGTCTCTCACAGCCTAGGGTTAGCTGTATGACTAGTAGCCTAGGTTTTTAATACAAGAAAGTGAGTTGGTGTGTGTGAGTTGCTGTGAGATGGGAGGAAAAATAGGCCCAGGGTTTAAAATAAAAAGGGAGTAGGGTAATGGTCACCCTAGAGTTTATAAATATAATAGTAGAATAGGGTTGCAGTCCTATGTTAGATATATACATGTAAACTTAGGGGTTTTAATAGGGATAGGGTATAGGGTTTGTAAAGACAGATGAAGGCTAGTCTAGACTTCCCAAAATGGACTTGGGGTTCAGTATAATAGAGATATCAGCATGAAAAGGTTCGGGCCTCACAGGATTTTGGGTTTAGTAAGTGGGCTTGGGCCAATGGGTTGGAGTGTTTGATAAAAGAGTTTGTTTAAAGATTTGTTATCATCAATTCTGAAAGAGAGAGCTGGTGTGTTTGTGTAATGGGCTCAAGGGTTCGGCTCAAGCAATCGGCTAGGCTAAGGCTAGAGGGAGAAATGGCTAAGCCAAAGTTAATTAATAAGGCATTGCTAGAAATATATTTAGGATGTATCATATTATTATTAATAAGAAATTACTAGAGACCACTAACTAGGTGAAACTTAGGGTTAATCCAATAATTGGTTGTGTCCGGTTATGCTGATACAGCGGAAAACGCCGTATCGGATCGATACGCGTGATACTGCCAAGATACGCGTTCTGTCCGCGCATGCGGAGTCTCACAGGTCTACGGGGGTCGCCTACGGGTTCCTGGCATAAGTACGGTCATGCACGTGTGGTTCGTCCCAGAATCGCCCGTCGATTTGCGTGTATATAGCGTGTCGTTCAAACGGTCGGTGCATAAAGCAATTCCAGTGTGAACGAGGTGTTGGCTTGGGTTGACACGTGTTCCCAAGTCGGACACGAGCCACGGAGGCTATCTTTAGGTTCAAGCAAGGTTCTAGGGTCCTACTGCGTGCACAGACGACATCTGCTATGCATATAGACCAAATCACTTTACGCACAGACCCAATCGCTGTGCACACACAAAATTCAAATTGGCCCTAAAACAGGCCGTTACATCCTCCCCAACTTTAACTAAAGTCCGCCCTCGGACTTTCTTAATTTCAGGAATGGCTAGACTCTTATAGTTAACTATAGTAACCACCCACGGTCATTCTTAGCACAGTACTTCAACCAACATATAACCTAATATATCTGTCTATATACATGCTCAGTAATAATATACATCAATTATTACCCAACCGCTATATCTTGTACGTATAGCTAGGTTAATATTATTCACACATACATTTCTAACTCATGGAAGTGCCTCCGCACATCCATACCTACGCACAATCATATTCCAACATTCAATAATCACCCCATCATATACAACCATTGTATTATACATATAGTACACATATACTAACCAGTGTATTTAAATTCATCACGAATTTAAAACCGAAAATACATATATCTACTCAATATAACCTACAAAAGGTATATTCCCTAGTATACATTCAACACATCAATCATAACAATAATACTTAGCTATATTATAACTATTCGCCACAACACCAAATGACAAACAATTTCTTATGACAAGCATTACATAATCACACCATCATGTTAATCTATTCCTACCAATACAACACATCCAGCCTAATAACTATGCATATAGCACATTTCACTCCTAGTTTAACTACACATACTCATTCAAACATGTAAACCCTTCATTCATGACCATAGAATAAACCTGTATCTATATATGGTGTAGCTACGCACATCCAGGTGCGTAGCGTAACCCAGCAGAAATACCTATATAACTACATTCACCATATCCTATCATGCACGGATATATATATAACACTATACTCACATCCGCAAACCACAACTACATTATAACATACTTACCGAGCATACTCACTCGCTCACGAGTGAGACTCCAAGTTACATATCAAACAATATACATTCTATGTACTTATACACACACTCCTATATCTCTATATGACACGACTCATCATATGTGGCCTTAGTAAATAGCTAGATATCACCATACAATCATTCACACATCAGAACATGTAATCCATACATATCCCATATATACGTATATACCATCACGCAACACGTTCTTATCTTAGTACATATAAGCATGTCCACTCGTACTCGAGGGAACGCTAAGACTTATATGTATTCACAGGCATTATATATTCACACCTATTATCTTACACAAGTATCTATACTTATTCATGTACTATATACACATAATCATTACATTCGTCGCAATACACATATTCCATTATTCACCCATAAGCTCACATATACCTAAGTAATAATACTAAGCATGCCCGACAATGGTATATATTCACACGAGCCGGGTAATCCTCCTCATGGATCTACGGGGAAGGCAGAACAAACATAAGGCTCAAATGTGCAGACACTTCCAATATTTGACATCTAGAGTGGTTAAATAACCTCCAACTAACCAGCCCTAATTGGTTGGTCCCAATTATTTTAAACACCAATAAAATTTCCAACTCGAAAGCCCGTTCACGAGAACTTGTTATAATGTTCCTGTTGTTCTCCGCTTCAATTGGTTCTTGGCTCAGTTGCCTCTAGGAATCTTTAAAGTGAAACTACCAACCAATTCTAAATTTTGGGCGTCAGACTTACTTACGATTTCCTTTTCAATCCAAACAACCAAGGCAATCTACTAACTCTTTTCCCATATTTCCTGATCATTGAGCACTCGTAAAACCCAACATGCTCACTTGACTTGATCCAGAATTTTCATTGACACTTAAACTGCTAGTCACTGTTGACTATAATCCATCCACGTGATCTGGAGAAGTCATCGCCTTTCACCATTTCGTAAACTGTAACTGGAATCCAGGGGTCAGTACGCACTCAATGCGTATTCGAACGGTCGACTTTGAAACTACAATGACATTCCCAAGATCCGTAATTCCTTTAAATCACTGTGTCCGAAACAGGTCATGTTGTCGATCTTATACAATCCTTCGTAAGATCAATCTCGTCTTCACATTAACATTCTGAATCTCCATGTTATAATGTTGCTACTCGGCTAATATATAAATATGCTCATAATATCCGTTGCATAACATTTCACTTGATCGATGTAGGTCTACGCCCTTGGTCGTTAAGACAAGACTTCTAATCACCACACTCCTATCACGAGCAGCATACTAAGAGTCGACCTCATTCTCTCGATTTCAATGTTCTCACCTCCATGGTTCCTTGTCAAGCTGAGAATCCAACCTTATAACTATCCAATGTGTTAGAAATACATCACTTTAACCGCATCTTATTCCTGTATTCTCACTCAAATCCAAATTAGAGGGGGCCAAGGAACTAGTCTAAACCTAACTAACTTATGTTAGACTCAAATATTGTTGGTCGTTGAATAGTTACTGTAGCACTATTGTTTCGATAAATCATTCGATCAAGACCTGCATGGGCCACCACAAAAACTGTCACGCCCCGCTTCCCAAAAGATTTGGGGAGCGAGACATGGCCAGCCCGCATGGACTCGAGCCGTTGAGGCTCGGGGTCCAATAAGCGTCTAGGCAAGTTATGATGCGGAGGAGAAGGTCCGACCGAATGGTTTAGCATGAAACAATAGTCAAACAGTAAAATAAGATACTATTCAAAGCGGAAGGTAACCAACAAAGAGTTTAACATAGAAACTAAACTGCACGTACCAGGGGCAACTAAAGAGTGAAGAGTCTGCTGGGATCCTCAGGTGGTGCCAGCCCAGTCAAGTCTGTGACATGTGCAAAACACATGTCAGCAACGAACTAATGAGACCATAATTAAAACAGTTATACAATTCTAGCAGTTCTATATGGAATTTAAATGACAACCTACACAGGAGTTCTAGAAAACAGAAAATAAGTAAGGGTTGTTCTATCGATCTGCTAGTGGTGTCCATCTAGTCAGATCGTCTAAGAGTTGTTCATGTAGTTCTATCAATCTGCCAGGGGTGTCCATCTGGTCAGATTGTCCAAGACTAGAAAAAGGTCAAACGACCGGAATGCATCCCTGCGAAACAGGCAGGAGTGCACCAACTGCGATACAAAGATAAAGCCTAAGGACTCAAGCTGCGTAGGCGGAGGGGAGCTACCCCCCAAGCCCAGCTAGACTCTTTTGTCCTACCCCACCCGTGAGTCATTTGTGTTATGGACACGAGCCAACAAACGCTCCATCTAGACACGAGACAAGACAAGGATCACGAATGATACGGCGTATCATACCGGAGCGCACCAGTCACGGGTGAGCCAAAGCTGGGGAGCACCAGTTCTCAATGGTCACCCCCGTCGTCGATCCGAGACAAATCATTAATCATGAATGATACTACGTATCATACCGGAGTGCACCAGTCACGGGTGAGCCAAAGCTGGGGAGCACCAGTTCTCAATGGTCACCCCCGTCATCGATTAACTATCCGTAAGCGAGCCGTCTCTGGGCTAGCCAGCAGACGCTCCACAAGAGTAGTGCCAACCTCCGTATAGGAGAGGCCCACGCCTGTGATCTTCTACAAAGATCTACACAATTATAATGTCCGGCTTATTAATTAGCATGTGAGGTTTAAGTTGCATTTTAAAAGTGGGTTCGAGCAGAAAATAGCATGAGATCATTTTCAAGTATTTTGCAGAAATAAATCTAGCAGTTCTAACATCAATTCTAGAAAAGTATAAAAGCAGTAACTAAAGTCTCATTCTTTGCCTGAAAGATTCCGGCAAGGGTGTAGTCCAGCAGGGTCTGGGTCAACCAACGGATCTACGGAACCTCAACACGGCGCAAAAGCTGCACTGGCGTCGGGTAGCGACGCCAGGGGTTGAATTCCGGTAGCGTGTAAGGTAACGGCGTCGGTCCGAAAACGGTAACGGGTCGCGAAGGAAGCGTATCATGACTGCGTCATTAGAATTGCAAAGGTAAGCCAACAGCGCTACGCTAAAAGACATACCGTATAAATAAGCCCTACAGGTGTAATTAGCTAATACGATACATACCATACATAAACACATATGAACTTTATTAATGGCTTAACCAATATATATCGTACTATTATTTATATTACAAGATAACACTAATATACCCTAAGGTACATTCATATGGGGTAGTGATCATATTACTGTAGTCAACACATGCTGCGATACTGACTTATTACATCAAATGAAATGTTCGTGATACTCTAGTATCTATAGTACAGATATACCAAGTTTATAACCTACCGATGTCTTACTGTCCCAGGCCAGACATGAAAAGGTTTGTAAAGACAGATGAAGGCTAGTCTAGACTTCCCAAAATGGACTTGGGGTTCAGTATAATAGAGATATCAGCATGAAAAGGTTCGGGCCTCACAGGATTTTGGGTTTAGTAAGTGGGCTTGGGCCAATGGGTTGGAGTGTTTGATAAAAGAGTTTGTTTAAAGATTTGTTATCATCAATTCTGAAAGAGAGAGCTGGTGTGTTTGTGTAATGGGCTCAAGGGTTTGGCTCAAGCAATCGGCTAGGCTAAGGCTAGAGGGAGAAATGGCTAAGCCAAAGTTAATTAATAAGGCATTGCTAGAAATATATTTAGGATGTATCATATTATTATTAATAAGAAATTACTAGAGACCACTAACTAGGTGAAACTTAGGGTTAATCCAATAATTGGTTGGGTCCGGTTACGCTGATACAGCGGAAAACGTCGTATCGGATCGATACGCGTGATACTGCCAAGATACGCGTTCTGTCCGCGCATGCGGAGTCTCACAGGTCTACGGGGGTCGCCTACGGGTTCCTGGCATAAGTACGGTCATGCACGTGTGGTTCGTCCCAGAATCGCCCGTCGATTTGCGTGTATATAGCGTGTCGTTCAAACGGTCGGTGCATAAAGCAATTCCAGTGTGAACGAGGTGTTGGCTTGGGTTGACACGTGTTCCCAAGTCGGACACGAGCCACGGAGGCTATCTTTAGGTTCAAGCAAGGTTCTAGGGTCCTACTGCGTGCACAGACGACATCTGCTATGCATATAGACCAAATCACTTTACGCACAGACCCAATCGCTGTGCACACACAAAATTCAAATTGGCCCTAAAACAGGCCGTTACACAATCGCTCATCTCGCTCTGTCGCGGACGACGCCCCCACAGACGAAAATCCTGACGATCGCCCCAATATCAGAGCGCAACCCTCTCTCTCGCCTTCGCGTTCTTCCTCGGCTGCTCTCTCCTGCGGACGAAGCACCCACAACCCAATTGCTCATCTCGCTCTGTCGCGGACGACGCCCCCACAGACGGAAATCAAAGGTGCGTTACTTCACCTGTTAGATATTCCCAAAAAAAATTCCTTTGATTCGCTCTCTCCCTCCCGCAAAGTTGTAGACTCAGAACGACAGCTGAGATGCTCTCCATAGCATCTTAGATAGGCTGCCAGCCTTTCAAATACAACTGTACAAACATAGTGATTGATTTTTGTGGATACTCCCTAAAGATAAAAACTTCAGCATGGTTAAGATGACTGGTTGAAATATTTGAAGTGTTGTTAGGCTATATTTGTTTCAGAGAAGTGGAGGGAAAGATAATCCATGCATTTCCACAATTTAATACTTAAGAAATTCCTCTCAAAATTAACAAAAAAGATGCTGGAAGAAATTGAGAGAAGTGTCATCTTTTGCTTCCAGTCTCTGGACATTTTGCTTCACTGGAATTTAGTGAAACGAATGGCAAAAAAATGTTATCTTTATGACGATTGTGACAAAAATGTTATCCTGTTGCATATGAAAAAATTGTGTTATGATAGTACTTCTGTTATGAGGCAAAATTGTGTTAATTTAGGCAAAAATTTTACTTCTGTTATGATAGTACTTAATGATGTAAGATTTTTGTGCGTTAATTTTTAATTATATGAAAAAATTGTGAATTCCGAATTGTCTTCTTTGCTTGCGTAGAAATCATATATTCAATGGATGCATCGAGTTCAATTCTGAATTGTGCATCCGGTTGGGAAAATATTGAGGAGATGTATAAGCCAGTAAAAGGGAAGAGTTTTAACTCATTGAAAGAAGGGGATGATTTTTACAAACAGTATGCAAAATTACCAGGGTTTTCAGTTAGAAAATATGCAACAATACTTGATAAAATTACAGGAGAAAGGTGTTCTCAACAATTTGTGTGCTCAAAACAAGGGCTACCAATGGAGGAAAAAAATGTAACGGATGGACAAGCTAACACGAGAAAATTGCTTGGCAATTATAAGGCTTCAAAGAGACGCTGATGGAAAGTGGTCCGTTCGAAGGTTTAATGGATCACATAATCATGTGTGTGTCACTCCAAGGAAACAACAATTCTTAAGAAACAATAGAAACGTGACTGAAGCACAAAAATGCCTCCTAAACATACTAAAAGATGCTAACCTAAAGACATCAGATTGTTTTTCAGTCTTATCAGTTGAAAGTGGTGGTTATGGAGATATTGGATGCACCGAAAGGGATATTAGGAATGCATTGCAAAGGGAGAGGGATGAGATGAAAGTGCATGATGCTCACTTATTAATGGAGCATTTGCAAGAGGATAAAGAGATCAATCCATCTTTCGAGTATGCATATAAAGTGGATAATGAAAATAAATTGACACATGTGTTTTGGGTAGATGCTCTTGGTAGAAAGTATTACAAACATTTCGGAGATGTGTTAATATTTGACACAACATATGACACCAATCAATACCGTCTCATCTTTGCACCTTTTACCAGGGTAAATCACCATGGACAAACGGTAAATTTCGGGGCTGGATTCATGTGCAATGAACGGTTAGAATCTTTTATTTGGTTGTTTGAGAAGTTTAAAGAAGCCATGTGTGGTCATTGGCCTAGCGTGATAATCACCGATCAAGATTCTGCCATGGGAGCTGCAATTAGAGAGGTATTTCCTGCTTCCGTTCATAAGTATTGCATGTGGCATGTTCTAAAAAAACTTCCAGATAAACTTGGTGCGACGACATTCAAAAGTAAGTTTAATATTCCATTTCAAGATTGTGTTTGGAATTCTGAGACTCCTGGAGAGTTTGAAATCAAATGGGAGCATGTTTTATGTAATAACCATTTGAATAATCATGAATGGCTCGCCGATCTATACTCATTTCGTGAAAAATGGATATCGACATATTCTAAAGATATCTTCACGGCTGGAATTCGTAAAACTCAAAGATCGGAGAGCATGAATTCTTTCATTGATAACTATGTGAATAAAAAGAATACCTTGACTGAGTTTGTTTCGAGATTTGAAAGAGCCATAAGGAAACAAAGGCAAAATGAGTTGGCGGCGGATTACGAGACTATGCATACAAAACCAAAATTGCTTACAGATCTAGAAATGGAGGGGCAGATGGTAGAGATATATACACATGAGAAATTTTATGTTTTTCAGGAATAAGCTGTTCAAAGCTTGAGCTATGCATCGCAGATGAAAGGGTGTGAAGGCAATGTCCGGTAATATTGTGTAAAAAGGATGGGCAAAATGAAGAATCCAGATAAACCCAGAGATGTTGTTTATAAAGGTCCAGAAGAAGCCGCAATATGCAGTTGCAAGAAGCTTGAACCCATTGGTATTCCTTGTTGGCATATTCTTATTGTATTGCGCAATGAATTTGTTGATATTTTGCCGCAATGTTATATTTTAAAAAGATGGACATCCTTGGTAACAAATGAAATGGTTCGAGATAATAATGATGTCGAAATTCAAGGTAGTTACGGCAAGGAACAAGATTTGAAGTACACCAATCTTTCAAATAAAGTTCACAAGTTTTTGTAATTTGCTCGCTCTTCAACCGAACGGCTTGACATGGGAGATATTTTGATTGACAAGGCCTTCGAAGATATTCAGCTGCTGACATCTGAAAATCCACAAAATTCACAAACATAGAAAAGGCCAACATTACCTGAAACAGTTGATATTCATCCACCTTCTATTGGAAAGACGAAAGGTAGTGGAAAACGGATTAAAGGAGGAGGGGAAAAGGCAAGAGAAATAGCATCGAAACCTCTACGGTTATGTCGATGTTGTAACAAGTTTGTGCATCACGATAGGCGTAATTGGTTTGCATGTCTCGACACCCCGCATCTTGGCGAATTGGTTTGCATTGCCCATTCCAAAACTCAATAGCCTCTTCATACGTTTTGAATCCCTTAAACACCGCATTAGGGAATCCAAGAACTTGATATGCACATTCTTCCCAACTTCCATAAATCCCGCACTGCCTACCATTCTGCACAACATAAATTTTTTTGTCATTTCAACCTACAATTGAAAATAACATCAAATTAAATAACTAATAATAACATCAAATTAAAGAACATCAAATTAAAGAACTGGAGCATGTCAGAATACCAAACATCTAATTTATGAAAAATCAACACCCCATGGAATAAAGTTATCTATGAAAAAGAAACTGAAAAATCAACGTCCCTCAGAGCATTAATTTGTCTTTCGAAACTCTGGATCTCTGTGTCGGTCTTCCACCGCTTCATCTTTTAATATGTATAATGTTGAAAGCTAAACGTATTTGTAGACAGAATTGTTTTAGCTAATTGATGCACTTATTTCTTATTATTTTTAAAAGAGAAATAGATCCATCACAATACACCAACTGGTTTCAGCCAGACACATCATTCAAAAACATAATCATGCGGCCGTGTATCTAAGACACCAACCAACTGACGTTGAATTCTAATTTTTTTCTGAGTAAATTGGGATTTCAAACCTTGGTTTTATTACCATGTCAAAAAGATTATTCATCAGGATTTATCAAGCAAACGTCAAAAAATAGTAGATACATCAAAGAAATGATACGCCAATATAACACATCAGTTGGTTTTATTACCAACTTCATCATTTTGGTAGAGTCGCGCAAACTGATACAGAGAGCCAAAAAAAATTCTGAACTAGCTTGATTGAAAGATGCATATTCAACATTATCACAAGCCATGAGGAAAATTGTTGATCAGTGCTTGTTTCAGCTTATCTTGGTTATTCACTTTATAAGCTTTGCTTATTCTCAGGGCAAGCGCTTTCTAAAATAAATAAACGAATTTTATCCAAATGCAAAAGCACGCATTAATACACAACAGCAATTAGAGATCAACACAACCAAATAGCGAGAAATTTTATAAACAATTTATCACATTAGTTGCTAGATTATACTGTCTATTGGCTCATAACTCTTCCATAAAATCTAATCCTAACCTGGAAAATCTGTCATATAATCATAATTGGTACATATCAAACTCCACACATACGTATCCTTGTTGCAGGACCATGAATTGCAAAGAAGATGCAAGCACTCATCACCACTTTATTTGAATAAGTAACTGAACTTTTAAAAAACTGATTTCTTGCCATGCTCATTTCTTGATCTCATCACAGAATTTTACCTTGTTTGTACTGAGCTCGGATGTTGATGCACTTGAAGCTTCGATGTGAAGAAGATGTTGGGAAACTGGTGAAGGGTTAGGGTTTTTTTTGGGGGGGGTCAAATGGCCCGAATTGCTGAACAAGCGGGAGGGGTTAGGGTTTTTTTGGTTCGATCTGGAGAGAGGGACCTCGATAGGGCAAGGGGCTGGATAATCTGTGGGTCGTCAGGCAAGAGAGCAAGCGGGAGAGGAAGATGACGACGCGCTTGGGTTTTGGGGTTCTCTTCCACGAGAGGGAGAAGGGGACGCGAGAGCTGGAGGGCGTCGATCAGGCTTTGGGGTTCTCGTCCACGAGAGGGAGAAGGGGACGCGAGATCTGGGAGGGAGTTTGGGGATCACGTGATCTCGTGAGCTTGCGGGAGATTGCGGAGGAAATCTGAGCGGTTGCGCATGATCGGACGGCTGAGAGTGTTTTGCTCACTTTAAGGGATTTTGCTCACTTGTTCACCATATCATCCCCATATATATATATATATATATATATATATATATATATATATATATATATATATATATATATATATGTTGATGGAGAAGTGCTGATAGCGCTGGAAATTTTTCCAGCGCTGTCAGCGATCTGGGGTCTGTAGAGTTTTTTTTATAAAAAAAAGTTTGCGGTTGGTAGATTGGACAGTTTTGCGCAACGTTTTTGAAATCGATGAACGGAGGCTCAAACGGCGTTGGATCGACCTGGAAATTTTCGGGGAGCTTCCTAACAAGTATATCTACCAACTGCAAAAAAATTTAAAAATATCAGTAGCAACCCGAGATCGCTGACAGCGCTGAAAAAATTTCCAACGCTGTCAGCACTTCTCCATTAATCTCATATCTGTGTGTGTGTGTTTGTGGATTTAATGTAGAAAAGGTGGCACCTGATCCAATGGATCGGGTGCTAAGACACAAAAAAGGTGGGAAGTACAATCCCTCACATGAGCGTGTACTTGTTGGGACCCACCTTTTTGTGTCTTGCACCTGATCCATTGAATCAGGTGCCACCTGCTTTACATTAATCCATATATACACACACGCACACACACATGTATGCATGCATGTATGTATGTATGTATGTACATGCATGCATGCATGCATACATACATATGTGTGTGTGTATATATATGCTAGAAATAACCTGTGCACACAGTGCACGACTCAAAAAAACCCCCACAAACAGGATGCGGTGCACTTGCGCACCAAAAAAGAGTGAGAAATGTGGGCGTGTGTAGGTACCGTCGGGGTAAAAGGACCCCCAAAACAAAGCCCAAACCCCCACCCCCAATGAGACCCATCGAGTTTTTGGGTGTTGTTTAAACTTTGGTGTGTTTTTGGGTTCTTTTTGGGTGTTTTTAAGGTGTTTGGGGTGATGTGGAGGGTGATGTCCCATGCGGCGATGTGACATTGCCACATGGGACAAACATGCCACATGGGACAACCTCATCAATTGTAATATAGATATGTGTGTGTGTGTGTGTATGGGATTAACGTAGAGCATGTGGCACCTGATCCAAAGGATCAGGCGCAAGACACAAAGGAGTGGCCCCAACGAGTACAAGCCCATGTGGGGCTTGTACTGTCCATCTTTTTTGTGTCTTGCCACCTGATCCATTGGCAGCTTTTCTACATTAAACCATATATATAGATATTATATATATACATATATGAAACTATATTATCAGATCGAACTCTTAAGGCAAGGTCATGAATGGCGTTGTGTAGTGGAATTGTGTTGTGGGGGTGGAATTGTGTTGATATATATGAAATATGATAAATATGGATAGTTGCTGAGACAAATGATAAGGGTTCTGATATGGCCGCACTTTCCAAGTGCGGTCATATCAGAACCATTGGGAACTATTTGGTTAGCACAGACCGTGACTAGTTACTGGCCGCACTTGCCAAGTGCAGCCAGTTTGTTACTTATTACCTCTCACCTGGAACCTGGAACGTATACAGATTTCCCCCAACTTCAGCCCTGCTCTCCGACAGATCTCATAATCGACAGATCCGGAGAAAGATCTCCACATCTTAGCCTCCTATTTGAAAGATGACGTCGCAATAGGTAAGCTTGTGAGTCCTTCGTGCTTAATCTCGTGAGTATTTTGTTAATTTGACAGAATTTAGTTAGTGTTAGGGCTAGAAATGATTTGATTGTGTCATAAAGTTTGAGATCTCATGGTATCAACTGATTTTTGCTGGGTGATACCAATGGAAAGTGAGCATATTTTCATCTTATGCTATTATGAAGGAAATTTGAGTATTGGTGACAATCACGAACCTAGATATGTCAAGGGCAAAGTTAAGTCTATTATACCGAGGAGACCGTCAACGTATATCGATCTAGTAGACTGGATATACAAGGCCACAAAGATCAGACGCCATGAGTATGATTTGAAATTGGTGTGCAACTGGCCGGTAATGGATGGCAGGACTACAGCTGTGATGATCTCTGATGACGGCGATATGGATGGGCTATTTAGCTTAAGGTCAACTCAACGGTCAGTTGAAATTTATGTTGAGGTTGATGCAATTAGCGACACACGATTGACTCAAGAACAAGGAACATTCGCACGCATGCTTGATTTGGAGAACAACTCCTCGGGATTTATGTCTACTTATCCAGCCTAATAGTATCAGCAGAACGAGGGACTGACGGGAGAAGGGTGTTCATACTACCCACAAGAGGATGTGAATATGGATGCGTATATCGAAATGGGTTAAGTAATGCGAACTTTTATACGATATCTTCAAATTATAAAAGTGATTTTCTAAAAATTGCATGTGTTATTATGTTTGTAACAGGTGGAATGTTGCAGGACAGGGCATTCAAATTCCTAAATATGGAGTGCAAGGAACACTCCACCTACATGCAAGGTCCATGTGTACCGGAGTCGATGCCAACTCAGTCGAATGTGATGCCTGAAGATATGACGGGAAATGTGGATGTAGATAGTGAAGGCACCGATAATGATGACCATGATGGTTCAGGAGATCATAGTATGCATTATGCTGCAGATTTAAACGTGGATGATAACACATGGATACAACAATCCGTTGGTGCGAACACAAATGTGGCTTTTGAAGAACCATTGCCAGATGAAGTGGCAGTGGATCAATAGGTAACAGCAGCAGCTATGAGAAATACACTAGAAGGGTGTATGGAAGAGGAAAGAATTTATAGCGATATCGGAGTGTTTAAAGTCGGTGATCTTTTTGAAACAAAGGTGGACTTGATTAAGACAATAACGGAGTGGAGCATCAAGCACAATGTGATATTCAAACCAATCAAGTCAAACAAGACTTACTATTCTGTGATATGTGGCCTTAATTATGAGGTGAATCCACATAACCAAGATGAGGTGAGCCGAAATTGTCTATGGCGGATTCATGCAGCAGTGGGAAAAAGAACCAATGGGAGGTTCAAGATATCAAAAGTTGGTTCAGATCATACATGCAATAATCCCACTTTGAATTCAGATCATAATAAAGCCACAACAGGTTTCATTAGTAACTTGATTATGCCAATGGTGAAGACAAAGCTTGACATGACACTAGCATAAATCCATGATGTTGTACACACCATGTTAAGAATTAGAATTTCATATCAAAAAGCATGGAGGGCTAGATCTACTGCATTATCAAGGATATTTGGTGATTGGGAGGAGTCCTATTGTCACGCCCCGCTTCCCATTAAGCTTGGGGGCGAGGACGCGAGCGGGTCCGCATGTGCAAGTAAGGAGGAGGTACTTTTGCTTTTCTTTCCTCCTTGACTTAACACAATAAGCGTCTGTGTGAAATACCACAGGTTCTTGCTTGCATTCTCAAAAACAACACAGATAAGTAAAATATTATTACAATCTCAAACATCTCAACGGAATTATAACAAATGGAGAAAAGAAGAGTACGTCTTATGACCCGTACAACAAATGAAAAGAAGTACAATGGTGGTTTACTAGTCAACAACTCTTGGCCCACTGGTTTAGCTATCTTAACTAGTCCTCCAGGTGCTATAGCTTAGGATCTGACATACATCCAAAAACATGAATGTATGTCAGCAAGGGTCTGCAAGTAGAGGTCAGAAACCCAAGGCAAGATATACAAATTTATACTGGATTTAAGAGGCATTTATAAATTAAATGAGATAATGACAACAAGTTTAAACATGCTGATAATAAAATAAAATAAAGTAAAATACATCCTATCATGCAGTTCTAGGCAAGAGTAAAGTGAGCAGCTATGACATGGCAGTTATAACGAATTAAAAGTAAGCACTATAAGCATGGCAATCCTAATGTGCGAGCAAGTGACAACGATTATTACAATTACAATGCAATGCTTTCTATCATGCATATGGTTCTCGCATTTAGGTCGTGATGAGTGAGTCGTTCTTCTCACGAAGGCCTTCCGAGATTGGCGCTAACCCACCGCATGCGGGTGTTGCCCTTGAAGAGAGTACCCTTTCATGCGCCTAGTGGCCGCTCAAACCTAACCCCACCCCAAAAATGTTGTACTGTACACGAGCTAGGCACTAAAACCGCCATATACTTTAACACGAGCCAGACTAGTCATATTTGACCCTACTGGAACACGAGCCAGGCTAGTCACACATGACCGACGGAGTAGCTATATTTCAAGCACGAATTCACGAATTCAAACATTTGTCAACTCACATGACATCACGAAGTCATGATTTCGCCTTTGAGACGCACGATTTCACGATGTCACACATTTGTTAATTATTCCAAGACATGCAGCAATTAAATAATATCGTCATTTATTTTTATACAACATTTTCCATGATTGCAAGAGTGTTGAACAACATTTACAATAGTTTAACAAAAATGCTGAATATAAGAATTTAAAGAACATGTCACAGAAAGTAATTTTCTTTGCTATTGTTCAAAACTGAAGTATATCAAATTATATGCCGTTGGGTCACATTTTCAATCACGGATGTCATGGTAGTAATTTCATGTGTCATTTCACGTGTAGATTTTGATTTATACAACTTTACATGCAAAAGACCAAATTAACATCTAACTTCAAAAATTCAATATAATTTGTACACTTGCCTGATTTCAGTGATTTTGGTGTCGTTGGGTTCGTCTTGACGGGTACTACGTAATGGTATGTCTGGTTCTCTTTTTTGGTTAAACGTAACACTGAATTAGATCTATCGCAAGATAAGCAAAATATCAAAATAACCCCTGAATTAACTTCGTCTGATTTTATTGGGGTTTCTGGCTAGGGTGATGTTTATATTGTATTATAACATTCTTATCCTAACATGATAAGCCTTATTTTATACTAATATTATTACCCTAACATTATTTAACAATCATTAACATGCTGAAATTAATACCAGACAGTTAATATTAAATCTAACACTAACAACCTACTAACTAACTTTACTAAGCTAATTACAATGTTAACATTATTAAATACTTCCACCTACTTACACCTACCCTAGCAAATATAATAATATTACTAACTCTTTAACACACCCCCTCTCTGTCTTTAACTCTCTCTTCTCTTTCTTTATTCTGTTGTCTCTACCCTTCTTTATTCCTTTTTTTCTTTTGTTGTTTGTAGCTGGACACACCCACGCACGCAAGGGGAGAAGGGGGCACTCACGCACGCGCACAGAGAGGAGGCGACCGGCGACGGCTCTCCGGCGGTCTGGCGGCACGGCAGGGCGGCCGACGGCATAACAGCACCACGCGCGGTTCTGTAGGCGGTGCAGCGGCTCTCAGCGGCGGTGCAGGGCTGAGTTGGAGGGTGGGGGGTCGGCCTTCTACGAAGATGGGAAGAGGGATTGGATGCAAAAGGGTTTGATGAATCTGAAGTTGGGTTTTGTTTCTTGATTTTTGATTTTCAAAAATCAGTGTGGGGTTTAATTGGAAAATTGATTTTGGGGAGAAATTTGGGTTTGATCTGAAATTTGTTTTGATTTGAATCTGGAATGAGTGATTTCTGAAATTTGGGGCTGATTTGTTAGATCAGAAACTGATTTGGTTTTGATTTTGGGGCTGAAATGGTTTGCTGGTTGATTTGGTGGAATTGGTTTGCAGAAGGGTTTTCTTGCAGGAGATGATGTGTTTGCAGTTGCAGGGAAGAAACGTTGCCGATCCTTAAGAGGATTAGCAGGGGACAGGGTTCACATTTAGTCAAAAGATTAGGTTCTTAATGATTCTTTTTTGACTAACGATTGAAGAAACGTGTTTGTTTTGATTAAAGCGGGGATTGATTCTTGTTTTGATTAAGATGGGAATTTAATGTAAACTTTTGACTACTGTTTTTAGGGGAATGCATCTGCCTTCAAAACGTGAGTTTGGTTGTGAATGTTTAAGCAGGCATTAAAGTTTTAGTCAAATAGGTTAGGTTTGTTGATTAGGATGTAAACTTTACTAATCTTTTAGGGGGAGGAACCTGGTTCAAAGAATGTGTTTGTTGTCTTTAGTGTTTAGGTAAGAGTTTAAAGTAGTTAAGTAATTAAGTAAAATTAAATGTAATTAGTGAAATACATAAAGTAATTAGTAAAACAAATGAATTAAGTAATTAGTAAGTTTTAGAAGTGATTAGCAAAGTGTAATTAGTAAGATAATTAAGTTAAAGTATTTAGTTAAACTTGATAGTTAATTAATTATGGTACTGTAAAAACGAAAAACAGAGACGCGCTCGCGTCGACTCGTCGCAAAGAACGTACGGACGAAAGATTATCCGGACGACTGAAATAAAATACCGGCACGCATGATCTAAAACACGTCTAAAAATACCGACCGTTACACCTACAAGAGGCTGCCACGGTATTTAGAAGCACTTTCAGAAAGCAACCCTGGAACAATTTATAAGATCACATACGACACTATCGGGCCAGGAGTTGCAGAGTTTACAGGGGTGTTCTGGGCATTTGGACCTTCAATTGAAGGTTTCAAGCATTTTCGGCCGTTATTGAGTATTGATAGCACACATCTTTATGGGAAATATGCATGTTGTTTACTTGTAGCCACTGGAGTGGATGCAAATGGCGGGCTATTTCCTGTAGCTTTTGTTGTTGTAGCGGCTGAGACCCAAGAAAATTGGCAGTGGTTTTTCAGCTGTATATTTCACTATATACTCAGTGCTCATCGCCACCGAACCATTATATTCATTTCCGATAGATTCAAAGGAATTCCTAGAGCATTGAGGGAGGGATGGCCTACAAATAGGCATCACAGGTATTACCTTCGACACATCATCGCAAACTTAAAAAAGAATGTGCACCGAACAGTAACATTGGAACAGAACTTCTGGGGGGGCGGGTACTACATCGGACTTGCTTACATATAATGCGCACCATGCAAATATTAGAGCAGAGTCCGTTGTAGTAGATGAGTGGATTTCTGCAGACTTGGATGGGGAGACCAGAAGGTGGGCTATGCATGAAGATGGTGGGAAACGATATTGTGTCATGATAACCAATTGTTAGGAGAGCTTCAATGGCGTTCTCAAAGGAGCAAGAGCGCTATCGATACAAGCGTTAATTGCAAGGACATTTTGCAGGTTAATTAAATATTTATACCATCGTCGGATTGATGGACATGGGTGGACTACAAATTTCTCTCATAATACAGAGGAGCTTTTGGGGAAACGTGTGCAAAAAGCACGGACTTGCTACATCACACGATATGGTGATTATGAATGGGAGGTTTTGGATAATAAATGACAAGTGTACGCCGTGAAGATACATGGAAAAAGTTGCAGCTGTACTTGTAATATTCCTATGCTTCAGCACATGCCATGTGTCCATGTCATCGCCGCAACGTCCAGACAGGAATATGGTGCAAACATATCATGGTGGCCATTTTGTTCTACATGGTATAATGCGAACAAATATCGCCTTTCATATACCCCAGAATTTCACCATATACCCGACGAATGATATTGGAAGGATTGGGATGGTCCAATTATAAATCCCCCCACGAAAAGAAGACCGCTAGGTAGGCCTCGTTCGACAAGGATTCGTGGGGGCAAGGATATTCCTCGTGAGGGCAGCGGGCACAATAGATGTAGCAACTATCATCAGCTCGGGCATTACAAATCACGTTGCCGAAATCCTCCACATACTCAAGTATAAGTAGAGTATACAATTGGGTTATTTCATATAGCTTGTCATATAAGTTGGGTATTAACTTATGATATTCCAACATTGTAGGTCTTCATCACATGGAAGAGGCGATTCCCGTGCCTGATGTATATATGTGGTCTCAAGTTGGAATGAAGATCATAATTCGGATTATGATGTAATTTAAATTTTGTGATTATATGAGATATCGTTGATGTAAAATTTGTCTTATGTTTTTGTTTCAAATAGAAACATCTTTTGAGTAATGTGTGTTTGATATATGCAAAATGTGGTTGATATATGAGAAATTTGTCTTAAGAACTCGGTGTATGATATATGAGAAATTGGTGTTGCTATGAGGACAGGAAAATAGGAAGTCACCTTTCATATTTGACCAGCAACTGAGAAGAGCCCAGATAATGGTGAGTTATTAGCAGTTGGTGAGAACTCAGCAGCAGCTGCAGCTGAGTTCTCAGTAGAATCTGGGCTCTGTCCCAGGGGTGGCTGAATTGGTCGCACTTGCCAGGTGCGGAAACTTTGGCCGCACTTGGCAAGTGCGGCCAAATTAGCCCCACCTGGCAACTACAGCCAAAACGGCCACCCTGGGACAGCCCATTTTCTGCTCAGTTCTTTGCAGGAGCTGAGAACTGCGCAGCAGCTGCTGAGTTCTCAGCAGCTGCTGAGAACGAGCAGCGGTTGGGCTCTTCTCAGCTGCCACCATTACACGATACATATACAAAACATCCACACTTTCCCATATATTTTAGCACACACGATTTCCTATATATCAACACGCACGATACATATACAAAAACGCTCGCTGGGATACGTGAAGATTTTTGATCCTATTTGTGGATCTCCCCGTCAGATCAGCCAAAATGGGGAAGTCGAAATCGCTCGCTGCCGACCTAGGGTTTTTTCCGTTTTAGCAAATGAACTTCAGTCGGGCGCTGCTTGGAAATAGCATGCAAATTGGTCGCACTTGGAAAGTGCGGCCAATTTAGGCCCGTGACTTAAGTCACCGGCCTCTTGGAGCGGAGGCAGACCCACATAATGGCCGCACTTGCCAAGTGCGGCCAAAAATGTCGCAATGGACAAGTGTGGCAGTGTCCACAGCGGCTAGGCCACGCGCCTTGCCGCTGACGTGGCCAGAGTTGGTTGATTTCTATAATTATTTTTTGGTTGAAAACTAATAATATTTTTAATTTTTTTCCTAAATCTAAAAATTCCCATTGATATTATTTGTTGGGCTAAACTCGGCTAACTCGAAACGTACATTGATCTCTCTTCCCTCTATGTTTAAGATATGTACTATATGTACTCTCTATTCTCCAAAGCACCCAAAAAAAAGATATGTACTATATGCACTCCCGAAGTAGGATGTGTATATAGTTTTCTGTGTCAAATATAACCAAAATTAGAATAAAGATGTGACAAATGAGATGATGTTATGAATTGGGGGGACCTTTGGTCTCCACCCACTAACCATCCATCATTACACCCACTTAGTAGTGGGTGTCCCTTGGGGTCTAGATGATGTAACCCATATATGAATAAATATAAGTATGGCTACAGCTTAGACCGTTAGCTAGTTCTTCTAACTCTCAACACGTAATCAGCACGATTGCCTTTAGAAATTTTTATCTACAAAAATTCTTTCCAATAAACAAAAAAGGGGAATGAATCTTATATCTGTTGGCGGATCGTTAGCCAACAACGCAATGAGTTTGATCGTTTGCATAACTGTTGATTTTCCTACGTCCTCAAGGAGCGGGATTATTTTCTGCGGATTTTTCGCTCTACGATCTTCCCTAGATCTAACGGATCTAGATGTAAATACTAAAACTCCTAGATCTAAACATAGTTTATATATATTCATTGTGTTTAGATCAAATTACATGGACCAAATTAGAGCATACATATTCATTGTATATCTCTTTAAATTACATAACAAATAAAAAAACAATCATCCACCGCCTGAAGCGGTTCTCCGTACCGACCTGCGGCCGCATCGCCAACCCACCTGAAGAGGGGCCTTGATCCGGCACACCACCCCCGAAGGGGGATCTTTAATCTGCGCCAACCCCCCTGTCGGGGGACCTTGCTTCGGAACCCCCCCCCCCCCGCGTCGGGGGGGCTCCTAACAATGTAACCCTTCCCTAGTCGCGGGGGGGGGGGGGGGGGGGGGCTTCCTGTGGGCGTCGCCTCCCCCCAGTCCGGTGGGTCCTCCCCGTGCACTGCCACAAACGCCCCCCGTCGAAGGAGGGCATTCGCCGGATCTCCACCCCTTGAAGGGGGTCTCACTATAATGGTAGCCTCCCTGAAGGGTGTGGCACCTTTTGTTCTTTTGGGGTTGGATCTAATCCTAAACCCTAGGGTTAGGGTTAGGGTTAGGCTAATAAAAGGCTGCACTTAACATATGGGCTAGTGGCCCATTAACCCCTTTATTTAAAAAATAATATAAATAAAATTTTTGGCTATTGGGCTTGAAACCCGCAGCAAGCCTAAGGGGCTTCAGGTCCATAGGCTTTTTATAAATGAATGGGGTATATCATAATTCTATTTTAAATATATATTTAAATCAAAAAAATCAATTAAATCTGGATAAATTTCTAAAAACCAGAAAATTACTGGAAAATTCTGGATAATTGAGATAATAATGTGTGACATAATATATTACTTTTGGGATGGTTTTTGTTAATAAAATTAATTATTCGTCCATTTTCTGTTAAATTCAACATCTTGCAATTTATAAAAATTGGATTAAATTAATTATTAATTTACGATTTAATAATTACAAGGATCCCGAGGCCATTACGATTTAATAATTACAAGGATCCTGAGACCGCTCTGTCGTTAGTTACCTAAACTAATGGGTAATGACGTTTCCCCATGGTCCAAGTAATTATTAAACGTAAATTTTATGTTTCTCCAATAAATTGCTTGCGATGTTGAATAAATTAAATTGTTTATGCCTGTGATGTTGCATAATTATTTGAAAGTTATATCAGCCTGGAATGTTAGTAAAATTGTGCTGTGGTTTTTGGATCGGCCGTTTTAGACACCACTATTTATTTTCCTCGCATTTTTTCTTTTTTTCGAGTGAAAATGTAGTGAGGAATTAATTGTAAAAGCCAAAGCCCGGAGATACTTACCCTGAAGCCAGAGGCAAAACTGCTAATACTGGGACCCCCAAGAGTTTTCAAATTGTAATTTTAAATTTTTTCGTACTTCGGATTGTATTATGGACTTTGGACTTTATTATTTTTGGCGGTGACTGGTAGATCCCCGCAATTAATTTGTTTTACTACTATACATGTTTTAATTTTTAAAAATAATTAATTCATGCTTATTTCATGCTAAGATAAATTTTAAAGATTGTGAGCATCGATTTTGATGTTCTCGATTCGGCTGGCAAAAATTACTTGAGCTGGCAGCTGGACCTGAAGTTCCACCTGCGCTCACAGGGCCTAAGTCTAGCAATTCAAGCTCCAGCTACACATGTGGCATCTAGTGAAGGGACTTATACTGTTAGAGTCTCCGATATAGAGAAGGCGAAAGCCATTATCTATATCAGGAGACATATTGATCGAATCCTGAAGGCCGAATATCTAACAGTGGAAGACCCTTATGAATTGTGGACAACACTTGAGGATAGATACAAACATAAGAAAGATGTGATCCTCCCTCGTGCACGTTATAAGTGGGATAATCTCCGACTTCAGGACTTCAAGTCCGTAGCTGAGTATAATTTAGCTCTCCATAACATCACCCCATGCCTGCAGTTATGTGGTGAAGAAGTCTCGGATACCTGCATGCTTGAGAAAACATATACATCCTTCCATGAGAAGGATGCTATTCTCATGCAACAGTATCATGAACGCAAGTTCACGAGGTACTCTAAGTTACTCTCCTGCCTTCTTATGGCAGAGCAGAACAGAGACCTCATACCGGCCACTCATAACCTACACCCTGCTGGCTCTGCTCCTCTCCCTGAGGCTCACAAGGTTTCTTCCCAGAAGATGAAGAACAAGCACAAAGGCAAATTCAACAAGGAGAAAGCTGCGAAGAAGTAGACTAGAGCTCCTCCCCAGAACAACAATAATGAGGGGAAGAAGAAGAATATGTGGAAGAGGAATATCTCTGGCTAGGCATCTGCTCCCAAGAAAAAATGGGAGGACAAATGCCACAGATGTGGCATGACTGGACATTGGTCCCGGGTCTGTCGTACTCTCCGCCACCTCCAAGATTTGTATAAGGTAAGCCTTTCCACTGAGACAAATCTGGTGGATATACAGCCTCCAACTCGGTTCACCCCCGAGGATTTCTAGAATGATGACCTTCTAGACTGAAGCTGTTTTAGTTATTTTTTAAGCTTTTTCATTTCTATTTGATGTATATTCTATTATGTCCATGTACTTCTTTATCTTAATTATGAATCGAATGTAGTTTTCCTTTTCATAAAAGTTTTTACATTCTTTTCTAGAGATGAAGTGTGAATGCCTAGTGGACAGTGCCTCCACGCACACGATCCTTCGAGACAGATGCTATTTTAATATCATCATTAATTGTAATGGTCACGTTACTACAATGTCGGGACTATATAATATAATAGAAGGATCAGGTGAAGCAATGTATCGCTACCAAACCAAACACAAGTTATAATAAAAGATGCTTTATTTTCTCCAAAATCAAACATAAATCTTCTAAGTTTCAAGGACATCCGTATAAACGGATATTACTTGGAAACTGATGATTTCAATAGCGTTGAATATTTGTATGTTACTCGTAATAAGGATAGTATCAAAACCATCCTAGAATGTTTTAAAGGAATCCCGTCTGGCCTTTATCAAACATACATCCACCTATAGAAGCTAATCTGATGGTGCACCAACAGTGTTCTACATCCCCAGAATTCAGTCTCTGGCAGTATAGACTAGGTCACCCAGGACCGTTTATGATGCATCGTATCATCTCCCAATCCATTGGACACAATTTGAAGAACATGAAGATTCTTTAAAAGGGTAATTTTCCTTGTCCCCCCCTGTTATAAGGGTAAACTAATCACAAGACCATCCCACCTGAAAGTGGGGTTTGAGTCTCCTAGCTTCTTGGAGAGAATACATGGAGACATTTGTGGCCAATTCACCCATTAAGTGGTCCATTTCGGTACTTTATGGTACTGATGGATGCATCTTAAAAATGGTCGTTTGTGTGCCTTTTGTCCACCCGCGACCTAGCTTTTCCAAAGCTATTGGCACACACAATAAAGTTGCAGGCACATTTTCCAGATAACCAGATTAAAAAATACGTCTGGACAATGCTGGGGAATTCACTTCACAAGTCTTTCAAGACAACTGCCAAGCAACTGGCATTGAAGTTGAATATCCAGTAGCTCATGTTCACACCCAGAATGGGTTAGCTGAGTCTCTTATAAAGAGACTGCAATGCATTGCTCGTCCAATGCTAATGCAATCACAGTTGCATGTGGATGCATGTGGACATGCCATTTTGCATGCTGCTTCACTTATCAGAATACGACCCTCTGGTGGTCGTATTTTATCGTCAATGCAGCTTGCATATGGTGCACGTCCCATTATTTCTCACCTGAGTGTATTCGGTTGTGCAGTCTATGTTCCCATAGCACCTCCACAGAGGACTAAAATGGGTCCTCAACACCGTCTTGGTATCTACGTAGGGTATGATTCATCCTCCATTATTAGATGCCTTGAGCCCCTCACAGGCGACGCGTTTAAGGCTCGCCATAAAGATTGTGAGTTTGACGAAAATTCTTTTCCCAAACTAGGCTCACAAACCAAGAAGCCCGAAGCTTCAGAGACCATTTCTTGGGACACTAAGACTTTGTCTCATTATGATCAGCGTACTAATCTGTGTGAAGATGAGATCCTGAAGATCCTTCACATTTATAATATAGTACATTTACTCCCGGACAAATTCATTGATAACCAGAAAATTATCAGATCACACGTCCTTGCTGCCAATATGCCAGCTAGAATTGACATCCCAAAGATGGGTGCCATCCACCGGTAATAGAATCGGCTGTACCTCAAATAAAAAGAGGACGACCACATAGCTCCAATTATAAATTCCCTCGCAAGAGGAAAATACCTGGAAAAACAACGAATATCCCACCACAGGATACTGAGCTCAGACCAGTAACCTCTCCCCTCCTTCAGTCACTGAAGAGGACAATACATGAGAAATATCTTAAATTTCGTACGTACTGGGGAGGTACTGGACAGAAAAAGCACTGTCGACGACGACGACGACGACTTCACGTTCGATATTGCTGTTCACGATGATATCGATCCACGATCTATAGCTGAATGCAAACACATAAATAATTTGCCAAAGTGGAACGAGGCAATAGGAGTAGAGATGGACTCACTCTTGAAACATAAAGTCTTTGGACCAGTAGTCCAGACACCAATAGGTGTAAAACCTGTGGGATACAAGTGGGTATTCATAAGGAAAAGAAATGAGAATAATCAGATCGTAGACTACAAAGCACGGCTTGTTACTCAAGGATTTTCCCAACGACCGGGGATGGATTATGAAGATACATATTCCCCGATTATGAATGCGATCACATTCCGATTCATAATAAGCTTAACATCAATGGAAGGCCTAGAAATGCAGCTCATAGACGTTGTGACTGCATATCTATATGTCAATATAGATAAAGATATCTATATGAAACTTCCAGATGGTTTCAAAATACTAAGAGAAATAAAAGATAGACTCTGGGACGTCTATTCTGTTAAGCTTCGAAGATCATTATATGGTCTTAAGCAAGTGGGAAAAAAGTGGTATAACAGACTGAGTGGATTCCTTGTTCAACAAGGTTTCACCAATAATGAAGTCTGTCTGTGTATTTTCATTAAAACCACAGGAACAAGATTCGTATTAATAGACGTCTATGTAGACGACTTAAATCTCATCGGATCTCCTGCAGAGATTGATGATATATCTGCAAGCCTCAAACTAACGTTTGAAATGAAAGACCCAAGCAAGACTAAATATTGTCTTGGCTTACAGATAGAACACCTCATCGAAGGAATCCTGTTACACTAATTCACATACACAAGGAAATTACTCAAAAATTTCCATATGGATAAGAGCCATCCTCTAAGTACACCAATGGTCGTTAGATCTTTGGATGTACATAAGGACCCCTTCTAACCGCTGGAAGAGGGGGAGGAAACATTAGGTCCTGAAGTACCATACATTAGTGCCATTGGAGCACTTCTATATATGGCAAACTGCACGCATCCCTGTTGGGGGATGTATGCCCTCAGATCATTTGTATTTGATGCAAATGATATTTTAAGCTTAGATATGGACTATTTTGCATATGATGCAAGCTGAGTTAAATGTGTCGTAAATAGTTTACGACAATATTTAATATTATAAACACAAGGAAAAGGTTACCTGGATGACGGGATCGTCCCGATCTAAACGCAGGTTCAAACCGCGTCAAAAACGGAGTCCAAATGCACAAGTTAGAGCCAAAACAAGTCAGCCCAAACTGTTGGGCTGAACCCAGCGAAAATGGAGGCCCACCAAGCCCGAATTTTCTGGGTAGGGTTTTTGAAACTCGGGATTTTTTTACGGCTGGATTTTCCATCTTTGAATGGTTTTTGGCTAACTTTGAGACGACGTTTGAGGGGTCAAACGACGTCGGATTGACTCGCCGTTTTTTCCTACGTGTTCATCATTCAACCCTCTTCGATTTGATAGGTTGTATCAAGATTGAAGCTCAATGGCGAGGGAGTTAAAATTCATGGAAGTTTGGCCTTTATGAAAGGCAAAATAACTTGAATTATTAAACTCTAAAAACATAGTCCCACATCGAAAGTGGAGTAAAGAGGAGGGGTTAGCCGCCTATATAAATATGGGCCTACCCCCTCCTCTAAACTCGTCCCAAGCTCTAGATCTAAGCAGCTCCCAAAAATGTTGGAGCACGCTCGGATATAAGCTTAAATTAATATTCTCTTCTCCCTAAATTTCTGCCTTGCTCCTGAAGGGGTCTTGCAAAGCCACGAAGGGGATCGGATCTGATCCGGAGTCTTGACGAAGGTTCACACTCAGGTGAAACTTTCTTCGGTGCGTGGTTAGCTCGGCGACAAGGGGATTGCTCGCCTCGGAACGCGGAACGATTTGAGGAGCGGTTCGGCGCGTGACGGGGAACGGCTCGGAAGACGGTGCGGTACACCTTGCCTGTTCCAAGGCAAGGTTCTGGGTATGTTATTTAGAAGCTTTATTTTAATTATGTCGCAGCAGTTTAGATCATTCTTGGGGTGATCAGATCCACCTCAAGTTGGCATAGATCCTGGCTAAGGGTCTTGATTTTCCTTAGGGCTTCGCTAAATTATTTAGCGAATATCCTCCGCTGTGCTTTCTTTTGCCTATATTGTTCGTCCGACTTAGGATGTGCATAGAGATTTGTGCTCTAAGGATCCATCAAAACCCAACAATCCCGACATAGCATTCGCAGTCAACCTACTAGCCAGATACAGTTCAGTGCCCACAAAGCGCTATTGGAACGGTGTTAAGAAGCTTCTGTGCTACCTCCAAGGGTCGATTGACGTGGGATTATACTTTCTGAAAGGTGGATCTTCCACTTTGATTGGTTATACAGATGCAGGTTACACGTCTGATCCACACACCGAGAAATCACAGACTGGTTTTGTGTTCACCTACAGTGGTACGGCCATCTCCTGGAAATCTATGAAGCAGACCACCACAGTAGTCTCATCCAACCACTCAGAGTTCTTGGCGATACATGAAGCTAGCAGAGAACGTGTCTGGATTCATTCAGCCATTCATCACATTCTAGTGACGACCGGCCTGAAGAAGGACGACTTTGAGCCAACCACTTTATTTAAAGATAATGCAGCTTGTATAGCTCAATTACAAACTGGTTACATCAAGGGCGACAGGACGAAGCACATTTCTCACAAGTTCTTCTGAATGCACGAGCTACAAGAGCAGAAGTAGATTGAAGTACGTCAGATCCAGTCTTGTAATAATTTAGCTCACATGTTTTCTAAGACATTGCCTAGATGTATTTTTAGAAAGCTTGTAAAAGATATAGGGTGAGACAGCTGAAAGACCTACAAGCCTGAAGCTTGTACGGATCAGGGGGAGTCACTTGTGTATTGTACTCTTTTTCCTTAAGCTACTGATTTTTCCAACCGAGTTTTCCATATCTAAGGTTTTAACGAGGCAAACACGGTAACTCTGGATCCAGCAGTATCCACCCCACATTAGTGTATTGGATCCTGAAGAATTCATATGCTAAGAATGGATGGATGAGGGGAGTGTTATGAATGGGGGAGACCTTTGGTCTCCACCCACTAACCATCCACAATTACACCCATTTAGTAGTCGGTGTCCCTTGGGGTCTAGATGATGTGGCCCATATATGAATGAATATAAGTATGGCTATGGAGCTAGTTCTTCCAACTATCAACAGATGACAGACTTTCCATTTTGACAAAGAAAAGTATATACAACCCTTGATTTGAGGTGTATACAACACATCTCATGTTTAATGGGACGGGTATCAATTTCCCTTTTTGTTAACTCATGTTGGTGAAGCCCATAAAAAGGTTATGTACGTATAGATGGACTAATATATATAATCAGAACTAGAATTATCATTTGACATGCAAGTGCTCTCTCTCATATATGCATACATAGTACAGTCTACTACACATAATACATGTGGCACAAAAGTATAACTCAAATGACCTTTATACGGTGTTGTGTATAGAAGAATGTGTCATGTGGGTATATATGAGCGAGACCTCTCATGTGTAATATGACACACATTATTCTAAATATAAAAAGGAGAAAAATGAGCTATCCAAACAGTAATGATTAGCTATGCGCCGGTTAAAAAGTCAAGTTTTTATTTTTATTTTATTATTATTTTGGTTAATTGACATCGTTTATTTAAATCTTCATATCATACAACAACGACACATCAAAGATTCGATGAACCCGAAGTATTTTGCCCGTTGATTCGGTTGTTGCAAAAATTTTTCTTATTGTAAAAACATTAAAACTATAGCGACAATATTAACAAGCAAAACACTTGGGGTTCACTCGATCTATAGTGTATTAGGATTTTGGAATGAAAAATTAGGAAAAATGTTTGATGGTCATTAAAAAATAGCAAAGCATGTACTTTTTAATAATGCACTGAGGAAATTCCTTCGTGAGTTACTGATGCCTTGTGTCTCTTAGAAAAATGTAGGTGTGCTAAACGGATTCACTTCACGATTTGCTTGGAAAACAACATCCGACAAATCATAGAATGTTGTTGGAATTTGACCCCAATGTGGTATCCAACCCAAATCTGTCTTCTTTTGGTATAAAATCAAGACCAATTGCCCAAACATCAAAGAAGAACACCATTCTTTCTTATACCAGCAATAACATAAATAAGAAGCATGTACAACACAAGATGGTAAGGGGAAATAGAAATGCTTCATTTTATGCCAAGAGGCAAACCCCTCAATTTTCTCATACAAAGAAAAAAATTCTACACGTATGCATGCAACATCCATCCATCTTGCTATGGCAAAACCATTGCCTAGGAAATCCATGAATTTATGGATACCCAATAAGTTTAGTGTGCAAAAGAGGAATGAGTACATAAACACATTGGTTAGGATGTAATCACGCCATGTGATTATGTTATGAAGTGAAACTCTTCTTGGGTTTGGTTCTCTAATGATTAGGTCCCCACACATGTGCTTGATTGCATGGATATTGTGCTTGTATTGTATATTAGTAGCATGCCCATCGTCTATGGGTGATTTTCATGTCTTTGAAAATTTTCGAAATTTTTTTTATTGAAAATGGGACTTAGGGGAAATTTATGTCATATATGTAATGTTTATCCATGTATATGACATATGGGGAGTTTATATGCTATAAGTATTTTTTTTAAACTATTCTGAAGCATACTTTATTTTGTTTGATGAATTTGAGATATTTCCAAACATTGTTTGATATTGTTTTACTTCATCAATTTGACATTGTTAATTTGTCCTTGGAATGATTATTGTTATACAACAATGTCTTGTATCAATGTCCATGCTTGATTTCAATATTTCAATGCATGGATATTTTCATGGCACATGTCTTCATAAGTGTAATTGGTTCCTAGAGTCAAAATTTTGACATATTCTATGATATGGGGGAGCATGGCATAGCGATGATACCAACTTTAATTTTTCAGTTGGTTTCTTACACATCTTTCTCTCATGTCTATTTTCATGTTTTTAAAGAGCCTCGAATTGGCGCCTTATGGAAAGCCCCACCGAGGACAACTGCACCAAAAAGACATGATAAAATATGGGTGTCAGAAACGAGATATGCGAGGACGCCTCACCTGTTGACCGACCTGGACCACGAAGGCGGCTAGTCGGTCACCCTTGACCCCATCCAACGCAGCCTGGTCCAGAAAAAGGCAGCAGTTCTCGGCCAGCCGTGCCGCCACTCCACAATCGGCGAATACCGACTCCCCTGGCCCCACTGGGAAGCGAGGTCGGAGAAAGCCCTCGCCCGACAGAGGAAAATCGGTGGGAACCGAGTGGAACGCTCCCAGGTATCGCTCATAAACCTCAAGGAGAGGGTTATGTGGTGGCGATGACGGCCCAGTCCATGGCCAGATGAGCTCGGCCGAGGAGGGCGGAGCCCGACCCTCAGGCGGAAGAGCGTCAACCACTTTGACTGAGGGACGAGCCTTCTTCGAGACGCCCGGCAAGGGAGAGGATGGGGTTGGCCCCCTCGTTCTTTTAGAACACACGACAGGAGGCGGCTGTTTCTTCCGGACCTCTAACACGTGATCCCTCCTACGCAGAGCGGGCTCGAGGACCGTGACCGGGGGAGGGGTCGGAGAGGAGTTGGGGGCAAAACCACATATAAAAAGGATAGTGAAAAAGGTCAGAACTAGCCGAGATGGCCCAATGCGTCAGCTCTTCCAAGCGGCGGACGTTAGCAGAACTCACCAATGGCCCCAGTAATCTTCCGCAAGTTAATATCATTGAAGAGAACATCGATTCTCCGGTCCTTCGCAGGAATCACCAGCAGGGTCTTCACCGAATCGAGCTCGGCATCGGTAGGGTCGCCCAGCTCAAGAGCCAGCATACTAGCGCTGCTCCATTGGGATGGGAAGTCCACATCCGATGGGAAAATGACGAAGACGTACTCACCCTTCCAGAGCTTCAAGGAACTCGGCAGCCCCAGTACCAGGCTCTTATTTGGCCGAGCACTGATATAAATCTAGGCCCCCGACTGATGATGGCTCAGACGGTAGAATTGGGTGAAGAGTCGGAGGGAGGGTGCCACCCCTTCAGTACGCAAAGAACGATAAACCCGACGATGAGTCCAATGGCATTGGGGCAAAATTGGCATAGGGCCACCTTGTGGGCTCGCAGAAACTCGGGAATAAAGGGGTGGAGAGGAAACCGAAGCCTGAACCGAAAACACTTTTCATATACCCCGACCTCCAGAGGCCGTGGAAAGCAGATTCGCTCGTCGGATTCAAGGGCCCGGGCAGAGTATGGGGGGAGAAGGTAGCTGGTGCGCACATTCCTGCTGGAGGTAGCACAGATGGACGAAGGACACCCAAGGACCTCGGGAGGTACCCCTGAAAGCACGCCCCCGTGACGGCGAACCGCCGAGACGGACCCGACGGCTGGGTCGGGGTCAGCAACGTTCTCCGGGTAACCCAAAACTGCGACGGAGGAGGACGACATGAGATAGAGCTCGAACAGGATTCAGCCTGACGAAAAGGGAGGGGAACGGAGGGAATACGATTGAAAAGGACAGACCCTCGCCCGAAGGGTGGCTGCTCTCCCTTCTATACACCTCTTTCCCCAAGACGACCCCTCGTGCGGCAAAGATGAACGCACGAGGACACGTGGCAGCATCCGCGCGCCGACGGCGCTTCGAGACTCGCACCAGAAGGATTTGAACGGGCCGCCTAATGATGGTCTCCGTTTAATGAACCAGCCTGGACTGGCACGGCTGTCAAAATCAGCGGAGGTCACATCGACCGAACCGAGCCAACTAGATGGGATCGACACGACCAATGTGGGCAATTGATACGGCTATTATGGTTGAAGCCCCAAAGGCTGGAAGCCCAAAGTCAAGCTATGAACGAAAAGCCTCCCAACAAGGTTGGGCCCCGCCAGGCAAGGCCCACGAGAAATCTCAGAACCGGCCCACGATCCCCTGGAGAAACCACTCCCGAGGAGTATAATGCTTTAACGACAATCAAGAGGCCCAGGAGAAAGGCACCCCCCATGACGCTGGCAGGCGCCATCGTGGGGACGGATCTCGAGGGAGGCGTGTGGGGGTGAACAGCGTGACGGCGTGACTGGGGACAAACGGCTCCCCCATGACGCTGGCAGGCGCCATCATGGGGAATGAATTGGCGACGTGGATGAGAGGCAATTGCGGCAGATCCACCTATAAAAGGACCAGAGGGACAACGGAGCAAGGGATCGAAACCCAGGTATTCTAAGCTAAGGTATACCATCAACGACCTTGGTCTTCCGCCATTCCTTTTCCTCCTCCTGCTTGCGCCGTGGGTCAGGTCATCGATCCCCCCTCGAGTCGTGCCTACCCTGTCGAGCACCCTTCAGACCCTAATCTGACTTAGGCATCGGAGGGGATACGGCCGGAACCAAGGTCCGGCCACCCTGACGAGTTTCTCGTTTATTCAGGAAGAAGCTGACCGAGGCGCCGAGGCTACCCCTCGACGCTCGTCCGACCGAGGCCGAGCCCATCAAAGCAGAGCCGAGGCTTCCCCTCCGCTCTGCTTCAACCAAGGACCAACCCTCCGCTCGGATCCGGTGCTCGACCCCGACTCCATCTCCGACCCGCGCAGAGTGCACGTGTGCTCAGCGCACCCGAGGGATCACAATTGACCCCTTGACCACGTTGACCGCTCAACCCCTGGTCAACGATCCTGTGGTGAGAAAACATCCGTAAACAGGTGATGCCATGGTAGGATGCCTATGAACGAGGGTCGTAGTCGGATTCACCGTCTCGACTCGATAAGAATCCCCCAGCTTGGCGATGTTATGAAAACCTTGTAATGGCATGACGAGGATTATTTTGACTGTCTACAACAAATATGGAAAAGATATTCGTCACTCCCAAAGGGCCAACCCTAATAAACCTAGCTATAAGCTTGTGTGGGTAATTGTTATACCATAATCGTATGGGCCGCCAAGTTGAACGCCGGATTGTAAACGCCTGTTTTGATGGATGGCGTGATTGGATCCGACATGATAGGCCTTCAGACGTATTAGACCTAAGAGGTTCAAAGGCCCAAATTGAGGATGACGAATATCCTAGTTGAGTATCCGAATTGAAGTCGAAAACTGGGACGAGAGGAATGTCGTCAATGATTGAAGACATACACTTCCTTAATTATGTGCATCATCATATGGTGTAAGGTACGCAATAGTATAACTAAGCCGTGGCTGCTACTATTGGTTCACATACTTATAGATTCCAAAGGACAAGACTATCTTGCTCGTTATTTGGTTTTAGATCAGGTACATCCTGACATCCATCCATCGTTTTGATTTAGAGTGTGCAGAATCAGGGCCTGTTTCTTTGGGTGAGAATGGGTTGGGATTTACTGTTGTGAATAGTAAATCTTGGTGTGAGGTCCACGGGTTGAAAAGTTGGTTTGAGAATTGTATGTGGGCTCCACACAACTTTCTTGTATTTGTGTGTTTCTTTTGTTGAGAAAGTTCTTTGGGAAAGTTTGATGCCACTAATTAATTAATTGTAATTAAAAAATAGGAAGAAAACTGGCGGGAGTTGCTGTAATTGGTTAAAATAGAGGAGAGATAGTGAAGTGGGACCCACAAAACAACTTCCCCATGATTTTGGGCGAAATCCGCGCGATTTGCGCGGATTGTGCGAAAGCAGCCCGCGACTCCACGTCAGCCCGCATTCTCCAACAACTTTCTGCGCAAAGGAACGGGCGAGAGGATCCTGGATTGATTTGACGTTGAAACAGTGAACTTTTCTACGTTTCTTCGCTGCTTTCCGCGAAAAGAAACACGCCCTCAATGGACGAGCGTGTGTCATCCCCAAAGTCGTCAGCAAAAATTAGTTATCTTTTATTGCACATGTAGACCACAGTTCTAATGCTAACAAATAATTGCTTGGACTACCAACATCACCATTTCCGTATAATCATTTTCATTTTTATTGTTAATTTGTTATATAATTTAAATTTGGAATAAAATCACAGCACTAAGGACAAGTTAAACGCGACGGGATGGCAGTAATGGCCTGACCCGCTCGGTCCGACCTGGCCCGACTCGGTTTTGACCCGGCCCGACCCGGCCCGCAGCCGGGTCGGGGCAAGCTTGGGCTCTGTATGCGCCCCGACCCGCCCCGACCCGCCCCGGTAAACTACAGAGGTTTACTATTTTGATGCGGACCATGCACTCAGCGAATAACCCATAACTCATACTCTATTCCACGGATTTCCTAATTGGGCCAATTCCAATTCCAAATTACCAAATAAATCAAAATTTTCTCAATTCACAAAATAAAATTTTTATTTGGGATTCATATGGATGGTATTAATAACTTGAACCGACCGGCCCGACCCGACCCGATCCGGTTTTGGTAAGAAAGAACCCGACCCGACCCGGCCCGCGATCCGCCCCGCCCCAGCCTGTAGATGCGTCGGGGCAAGCTTGGGTAGTTAAATACCCGTCCCGCCCCGCAATATTGCCATTCCTTAAAACGCCACATGGTGGGGTTCCGTAAAGTTGTTGGCATGAGCGTTCCCAACTTTCATTTTTAAAAAAGAAAGATTCCGCCCCCCGCCCCCGGGCCAAAAAAAAATAAAAAAAATTTTCTCACACAGCTCTTGGGCTTATCTGATTTGGACTCGTCAACAAGCCATGGATTTGGAGTTTTGGACTATATGCTAGCCCACTAGGCCTAAAGTTGACCCAACCCCAGGCCCAACCCAAATGGGCTAAATCCCTTTCTACCCATTCCCATATTCTCACCGGCTGTGCCCTATCCCCATTCGCTATCAATATATCTCCTCCATCAAACAGGCGAAAATCCATTCAAACGAATAATTTTCCCGCCCAAAATTCGCCAAAATTTCTCCCTCCCTCCATCCCAAATCCCGATAGCAAATCGATCCCGATGCCGGAGCTCGCCAACTCCGACGAATCGACCAGCATCGCTGCCAAAATCGCCGGAATCCTCAACGAATGCCGCTTATCTCACGCAGTCCAGGCTCGAAAGCTCAAAGAGCTCTCGTCTTTCCGATCCTCGACGTCCCCTCGCTCTCTATTCTTCTCTTCATTCGTCAAGGCCATAGCGCCTCTCTTCGACTGCGCTAGACGGACTTCCTCGTTCGAGCGAGTGGTTCGATTCGTTTCGGCCTTCGCCGCTAAGCGAGATGAGAAGCACGCCGCGGTTTCTGATGATTTTTTGGACGAGTTCTTGAGGTTTTTGTTAGGTGCGGCGAGCTCGGGGAATCGAAATGCCAGGTTTAGGGCTTGCCAGATCATTTCTGAGGTAACCGGCAAGTTATGTGGATCTCTTTTCACCAATTTTTGAACTTTGGGGGTTTGCTACTTTGCAAATTGAGCCTGTTGTTGTTGTTATTATTGAGTTTTCACTTTGAAAAAAGAGATTAGACAGAAACCATTAAACGAAGGAATTTTGAGGGGAACAACACTTTTAGATGAGCTTTATCCCATTCGGATCTAGGGGTTTTCGTTTTTTGCGAATTTCCGCCTGAAATTAGTGGAATTTGGCTAGTTCCGATATGCCAACTACAGCATCATATTAAAAGAAGGAAGTTTGCATACGTTATTTCATGCATTTCTAGAATATCCTTGTATGAAGCACATGCCTGCTTTTCACGATTGTTGCAGACTTTGTAAGTTTTCTACCGTTTGCAGAAGAGTAGCGCATCAAACAGCCTTATTTAGGGCTTCTAGGGTGTTTTGATGATGGTGAAAATATCTTCCCAACAGATTTGGTTATTTTTATTAAATTTGTAAATTGACCCTTTAATATGGTCTGATAAGATGAGTATCTGCTTGTCAACCGGTTAATATCTCTTCGGAAACAGAAATTTTAACCACCATAGTTTTCTAAAACTATTTGTCTTTAATCTATATTACAAAAGAGGGAGGTTTTTGAATCTTTGTCCCATGTGGCAATGTCACATCGCCACATGTGACAATCTTCTTAAACCCAAAACAAAAAAAACCCAAAACACCACCCAACCCCCAACACACACCCAAACCCAAAACACCCAAAATCACACCCCAAATAAAAAAAACCAAACAACCCCAAGACAATACAGGCACTAAAACACACTCTTCTCATTTTCACCCGTTTTGCACTCATCGAAACATCCGTATGGGTCACACGTCTTGATTGTGTGGGTTGATTTTTTGTGTGTCCGTGCACTTTGTGCACGGTTTATTTCTAGTCCTTATATATAATACATACTCTTTTATATGTGTAATTACATGTTTAGATTGTCAGGTTATCTTCAGCGTAATGGAAATTTCCACCAAGTTATTGAGGGACAAAGATAAGAGAGAATACCATATCTTTTTTTGGGGATTCAGAGAGTGGATTGGTAACTCCTCTCTATGTATAGGCTACATCCACTCACTCCACCCCCATAAGCGCCTAGATATTCCTCAACCAACCCATGATACATGAGAGAAAATCATGCAATGAACATTCCATTAGTTGAGACAATTCCTCTGATATCTCAACTAATGGTCGGGTAATAAATGGGTCGAGTTTTGATTTATTGGGTCATTTAAGGCCAAACACACTTACATATCCTATTTGGCCTAAATAACCATTTGCATTTTGATCACACTCTTACTATTCGTATCATATGACACAAGATGTAATTTCATATACTCACACTATCCACGAGATTTGCACATTTTTATTCACCGAGCACAACCATAGTCCATGATTATCTCCTTTTATTATTAGTGAAAGTTTTCTTTGACTTAGATATTTTTAACTCCCATCATACCAACATGTTTGATGAGTGTTCCTGCTAGAATAGCCTTTGTCAAGGAATCAACAATCATATCACCAGTCGGAATATAAGTCACCTTAATTTCTTCATTTTCCACAATATCATGAATATAATAATATTGTATTTTTATATGCTTTCCTTTTGAACTATTTGCACTATTTTGGATTAAGCTGATGGCCTCTTGATTATCACAGTACATCTCAATTGGTTCATCTACCAAATTGAGATCCAAGTCCATCAAGAAATATCTTATCCTGGCCGCATGCATAGTAGCCATACTACATGCTATATCCTTAGCTTCTTATGTGTATTTGCTACACATACTTGTTTCTTGCTATCCTAAGAAACCGCTGCACATCCAAAGATGAACAAATGTCTAGAGGTCGACTTCCTGTCATCTTTGTCTTCTTCGAAGTCTCCATCGGAATAACGAAGGACCTCAAGCGAGTCTGCTTGATAAACCAATTTACGGTGTATTGTACCTTTAATAAATTTTAAAATTCTCTTGACAGCTTTCTAATACACTTGACCAGGATTATTTTTAGATCGATTCACCAGACTTACCTGGTACGTCAAGTCTGGTCTAGTACACACTATTGCATACATTAAATTTTCAATAGCTTGAGTATATGAAAACCTAGCGGTTTCTTATCTCTAACCTTATATGGAAAGAGGATATATACCATACAACCCATCTCCTCAATTGACTCAAATTGGATTTGTGTCCATTCCAAATCTCAAACAATGTTGACTTGACTGATTTTGTGGGAATTCTGTTCAAAAAATAAGTAGCAGTTAATATAGCTTCTATTCAAAAATCCTTAGAGAGGCCAGAATGTGATAATATACATCTTATTGTATTCATTAATGTTCTATTCTTCTTTTCAGCCACACTATTTTGTTGTGGTGTACAAGGTATAGTTGTATGCTTATTAATACCATATTAAATGCGGTAAGTTTTAAATTCTTTGAGTTGAATTTTCCACATATATCAGTTCTTTAACACCTTTATATATCTTTCAAGTTTTCTTTCGACCACTGCCCTGGATCTATTAAAAAGATTTTCTATTTTAAAGATACACGAAACGAAAGTGTATTTGGAATAATCATTATAAATGTTATAAAATATTTTTTATTACCAGATGTCTTTATGTTCAATGGCCTACAAATGTCAAAATGTATTAATTCAAACAGTTCATTGCCATTTGACCTTCTGAGAATGATTTTCTGGTCATTTTCCATTTAGGCAATGTTCACATAGTAATGTCCTTACTCCTATCAATTTTGATAATAAATCTATCTTAATTATTTGATCCATCTTACTGTTATCAGGATATCTTAATCTCATATGCTAGAAGATCATTATCAGCATCACGACACGATGCATAATGAAAATCAGAATCTTTGTTGTCAATATCGGATTTTTAAAACAGAAAGACATAACAAATCATGTCCAGGCACAAACTTATCCGTAGCAAGAACTTTGTCTTTTCCAATCGACACTATATTGTTATAAAATCTAGCTTCAAGACATTTCTTTAGCAAAGCAATGACATCGATCAAGTTATGTCTTATGCCAGGGGCATAAAACACATCTTTGAAGATTATGATGCTATCCCCAAGATCAATCTGTATGAGTCAATACCTTTCACATCCAGATAGGTCTTGTTTACCATATATATAACCTCTGATCTCTTTTCTTCAGTCGACACTACTTTCCTTTGTCTTTGCTATATATCAGGTTGCTCCCGAGCCAATCCATCAGACACCAGCATTAGTTGTTACAACAATACATTCAATAACACCAATGACTATCGTTGTCCAGATCCTCCTTGTTTTGGGCATTTAGAGTAGCACTTATTCTTTGCCGAGGACAATTGGCTTTGAAGTGACCAAACTTTTTATAGATGTAGCAGGATGCATGAGGTCCTTTCTTACTACGAGCTTGGTGCTGGCCAGGTCCTTTGAAGAAGGGTTTCACAGGTCCAAAACAATGGTTTCCTTGTGACTTTTGATATTATCTAGCATTAACTTTTTCTTACTTCACAATGTTCACATTTGAGCCCTTCCTCCTAACTAATAGGGTTTGTTCCATTGCCAACCGACCTGGCAAGTCAGTGACATGCTTAATGGTTCCATTTAGTCTAAAAGTTGTAGCAGTCAGACTAATGATGATGACAGACTATTTAAAATAGTTGTCACATGTATCTTTTTATTACTTTAAGATATTGCAGTAGTTATGTACTTAGCTATGACAATCATCTTATTTACATGGTCGGTGATATTGTCATCTTCTTACGGCAGACAAAGTTTTCGATCGGCTGCGAGGGGAGTGGCCCCTTAACTTACGGCCGATTTGGAGTAGGTCAGGTTGCTGGGGGAGTGGTCCCTCAGCCGTACGACTGATGGTATTCAATCGTCTGTGAGGGGAGTGGCCCCTTAAATTACGGCTGATTGGGAGTAGGTTGGCCCACTGGGAGAGTGGCCCACAGACTTACATCAGACAGATTTTCGATCGGCTGCGAGAGGAGTGGCTCCTCAACTTATGATCGATTTGGAATAGGTCGGTTCGTTGAGTGAGTGGCCCTTAGCCTACGGTAAACGTGTAACGACCCGATCTCGGGGCCCGTTACTGTTTGGAACATGCGCAAGTCCTGCTAGGCACCAATGAAGTCAATACAGGCTCTGTTGCAGAAATACGCCAAAATACTCATACATGGAAGTGGTATAAACCTTATTACAAACCAGCAGCGTACATGAAAGGAAATACAACTCGAAGTAGAAATACACACCAAGCAAGCCACTCTGATACATTAAATAATAAAAAAAACACACTCACACTCACACTTAGTAACCAGCGTCCTCCTGGTCAAACTCTACAGCAAACTCAGCGTCTGCAGTCCCTGTTGCAACTTCTTCAACCTGTGCTGTATCTGACGAGACCACCACAAAAAGAAGGGTCACCAGGGTCAGGCGTAACTCAAAGTAACTCTAGCATGATATTTAAAACAATAAACGAGCATGGCAAAACTAGCATGGCAAACTAAAAAGTAAAGTGCGATCAATAGAGCAGAAAAGTAACATAGCAGTCTACTTCTACGAGCAATAAACAATATTAAAAAGACCAGTTACGAGATGTGATTTTTAGCTGTGTCTGATCCTACGTGACTTATAAAGGGAAGTACGATATGCAACCAAGAGTCCACCTGATATCCTGGGTTACAACAATACGATACGATACAATCATAACGGTACTATTCAACAAAACGATACGGTTCAATCAAAACGGTACTATTCAATGCAGATCGGACTGGTCGCTCCCGCACTTCCACAATTATAAGTTACCCCAAAACCCCAGTGTGTGTAGCTTACCGTACTTACCATTTACGAGTCAATCACCATTCTCACTTTTCCAATTACATCTTTCGGTTAAGCATGTCACAGAGTCCAATTCAATTTACGGTACGGTGCAATTTATCAAGTTTAGCTAACTGTTCAAGTGAAACACTTTGCTAATGAAAAGAAACTAATTTTGGCATGCATCAATATTGTTTTTAAACCCCATAGCTAGGGTACGATGAGTTACCGTTTCGCCTGGTAGTGGAAGGCGCGTTTTGACTAGCGGCAGTGGTACCTGTTTCAAAAGTGGGTTAGTTACACAAACTAATAATAGGAACCTTATAGACTAAAAACTTGTAACCAAGTTAATGACTCTTTAACCCTTTTTTTAATAAATCTTAACTTAAAACTATAACTTAAAACGAAACATATCTAAAAATACTTTTAGATATACAACTAAATATACAACATGTCTAATGGTCCTTTACACAGTTATTATAAGTTAAAATAAGATTATTATAAAAAGGATCTGTGAGTTATGCAAGTTCAGATTATTATAATGAATAGCCAAGACAATAATAATGTCACAGAGTCTAACTATAACTTAAAACTTATATATTAAATACTCTTACCTCTCTCTTTATCTCTCTATTCTCTTCTCTGTCTCTTTCTCTTCTCTCCTTCGTTCTGTCTTCTTCCCCCCCTTTTTTGCTTTCGTTCTTTGCTGCAAGGAGGAGCGAGCGGCGCGAGGGGGAGCGAGGCGGCACGGGCGGGGTCGGTGCAGGCGGCTCGGGGGTCGGCGGCCTAGGGGCGACCGGGGGCGGCGTGAGGCGGCGGTTGCGGGGGATCCGAGGCGCGGTGCAAGGGGGCGGCGGATCCGGTAGGGCGGCGGCGGCAGGGAGGGGTGGTCGGCCTAGGGAGGTGGGTGACGGCGCACGGGGTCGCGATGGCGGCGGCAAGTGCCTGGGCAAGGGGGTTGGCCGGCGGGCAAGGGGAGAGGCTGTGCGTGGCTTGGAGGATGGGAATGGGATTGTAGAGGGTTGAAATCTTGGGGATTTTCAGGTTCAATTTCTCTGATTTGGGCTTCGATTGCACTGTTCTACTCTTCAATCTCAGTTTTGTTGTTTGATTTGGGATGAAGGAGGGGGAGATGATTTGGTGTTGGATTTCTTGTTGAATCAAAATTCAGGGTGGGTGACGAACGGGAGAGGGGTTTTAGGGATTGATGTTGTTACTCCATCTGCAAACAAGGGGAAGGTTGGGGATGAAGTTTGGCTTGCTGGCACTGAAATGAAGGGGGGAGTTGATGATCGGGAGGGGGAGATGCAGGGTTATTATCCGTGAAGGAGAAAGATGCAGGGAGACAGAGTTCATTAACGGTGGGAGGCGTTAGTCAAAAGTTAGGTTTCTAATTAATAAGGAAGAGACGTGTTAAACGAAACGTTTAAAATTCAAACCTAGTATTAATGAAGGAAGACTAAATTTTTTTCAGGGGAATGCATCTGGCTGAGTTGTGAAAAACGTGGGAGGGGGATTAACTAATTAATTATCTAATTAACTAACTAATTAAGTAACTAATTAATTAACCAGAGTAAAATTGGTAATTAGTAAAATAAATTAGTAATCATAATTCGTAATTAGTAAAATAAAGTAGCTACGGTAATTCGTAAATTAAAATAACCATAGTAACTATTAAATTACGGTGAAAAAGTTAGACGCGCTCGCGTCGACTCTACGGATAAAAACATTCGGACAATCGGAAGTAAAATTACAAACACACATGCAATTAAACATACCTAAAAATAACGGCCGTTACATCCTACCTTAGAATAATTCCGTCCTCGGAATTAGGGCAGGGAAAAGATATGGGTAACGTTCTCGCATCTCATCCTCTCGCTCCCAGGTAGATTCACCAGGTGAGTCGCGACGCCACATCACCCTGACTAGATCAATAGTCATGTTCCTGAAGACCTTTTGACGTCGATCTAAGATCTCCACTGGTTGCTGCTCGTATGTCAAGTCCGGATGAACTGCGATCTCCGAGTAGTCCACGACATGACTAGGGTCGCTCATATAGCGACGCAGCTGCGAGATGTGAAACACATTGTGCACTCCCTCTAAGGCAGGGGCAATGCAAGCTTGTAGGCCACCTCTCCTACTCGCTCCAAAATATCGAAGGGTCCAATGAATCGAGGACTAAGCTTTCCTCTCCGCCCAAAACGAATCATCCCTCGGTTTGGCGAGATCTTCAGAATAACATGATCTCCGGGCTGAAACTCTAGATGACGGTGTTTCGCATCCGCCCAATGCTTGTACCTGTTCTGGGCCAGCTGCAGCTTCTCTCTGATGGTCCGAACCACATCCACGGCTTCGATGATTAGCTCAGGACCAACCAACTCTCGATCTCCTACAACATCCCAGCTCAAGGGGGATCGGCACTTCCTCCCATACAGTGCCGCAAAAGGCGCCATACCGATGCTAGACTGATAGCTGTTGTTGTATGCAAATTCCACCAAATGGAGATGGTCTTCCCATGATCCCTTGAAGTCCAGCATACATGCCCGCAGCATGTCTTCAAGTATCTGAATAGTATGCTCTGACTGGCCATCTGTCTTCGGATGGTAAGCCGTACTAAAACTCAACTGAGTTCCCAAGCTCTCCTGAAGGCTCCTCCAGAAACGAGATGTGAATCTGGTGTCTCTGTCCGAGACAATGCTGATAGGAACTCCATGCAGCTTCATAATCTCCTCCATGTACTTCTTGGCCAATACTTCTGTAGACTGGCCTACCCTGAAAGGAATGAAGTGTGCGGTCTTGGTCAATCGATCTACGATCACCCAGATAGTGTCATTCTGCTTCGTACTCTTGGGTAGTCCAGTCACGAAGTCCATCGTGATGTGCTGCCACTTCCACTCCGGGATGGGCAAGGGCTGTAATAAGCCGGCAGTCCTCTGATGTTCAGCCTTCACCTGTTGGCACACAATACACTTCGCTACGATCCGTGCGATGCTTCTCTTCATGCCATGCCACCAGTAATGCTGTCACAGATCCTGGTACATCTTGGTACCTCCTGGTACCTCCAGGATGTATGGAGTATGGCGAACTATGAGCTTCCTTCAATAGCTCTTCTCTGATGGCGCCAGACGGTACACAGATCCTGTCTTCAAACCTCAAGGATCCATCTGCATGAATCTTAAACTCTGGCCTCTGGCCTGCTATCACCAAATCTTTGATCTTCCGCAGCTTCTCATCATCCATCTGAGCATTTTTAATCCTCTCTATCAAGGTTGATTGGATATGCATGCCCATCAAAGATGCAGACATCCCTGGGAGAATCACTTCTATACCCATGTCCCGGATCTCTTGTTGCAATCTCCACTGAGTCGTAAGGGTCATCACTGCTGGTAGACGACTCAATGCATCAGGTACGACGTTGACTTTCCCAGGATGGTACTGAAGGTCAATGTCATAATCCGCCATGAGCTCTATCCATCGTCTCTGACGCATGTTGAGCTCCTTCTGAGTGAAGAGATACTTCAGACTCTTGTGATCTGAGAACACCTTCACATGCTCCCCCAATATGAAATGCCTCCAAATCTTCAATGCAAAAATCACTGCCGCCAACTCAAGATCATGAGTGGGGTAGTTCTTCTCATGGATCTTCAACTGTCTGGATGCATAGGCTACGACTCGACCGTGCTGATGTAACACGCATCTAAGTCCTTTACCAGATGCATCACAGAAGACTTCAAATCCTCCTAATCGGTCTGGAATGATCAAAATATGTGCAGTCGTCAACCTCTTCTTCAGCTCCTGGAAAGCATCCTCACATGCTTTCGACCAAACAAACACAACATCCTTTCTTGTCAACCGCGTCAAGGCTCCTGCGATCTTTGAGAAGTCTTTGATAAACCTCCTGTAGTAGCCAGCAAGTCCCAAGAAACTTCGAATTTCGGGCACCGTTCGGGGAACTGGCCAGTTTTGAACAGCGGCTACTTTTTCAGGATCAACAGTGATCCCTTCTCCAGACACTATGTGGCCTAGAAACGCTACCTTGTTCAGCCAGAACTCGCACTTGCTAAGTTTGGCATAAAGCTGGTGTCTTCTCAGGGTCTCGAGAACCTTCCTGAGATGCTCTGCATGCTCCACCGCATTCTTCGAGTAGATGAGAATGTCGTCGATGTAGACTACTACGAACTTGTCCAAGTATTCATACAATACTTGGTTCATGAGACTGATAAATACCGCGGGTGCATTGGTTACACCAAACGGCATTACTAAGTACTCATAATGTCTGTATCTGGTCCTGAATGCAGTCTTGGGAACATCTTCGTCTTTCACCTTCACTTGATGGTACCCTGTCCTCAGATCCAGCTTCGAATATACGCTTGATCCACCGAGCTGGTCAAAAAGATCGTCGATGCGCGGTAGAGGGTACTTATTCTTCACGGTGACTTTGTTCAGCTCACGGTAGTCAACGCACATACGAAGGGATCCATCTTTCTTCTTCACCAGCAATATAGGAGATCCCCAGGGAGATACACTGGGTCGTATCCATCCCTTCTTTAGAAGTTCATCTAGTTGGGCCTGCAATTCTTCTAGCTCAGATGGTGCTAAACGATATGGTCCCTTAGATATTGGTTGAGCTCCTGGTATTAGTTCAATGGCAAATTTGAGAGTGCGATTTGGAGGCAAACCTGTAAGGTTGTCTGGAAACACATCCATGAACTCTCGAACTACTTCTGGTATTTCAGGCTCAGCTTCCATTGTGGCTGCTACTGCTTCGGTCGATCTGGCTCTGTACTCTACTGGGCCTACCGATCTACTTCCGCTAATAAACTCGAACTTTGGATGATCAGGAATCTCGAAGACTACCCTCCTTCGACTACAGTCGATGGTGGCATGGAAAGTTCCCAACCAATCCATCCCGAATACAGCGTCAAAGTTCGGAATATCTATCATCATGAAGTCAGCAAATAATGCTCGCCCACAAATAACCACTGGGCATCGAGGATACCCACGTGTCGTCTTTATCACTCCGCCTCTCGTATTGACGTTCCAACCGAATGCTAAAGGTTTGACAGGAATAGTGTGGGTGCGAACGAATCGACTCGCTAGAAAGCAGTGTGCCGCTCCCGAGTCGAACAAGGAGAGGGCGGGGTTTCCAGCTACTAGTATGACACCTAAGTTACAAATACTAATCTAAGCAACCAATGCTAATGAAAGAAATAAACTACGAACTATGCAAGAAAATATACCTGTGACTACTTCACCGGTAGCCTCAGCCTCTTCGATGGTCATGGTGTAAGCCTGGCGTTTTGGTGGAGGCTGCTGCCTTGCTTGCTGAAACTTCCTCTGCTGTGGAGGTAGAGGTGGACGCTGTGGAGCGTTCCCAGTCGGGACATCACGAGGAGCTGGGGCTGGAGCTGTAGCACGTGGCTTATAGTGTGGACAATCCCTAGCCATGAGTCCAGACTCTCCGCAAACCAGACAAAGGCCTAAAAGAATTCGGCACTCAGACCTAATGTGTCCAGGCTTCCCACAAAAGTGGCAGACCGGGAGGGCCTGCTGCTGTTGCCCTGGCTTCTTAAACTGAACCTGCTGAATAGGGCGATGTATCTGTGGCCGTCTACTTGGCCCAGCTTGGGTCAATGGGGGCCTCGCAGGTGCTGTCAGCCTTCGCTCTTCCTTCGCTTCCGCTTCGACCATCTCATGGTTACGAGCAATGGCCAGAACTTCAACATGTGTGGTCGGACTAGCACCGACCATCATCCTCCGAATCTCAATGTTGAGCCCCTGCTGGAACTGTTGGGCTCGAGTCAATGGATCTGCAACCATCTCCGGGGCAAACCTGCTGAGCCTGGAGAACTCAGCGTCATACTGATCCACGGTCATCGATCCCTGCTTCAGGTTGATGAACTTCTTCCTCATTAGGATCTTTGCTTGTGGGGGAAAGTACTGAGCATTGAATGTTTTGGTGAAGACATCCCACGAAATCGGTAATCCCAAGCGGTCTTCTACCGCCTGCCACCAATCTCGAGCTCCATCAGTTAATTGCCTTTTGGCGGTAGCTACCCATGCTTCTTCTCGAATCTGAGATGCTCTCAGATCATCAGTGATGCTCTTGAGCCATTCTTCCGCTTGGAGATGATTCTCGGTCCCAGCGAAAGTCTTCGGGTTCATCCCTCGAAAGTGATAAGCACTTGGGTCAGCTTTCTGCTCTCTGCGCAAGGCCTGCTCCAAAGCCTGTCCAAGCTGCTGATGAAGGGCATACATGCCCCGCATGCAATCTTCTGCAGACAATGGTGCGGTCGGAAATGCTGTTGCGTTCGGACCGGTGTTGGCTCCATTGCCAGCATCATTCTGATTGGGACCCTCATTCGGGTGATTGATTCCGGATCCAAACGCAATGTTCTTGCTTCCTGAAGTGTTCCTTTCCATTGCCTTCCTGCGGTTCATAAGGTTTGATCAGTTCCTTTGAGTATTTTATACGGCATATTCTGAACTTCCTGTACTGTTCATGTGGTATTTAGCGCGGACCTGCATGGGCCACCAAACCTGTAACGACCCGCTCTCGGGGCCCGTTACTGTTTGGAACATGCGCAAGTCCTGCTAGGCACCAATGAAGTCAATACAGGCTCTGTTGCAGAAATATGCCAAAATACTCATACATGGAAGTGGTATAAACCTTATTACAAACCAGCAGCGTACATGAAAGGAAATACAACTCGAAGTAGAAATACACACCAAGCAAGCCACTCTGATACATTAAATAATAAAAAAACACTCTCACACTCACACTTAGTAACCAGCGTCCTCCTGGTCAAACTCTACAGCAAACTCAGCGTCTGCAGTCCCTGTTGCAACTTCTTCAACCTGTGCTGTATCTGGCGAGACCACCACAAAAAGAAGGGTCGCCAGGGTCAGACGTAACTCAACGTAACTCTAGCATGATATTTAAAACAATAAACGAGCATGGTAAAACTAGCATGGCAAACTAAAAAGTAAAGTGCGATCAATAGAGCAGAAAAGTAACATAGCAGTCTACTTTACGAGCAATAAACAATATTAAAAAGACCAGTTACGAGATGTGATTTTTAGCTGTGCCTGATCCTACGTGACTTATAAAGGGAAGTACGATATGCAACCAAGAGTCCACCTGATATCCCGGGTTACAATAATACGGTACAATACAATCATAACGGTACAATCATAATGGTACTATTCAACAAAACGATACGGTTCAATCAAAACGGTACTATTCAATGCAGATCGGACTGGTCGCTCCCGCACTTCCACAATTATAATTTACGAGTCAATCACCATTCTCACTTTTCCAATTACATCTTTCGGTTAAGCATGTCACAGAGTCCAATTCAATTTACGGTACAGTGCAATTTATCAAGTTTAGCTAACTGTTCAAGTGAAACACTTTGCTAATGAAAAGAAACTAATTTTGGCATGCATCAATATTGTTTTTAAACCCCATAGCTAGGGTACGATGAGTTACCGTTTCGCCTGGTAGTGGAAGGCGCGTTTTGACTAGCGGCAGTGGTACCTGTTTCAAAAGTGGGTTAGTTACACAAACTAATAATAGGAACCTTATAGACTAAAAACTTGTAACCAAGTTAATGACTCTTAACTTAACCCTTTTTTTAATAAATCTTAACTTAAAACTATAACTTAAAACGAAACATATCTAAAAATACTTTTAGATATACCACTAAATATACAACATGTCTAATGGTCCTTTACACAGTTATTATAAGTTAAAATAATATTATTATAAAAAGGATCTGTGAGTTATGCAAGTTCAGATTATTATAATGAATAGCCAAGACAATAATAATGTCACAGAGTCTAACTATAACTTAAAACTTATATATTAAATACTCTTACCTCTCTCTTTATCTCTCTATTCTCTCCTCTGTCTCTTTCTCTTCTCTCCTTCGTTCTGTCTTCTTCCCCCCCTTTTTTTGCTTTCGTTCTTTGCTGCAAGGAGGAGCGAGCGGCGCGAGGGGGAGCGAGGCGGCACGGGCGGGGTCGGTGCAGGCGGCTCGGGGGTCGGCGGCCTAGGGGCGACCGGGGGCGGCGTGAGGCGGCGGTTGCGGGGGATCCGAGGCGCGGTGCAAGGGGGCGGCGGATCCGGTAGGGCGGCGGCGGCAGGGAGGGGTGGTCGGCCTAGGGAGGTGGGTGACGGCGCACGGGGTCGCGACGACGGCGGCAAGTGCCTGGGCAAGGGGGTTGGCCGGCGGGCAAGGGGAGAGGCTGTGCGTGGCTTGGAGGATGGGAATGGGATTGTAGAGGGTTGAAATCTTGGGGATTTTCAGGTTCAATTTCTCTGATTTGGGCTTCGATTGCACTGTTCTACTCTTCAATCTCAGTTTTGTTGTTTGATTTGGGATGAAGGAGGGGGAGATGATTTGGTGTTGGATTTCTTGTTGAATCAAAATTCAGGGTGGGTGACGAACGGGAGAGGGGTTTTAGGGATTGATGTTGTTACTCCATCTGCAAACAAGGGGAAGGTTGGGGATGAAGTTTGGCTTGCTGGCATTGAAATGAAGGGGGAGTTGATGATCGGGAGGGGGAGATGCAGGGTTATTATCCGTGAAGGAGGAAGATGCAGGGAGACAGAGTTCATTAACGGTGGGAGGCGTTAGTCAAAAGTTAGGTTTCTAATTAATAAGGAAGAGACGTGTTAAACGAAACGTTTAAAATTCAAACCTAGTATTAATGAAGGAAGACTAAATTTTTTCAGGGGAATGCATCTGGCTGAGTTGTGAAAAACGTGGGAGGGGGATTAACTAATTAATTATCTAATTAACTAACTAATTAAGTAACTAATTAATTAACCAGAGTAAAATTGGTAATTAGTAAAATAAATTAGTAATCATAATTCGTAATTAGTAAAATAAAGTAGCTACGGTAATTCGTAAATTAAAATAACCATAGTAACTATTAAACTACGGTGAAAAAGTTAGACGCGCTCGCGTCGACTCTACGGATAAAAACATTCGGACAATCGGAAGTAAAATTACAAACACACACGCAATTAAACATACCTAAAAATAACGGCCGTTACAAGACGGGTCTTCGATTGGCTGCGAGGGGAGTGGCCCCTTGACTTACGTCCAATTTGGAGTAGGTCAGCTTGCTAGGGGAGTGGCCCAAACCTTATGACAGACGGAGTCTTTGATCGGATGCGTGGGGATTGGCCTCTCGACTTACGTTCGATTTACGGCAGATTTGGAGTAGGTCGACCCGCTGTCCCCAGTCATACGGCTGATGGGTCTTTGATCAGCTGCGAGGGGAGTGGCCCATTGACTTACGACCGATTTGGAATAGGTCGGCCAGTTGGGGAGTGACCTCCAGCCATACGGTTGATGATCGTGAAATCAAAATTGGTCAAATTCGGGGTATCTGCGCATTTTAAGAAGGAAAAAATGGCAGAATATGCAAATCAAATGTTCAAACGCACTTGTCGACATTTTATTAGTTTGACCGAATACTACTTCTAGACGATAGGAAAAAAGTGAATTCAAAGAACAGATATATGCAACTGTTAGCCTAATTTACTTGAGAGACAGAAAATAAGTAGTGAGGCCTCGAGATAGGTCGGATTCGAGCTCATTCAATGACCCTAGTGATAGGTTGGACAATGGTCACTCCTTTCCCTCGTTCAGCCACTCTTGAAGTGCCTTATCATTGATTTGCTTTTGGGACGTCGATGAACTTCTTCAGATATCTCTGTTGGATTAGCTGCTTGATGTCCTTCAGGTGCCAACAGTATCATGATCGTGTTCTTGATGATACCTACATAATTTGTTCTCGTCCCGCCTGCCTCCATTCATTTTTGGGGGAGACTTGTTGATATACCCCTTGTTTTGGGCGTATGTCATTATGACTTCTGTGGGGGGTGTTGAGCTTTTTGAAGATCACTTCAGTCTTATCCGACTTGCCCCTGGGGTTCTCCTCTCGTCTTCTACGATCTCCTTGCTCCCGGCAGGCAGCTTCTTTGAACCTAGCTTCCCTTTTTGGCTCTTTGGGGGAGGGGGAGGGGGTGGGAGTGCTTCCCTTACGAGTTGCAAGTGCTTCCTCTGCCATCATAAACCGCTCCGCCCTGGTAAGAAAGTGATCTAGATCCTGTGGAGATTTATGGCGCAAGGACTTCATTAGGTCTTCACATCGGACCCCTTTCTTTAGGGCTGCAATGGTTACTTCATCATAGCAGCTTTCAACATTTAGCCTTTCGGAGTTAACACCATTCAGAAAACATCTCAGCGTTTCTCCCTACGAGTTGCAAGTGCTTCCTCTGCCATCATAAACCGCTCCGCCCTGGTAAGAAACTGATCCAGATCCTGTGGAGATTTATGGCGCAAGGACTTCATTAGGTCTTCACATCGGACCCCTTTCTTTAGGGCTGCAATGGTTACTTCATCATAGCAGCTTTCAACATTTTGCCTTTCGGAGTTAACACCATTCAGAAAACACCTCAACGTTTCTCCCTTCCTCTACACTAAATTGAACAGGTGGTCTGAGGTTCTTTTTGCATCCTTTCCGCCATGAATTGTTGGCAGAAAGTTTGGGCTAGGCTTTTGAAGCTTCCGATGGATCGGTCAGGAAGCCCGTTGTACCACTCCTTTGCAGATTTTTCGGAGTGTGGTATGGAAGGCTCGGCAGAGCAGTGCATCATCGGCACCTTGGAATTCTATGACCCCCTTGTAGATTGGACATGTGTTAGTGGTTTTGCCCTAGGCCAAATATTTGGACCTTTATGTTATGTCATTTTCATTAATAAAATATTTCTCTTATTTTTATTATTATATTGCTTGCATGTTTATTTATAATAATGTTTGAATAGCTGTTTTATGTTATTCTAAGCATCCCTAGTCATTCATCGTTAAATGTTTAATAATGAATTAAGACTAGTATGAGTTTGGTTGATAATTATGAGATAATTATATATATGGTGATATAAATCAAACTTATAGATACTTGTTGAAGAACAGATACTGGATAGACTCGTTATGAGATCATTACATGGATTAGTGTCATAACTGATCTCATAATAGTTATGTCATAGAATCCTTAGACCTGAGATCATCACAGTTTCCTACATAAGGAACATCAAGTTTTGACATACCAAACTTTATCTTTAATCGGATAATCATAAAGGTTATGATTGAACATGATGTGAATTATGCAGAGGAAAGTGAATGAACAAGATGGAATTTGTCCCTCTCCTATGAGAGAGATATCTAATGGGCCACTCGATAAGCAGGACTAAGAAATGCATGGCCGTGCTCAAATGAATGTCATTTGATTTTATCAGTCTACTTAGAAAGTGAGAAATTGAATGTTTGAACAATATGAGTATGACACCGCCCATGACTTATGTTCATATCAGATATCGTGCGACAAAAGGATTATGACATGTTCTATTGGTTAGGTTAATATCGGACTAACGATATTCATATTAATTGGGTAGTCATAATGTCTTGCTAGAGTCCAATTATGACTTGTGTGCTTCTAATAAGATTAGGCCCACTGCCAATTTAATATGAGCCTATTGGGTCGCGCACAAAGAACGTAATGGATTGGATAGGGTTTTAAACGTGATTTCGAATTTGATTTGAAATTCGTAATAAGGCGAAATAGCTTAACTGTCAGATATTGAATATCGTTAAGATATTATCTCTAAGATATCGCCGCGAAACTGAAATGCGTTAAGGGGTTAACGTGGGATTCTTATCCCTAAGATATGGCCGCGTAACTGAAATGCGTTAAGGGGTTAACATGGGATTCTATATAAGATATAGGAAGAGGATTTTCATTTTTACGTTTTTCAATCTATCTCCTCCGTTTTTGAGAAAAACAAAGAGCGAGAGAAACCTTAGTTGTGGTGAAGGAGCTAGCACCCTCGCAATTCCTGCTCGTGACGTTCACGTGTGGATACCGATTGAGGGTGGTCGTTCGTAGAGCAGCACCTGTAGTCCGACACATTCAGATCGTCACAAAGGTTAGTAATCTATTCGAATCAATTAGAAACGCATGGATCTTGGTAGGTTTCTATTTTCCGCTGTGTATAAACTAGTTATGCATGAAAGAAATCCTAACAACATGTTCCCAAGGGTCGCCTAAGACATCGTACTTCTCTAGATTGGGCATCTTAAACCTGGACAGTAATCGGGAGGATGTGTTCCTCTTCTTTAACGAGTTATGTTCATCCTCTGAGCTTATCGAGGGAGAGCGATGTTGTCGGACGTCCTCTCGGTGCTTGGGTTACCTCGGTCAGTCGTTGGAAGCACTCAAGGAATCGCTTCAGTAACCGCCCAGGTCAATAGATGGGTTCAGATTGGTGACGTCCTATTGTGATTTCCTCTTGTGGCTCACTCGCGGCCTCCAGTGAGAAATTTTGCTTCATTCTTGTCTGCTCTCCTGGTGCCGATCATCGTCCAGAATGATGAGGTGGTCCTCTGTCCGTTTAGGAAGAGGTCGTGGACCTTTACGGCCTTTACGGCCGATTGCAGATAAGTTACATCCTACTTTTTCACCTCTTTGTTCTCCCTCGTTTAGGGGAGATATGTGGGGTTGTGGCCTATGTAGGGACGAGGGAGGCATGCCGAACCTCTTCTTTGGGTTCGGGGTGCTGCTATTTGGTTCTTCACTATGGTTGATCGTACCATCGGATGTTGTTGAGGGAAAACTGGGCTGACCAACAGGCCATCCGTTGATCGGGGTTGCGGTCCGGTGAGTCATTCTACGACGGTAGCCAATGTTTGTATGTTGATATTTACATCCTGTGTGAACAAATGGAACTGCTCCAGAGTCATCAATTGCGACTCGAGCATCCCTCGAGCAGAGGAGACATGATCTAGGGCGGGTGTCGTATCGTTTGCCACCCCATAGTGACTGGCCACACGAGCTCATTGTTAGTGGGTTAAGCCATATTTGGTGTGGATGAAGACGTGGATGCTGACTCGATTCCCACAGACGGTGCCGGATGTTTCAGAGTGTTTTCTCATCGTGATTATTTTTGAAGGATGACCCGAAGGATGCTGCTGATGTGGGAGATGTAGGCAGCCTTCAGGGCACCAAACGAGCTTGTCTCCAGGCTGGGGGACTCTAGGCCGAGCTAAGGATGCCAGACCGAGCTGTGGTCAAGCGATTTCTCCGGTGACTTACAACACAATAAGCTCATTAAGGGGTTGAATCTGGATTCCGACCAAATCCACACAGATGCTGAAGTCAGCAGATGACTAAGGAATGCTTGATGGAATTATGTCTGACTTGTTGGGAGGTCGTCTGTTAGTTCTCACGCCGAGCTATAAGGAGGAAGATAGTATTTGGTGGAGCAGATGCGAGTATAGGAATACCTGAGTTTAGGATCTCAGAGAATCGTCCCTCCCTCTTCTTTGGTGGGACCTTTTATAGGAGATGGTTTTGTCAACACCGTCTGTCCATGACCACATTTATGGTGTTTTATTGCCTTTGGTCTGCAATGCCTGTATTGATGGCGGGTTGATGGTTAATCATTGATGGCTTGGTTTGAATGGTTGATCCTGTAGTAGCGGGAGCCCAACGGTCTGCCAGGTTGTCGCCACGAATGGAGAGGGGGTGAGCCGCATGTGAGGGCTCATGGGTTGTTGGGCTGATGTCATGGGCCGTACCGAGCCAATCAGCTAGAGATAATTAATTAATTAGGCGGCCTATGGACCGGCCAAGGGTCGTATCACTATTAGTTCATTTTTTCTTTAGATTTATATGTTACTTAACATATATTGTGAAGGAACCAGGGTCATCAACATGTGATTGTTATCTTTTAATTGGCTTTTCTGCATTTGTTATCCAATTATGTCATTTTGCAAATTGGACAACTTAAATTGGTCAAACTGATGGTTCTTACGCAATCCTACTTGTTAGATGAGTCTGTGTGGAGTTTTACAAAGGTATGATCTGTGCATTTGCTTACGAGTCCAGACCATTCTGGAAGCTGTATTGTTATTATGATTATAAAATAATAATATGCTTTAGCAATTCTTTTTTTGGGGGTAAGTCAAAGAATCTGGTTGTCGATATGCTTATTTTTTTATTGAGCTGAATCTTTCTGTCCTGCATGGGGCATACTACTTGTTCTTTCCTCAAAACATCCCGTGCGTTGTACTTGTTTTGTTCAACACCTAATAGTTAGTTTTTATGAGACTTATAATAATGCCTATTTGTTTAAATTTTTTCCAATTTGAGGTTTAAGTTTAGATCACACCTTATTTGGTGAGTTCAAGGTCAAACAGTTAATTGCAGCATCAAATTCAGAAATTTGAAGCATACGTGTTTGAAAGTTTGCTTGCTTTTTTCTTGTATAGAATCAGATACCATATGTTGCTGTTATATTTGTATCAGTCACATATAATATTACTAGTCGAAACCCGTGCCTGTAAGGCACGACGATTGTCGTCTCCCGGGTGCGAAACCGATGGGACTTCCGATCCACGGGCGAAATGGCGACGTGGCAGTCGTCTTCCGAGCGCAAGAACAACGGGGAGAAGTGTCTCCCGGACGCAATACTGACGGCGAAAAGAAACCTGGGTCAGTCGTCGCAGGGGCACAAAAGCAGGGAATAAAACACAAAAAAAACATGGGTGAAAAGCGGAAAAAGAGCGATTGCAAATCCATAAATATGAGGAAGATGAGGGGTCTTTGGGTTTTATGAAAAAACAATGGCAAATTTGCAAATAAGCAGAATGTGTTGGGCTTTTGATGCCACGTAGGACAAATAAGGGCAAATTTGCAAATTTCCACCAAAACACCCAACTCCACACCTAACCACTCACATACACTCCATTGGCCCTCCACTCTCCCAAACATTTTGTCCTAGTCATATTTTGATGACATGTAGGACAAAGATTCAAAAAAGTCCATATTTGTATAATTGATTTTGAGATTGACTAGGATCCTCTTGAGAGGATCAAACATGTGACTTCTACACCCCCAATTAAAAAATATGGCAATGCAAATATAAATTCTGTTTCCTTGGATGTCACCTAACACATTGCAGTACTTATATATCAAATTCAAATGATTTTGCTTTGTTTTAACCGGTCCACCAAGTAGCAACTATTTAGTCAATTTTATGATATTTTTGAAACGATGCATGGATAAATCACATCAAGATGATTTTTCTTATGTAGGTAATTTAAATGTGTTAGATCGCGTCTAATGGAATGTATTTTCATTTTAGGTCTTGGGTTTATAAATTTCAAATTTAGGTTGATAGGATCTACAAGTTTGATTCTCTCAAGAGGATCATAGTAATCTTATTATTATTAGACGGTAGACCATGTGATTGTTTTTCTCCCTAAAGTGGAGATTTCTTGATAATTGATACAAGGTGGGCTAGGTTCATTTTGAAATTCATTTGGCATTTAGCAAATACCTTTTTTTGTATCATATTTTTTTGATTCTTATGTATCACTTTTTTGACTCATTCGGATCATACATGTAAGAGAGAGGGGCAACACAAATTAAAACTTCATTAAATGGGATGCGATCTAACATGAGAGACATTTGGCGACACATTAAAACTTCATTCCATGGGATGTGATCTAGCTTATCTATACTAATTTTAAATAAGAATTTAAAATGGTTTTAGTATTTTTTACCTTTGCATGAAGTAGGAAAGAGTTGGTAACACAATTAAAAATTCATTCCATGGGATGTGATCTAACACATTTATCCTATTAAATAAAAATTCAAATGATTTTGATATGTTTTGCCCATGTATGAAGTGGTGACAAATCAATTTTTCAGAATCGTCCTAAAATTGACTGACTCATTCCTTTTTGATGCATATCATAATCTTTTGAATGTTAATTTATTCGTTTAAATATTGTAGATCCATTGAAAGGACTTTTGAGTCCATAAGCTCTGACCCCAATTTTTGGGATAAAGGCTAGGAGGAGGAGGATGAGATCATCGAACGGAATGGATTGTTAATTTGAGTATTTTAGATTTAGGGTGATAGGATTATCATCTCTGATTCCCTTTAGTGGATCCTACACGCATACTTACTTGTTATGTTTAGAGGTCTGAAATAAGTCATAAGAACAAAGATTTGTTCGAGTGGGTGATTCTGCTTCATTTATCATATATAATGCAAGCACTTTAAGGGTGGTGCAATTTGGTTGACTTGCTTGCCTAGCGATGGACAAACATCTAAAAAAACTGGAAGAGAACAATTTTCTCGGTATTATAAAATAAGGTTGTCATGCCCCGAAACTGTAGTACCCCCCTTTGTATTTTTATGTATGCACATGTCTCCTTGTGTGTGTGCAATTGTCTTTGGGATGTTGGATATGAATGTGTGTGTATGTGTGTCTCTTGCCTTTGTGTTTGTCTTGGGATGTATGTGCATGTGTAAGTGAATATGGAGGTAGATGGGTGTTGGATGTGTGTGGATGTATAGTTGTATTTGGCTCATGCCATGTGTAGTAGTGTATATGTATGCACACATGTGGAGGTGTAAGTGGATGTAGGTGTATGCATACATAAGTGTAATGTAGGCCTATGTATTTGTATGTTGGAGTGTGTAGGATGCTTAGTGTGAATAGGGGTAGTTTAGTGGCATACTTGTTAATATTTAGAAGATGGAAGGGTAGCATGGTCTTTTGGGATTATGATGGTAGTTTGGTAATTTACTTGTGGATGATATTTCTCTCAAGGATAAGCATTTGGGAGGGATCTAGAGAGGATATGTTTCTTTAGAGTTTTCTAGTTTTCTCTCCTCTTCATTAGTTCCCTCTAGCTCTCTTCCCAAGGATGCTAAAGGTGCAAACTTGAAGATATAAGGATGGAAGCTTGGATAGAAAGGGGAAATGTTGGAGCATTGGGGGGAGGATTAAGCATGAAAGGTGGAAGCTTTCTAAGGTAGGAGTTCATAACCCTGTTTGCTTGGAATATTATGATTGGGATTGAGATGATCATGTTGTTGTAAATGTGGGTTTTGTTTCGGATTTCAATTCTGTCCCATAAATTCAAATGATCATAACTTTTAATGTAGAGATCCAAAAATTACAAATTAATATATACTGGATAGCTTAATAAGTTAGCTACAACTTTCATGTAGAGACTGTTCTCAAATTCTGACTGCAACTAGACTAAAATTGCCAATATGTGTCGTAGTGCCAAATTCTGGCAAATTGTGCACCATATTAGTGAACGAAGCATAACCTTCACTCCAGTTGTCCAAATGACTTAATTTTAGACAATCTGGAAACTTAACTTCATTATCTACAACTTTCATGTTGAGACCTTTTCATGATTCTGACTGTAGGTAATTGAAATTAGCTGATCTCTACAGCTCAATATTTTAGTTACATGACAGATTCTGCACCACATATTTGATAAGCTATAAAAAATAGCTTATACATCTAAAAATTATAATTTTGTATATCTGTGAACATCTATTTATTATCTACAACTTTCATTTAGAAACATACACCAAATTCTAATTACAATTATTGTGGTAATGGAGTTGTGGATTCATGCCATGGCATGAAGTTACCACTCTTGCATGTTATTAGCATAATTCATGCTATGTTTTGTTGTGATGTTTACTCTTGTTGCTAGTTATCATTGTTGCTACATGGAACAAACTACTTTATGTTAATTCTTAATGATTTAATGTCCATGTAATTATGCACACCATGTGTTCGTGAAAATGTCCATACGAAAGCAAGTTGAATAAATATGAGAATGGCAGCCTTGTATATTTAGGCCATGTGTCAAATTATGGATTGGTGATATGATGCCATGTCTTGGTATTGGAATATGATATGCAATGCGTGTATGATGGAATGCCATGTTGAACTTGAATGAATGCCTTCATCTTGACTTGAATGCATGTGTATACAAATGTGGCCTTTATGTCACTATGGATATGCAATGCCAATGAGCCAATTGATAAATAACATATGAGATATGAGATAAGATGGAAGGAGGGCTACATAGTCTAAAGTGCTACATTGAGCCAAAGTGTCACGGTTGGAGTCGGAGGAATTCGCCGGGGCCACCTCTTGATCCCAATAGGAGTCATCTCTTGATGCCATACTAGCTTAGATGATGGGATCCCTTAGGACTTGCATTGCATGGCATCTCATATGTACTGCATTTCATATTTGCATCATGTGCATCATATGCATTTGTGCTTGCTTTTGGGTTGTATGTTTAGTTACTTATCTTATTCACATGCAGTTGACCGTCTGCCCTTTACTTCATTCATTTTGTGTACTTTAGTTGCTTCAGTTAGTGGTTTCTTTTAGCTGTTTACCTTATTACTTGCGGCATTTCTTTATGTATCACAATGTCAGACATAGATATTCCCCTTTAGAGTTATGCACTCCTGCTGGACACGCTTTGGTGCTCTCCCCCTTCGCTACCTGTGCTCATACCTATACCTATCATCGAAGCATACAAGAATGGGACATGCTCATAACTTATTGAAGGAGTATATCCTTTGTAGTAATCTGTTGGGAATGTGGGGGTTGCGGCCACACGATGGTAGTTTTGTAATTTTGGGACCCAAAGGGCAAATTTGTATTTTTGTGCCCTAGTGGCATTCTTGTAAATATGGGCAAATCAGCCCTATATATGAGTGCCCTATATATGAGTGAAAGGGTTAAGGTTAGGAGGAAAAGAATTGATGAAGAAGAATAGAAAGTAGAGAGTAGAAGTCTACGAGTAGAGTTTAGGTCTAGATTTTGGGAGGTGTAGCCTTTATCTCGAATCAATGGTAGGGGTGTTCCTCTTGAATTGAAACCCACTATCTTGTATTTCCCATATTAATCTATAAACATATCATCATTCCCATAAATCCTCAAAGTTCTTCCATCAAATCACTAGCATTTCCTATCAAATTGGTATCAAAGCGTTCGATTCTGGAATCAATGACAAATTGGGACGAGATCAGAGCCGTGATGAAGCAATCTTAATAGGAGATGAGCTGTCGTCTATTGAAGGACTTAAGATCCTCTATGCATCAAATCTTTGCAGAGACACGCTACTAAATAGAGGAGAATTTTGCAAAGATCGCTCGTTGCTATCCTTCCACTGCGAAGATGAGCCTAGATTTGAAGATTGCAAGCTCAGATCCACCAAATCTGGAGAAAAAGGATGGCAGTGCAGATTTGAAGTCGACCAATGTCGCAACGTAGATTCGAGGTCGGCAAAGGCCGGCGAACACCTACCAGCCTCCGACGAGCCCAACAGGGCGCCTGTGGCTTTGTGTCACCCAGACGACTTCTCCGAGGGTCGGCGAGTCCCGCCACGGTCGCCGAGGGCCTTACGGCCTCCAAGCGATCCCGCCGTGGCCGACAATCCTTCGGAGGTCCAGTGATCTTCCAGCAGGCTGCCATGGCCCCCATATGCCTTTGTTCACTGGCGGAAGAACCTTTCGCTCCTCTCGTGGAGTTGTTTTGGCTCGACACGTCGCCTATATTGACATTCAGGACTGTCAACCACACCAACTTCTCCCTCTCCTCCGGACGAACTCACCGGACAAAATTTCACGGCAAACCACCGCTGGAGCTGATGGAAAAGTGTATTGGCACCGTTAAGCTGCCATAGCTACAATAGCGGCTTGATCCAGCCGTTTCTGTGGAAGAGCTAAGCCCAAGCCACCAGTGCATCGACCCGAGCCGTCTCAGTCGATCTGCCGACTAGAGCCAGCTCAAGCTGAGCCGTTGACCGGTCAACGGCTGCATATTGCGTCTTGCCATTTTCCGCGAATTTTCGGGTTATTTTCGGAGGAATTTCTGCGTAGCTTTCGTATTTTGACGATTGCCGACCCGGTTGATTCCAAATTCAGAAAGCGCCAGTGTCTAGGCGACTCAGCCACAAACACATTACCACTCTTGATGCGACGTTTCGAGGAGGATAGAGCTCCTGGGTGACCTTCGATTCATGAAGAGGCGACGGAACAAGCTCCAACACTCAAAGAAATGCACCCACGGACTTCATGCATTACCTTGAGGATGCGGTGGTTTTTTGGGGGCGGAGTAATGTTGGGAATGGGGGTTGCAGCCACACGGTGGAAATTTTGTAATTTTGGGGCCCAAAGGGCAATTTTGTAATTTGTGCCCTAAGGGCATTCTTGTAAATATGGGCAAATCCGTCTTATACATAGGAGTGAAGGGGTTAAGGTTTGGGGGAGAGAATTAATGTAAACGAATATAACGTATAGAGTAGAAGTTTAGGAGTAGAGTTTCGGTCTGGATCTTGGGAGAGTTAGTCTTTATCTCGAATCAAAGATTGGAGAGGGGTTCCCTCTCGAATTGGAACACATTATCTTGTATTTCCCACATTAATCTATAAACATACCATGTTTCCCTAAGTCCCTAAAGTTCTTCCATCAAATCCCTAGCCTTTTCTGTCATAATCATTGTAGTAACCTATAGATTAGTACAGATCTTCTCATACAGAATGTGAACGATTTCATGAAGTGTAGCTACACGTACTTGGTTGAGTTAGCTATCCACTGACGTGAATGACACTGGATTTAGACTTCAAATGGATCCATAATCTTCAAAACAATACGACTGGGCAAAAATCGTAGAAATATTGACCAAAAATCCTCAGAAATCGCCCCGCCATATTGTTGAGCCACGGCTTGGCCGAGCCGTTGAACTGGTCAATGCGGCTCGGCTGAACTGGCTTCGGGTCAGGACGTCAGCTCGAGCCGACTTAGATCGGCTCGGGGTTGGCGCGGCTGGAGCAGATGAACAATAACGACTTGATGACGACATGACACAACACAGTGTAGCGGTTCCGCACAGTATGACAACTGGGCATGCCGTGGTGGCTTAGCTCGACGTTGGGGTCGACTCAATCGAGCTGACATTATAGCACGTCGGCGCGATCTGTATCGACGTTGATTTTTCTGGCGAAACAACGTCAAATCGTCGCCGATTTTCTCATGTGGCCTCGTCGGGGGCTATGACATATTCTGATGGGGTTGATGACCCCAACCATCACCGGTTGCGGTGCCGGTGAACTTCGAAAGGATTGTGAGCGATGGTTCATCAAGCTTTCATCAATGGTGTGGGTGCTGTTGGGTGCAGGAGAAGTCGTGGGAAGCTTTGTGTGACGGTGTCGACGGTCGTCGGAGAGGAGTTGGACGGTAGCGTGGGTAGTTGGCAGCGGTGGCTGTCTTGCTAGGGTTCTGGTTTTGTTGATTTTGTTTTTATCTGAAAATTGGGAAGAGAAGATGGATCTTTTGCTTCTAATATCAAATTGATTTAGGACGAGATGGATTTAGGGAAGATTTTGCGAAGAATAGATAAATTAGGGTTCTGAGGCTTCTCACCAAGGATTTAGATGCTTCTTACCAAGGAATGGACCTTTCACAATTTTGAGGATTTCTTAAAATTTAATTCATTCATTGATTGATTAATAAAAATAGATTTGAAGCATTTTCATAGGCTTTACAACTAATACATCTCCTTCATCTAACCGACATGGGATTAAAACTCTAAATTAATAAAAACACAAAAAATAAATAAAAGACTCCCACTCAAACTCTAATCCCATATAAAACCCAAGATAATAAAAAGGACTAGATCTCTCAATTGGATCTGGGGAAGATTTTGATGTAGGACGAGATGGATTTGGGGAAGAACTTGGGAAGCATCGATAAATTAGGGTTCCGAGGCTTCTCACCTATGAATTGGACCTTTCATAGGTTTTGAGGATTTTTCCAAATTTAATTCATTCATTCATTTGATTAATAAAAATAGATTTGGGGCTTTTTATAGGCTTTACAACTAATACCTCTCCTTCATCCAACCGATGTGGGATTAAAACTCTAAATTAATAAAAACACTAAACATAAATAAAAGACTCCTAGTAACTTAAAAGACTCAACCTTTATATCCCTACAAAACTCAATATAAAATAAAAATAAAAATAAAAATAAAATTAAAAAAAGGACTCGATCTCTCAGTTGGATCCCTATCAAAAGAAAATTTCTTTAACTAGCAATCTAATATGCTCAGTATTGACTATTTTTTATATGAACCTACATAATATTGTTATAACTTCATCGTTTTTAAACTCTTGAAACATTTTGTTAGTATGCATATCTTCTCCAAATTCCCTTTCTTGGTTTCAATCATCAAGTGCACCACATGCTTACTAAATCTAGCGTTCTTAATGCATGCCACTTGTTTATTCACTGAGCTATGTATATTGAACAATATTTCTGAGTTTTCTTTTAGAGGACAAGTGGTTTTTGTTTTCATTCGATAATTCTGTGGATAACAATTCGAACTAATAGTTCATCACTTCTTTATGTAGATTATAATGCGTTTGCCTGATGATGCTGATGTGGGTAATGAGGTGTGGGATGAAGTTATAGAGAACATGAAGCAGCGGGTGGAGGACAAAGTCCCAGCGATACGCGGTTTTGCAGTGCGTGCTTTATCTCGCTTTGTGAATGATGAGGAGAATGGCGACACTATCAATCTCTTCCTTCATGCTCTGCCTCAAGAATCGAATGCTGTAAGCTCATCTCCTTGTTACTCATAATTTTCATGCTTCTTCTGCTGTAAGCTCATCTCCTTGTTTCTCATAATTTTCATGCTTCTTCTGACTCTAATCAAAATACATGTAGGAGGTGCGGAAAACTATAGTTTTATCCTTGCCGCCTTCTAATGACACATCTACAGTGATCGTTGCATCCACACTCGATGTGAATGCGGCTGTTCGTAGAGCTGCATATTGTGTCCTGGCTAGTAAATTTCCACTCCAGAGTCTCAGGTGTTTTTATATCACGTTGTAAAATTCTAATGATGTCATACATTACAATTGTTCTAATTTATTTCGAAACTTATGCTTCAGTATTAAGCTTAGGACCACTGTTCTTCAGAGGGGTTTATCAGATAGGTCTCCCGCAGTGAACAAGGATTGCTTGAAGATGCTAAAGGATGAATGGCTTACAAAGTGCTGCAATGGCGATCCTGTTACCCTTCTTAGGTATCTGGATGTAGAAACATATGAAACAGTCGGAGAAACTGTAATGGGAGCCCTATTGAAAGATGGTGTGGTGCACGTGCAAGAAGGTCAGAGCATAAGACAATATCTGACTTCATGTGGTAAAGGCGAAGGTAACACGTTACTTTGTGATGCGTTTGCCCCATTTTGTTGCCCATTACCATTTTTCAAAAATAAAGAAAGCCAGCATCAAATATGCAGAATTTATACACAAACACACAATGTTCCTTTATTTATTTATTGTTATTATTACTAACTTGATTATGACTGAAAACTATTGAAATAGTTGTTGAGTTTGTAAAAACCCACAAATGGCGATGTTTTGGCAAATAAGCCTAAATTTTTTTAACCTATTTGAGTCATTAATCCACACATATTAAACCATATATCGATGTTTCTTTCATTCCATTATGGGGCCAAACTCCATGTTGAGACTGAATGGGTGCAAGATATTGCCAATAATCCTTGATGGCTGACTTGGCTTGGATCTGGTGAAGCCCTACCTATCAACTTAATGGCTAGTGGATACTGTTGGAAATAATAGGCACTCAAAAACCTTTGTTTCATTCCCACTAATCTTTTAGTCCCACATTGCTTGGTCAATTTGCCTTGGAGGAGTTTATTAGGGGAGTTGTAGACACTTGGGAGCGTGCCCCAAGAGGTACGACACTTTTGTGAAGGGGATAGGACTTACATGTGCATGTGTCCACCACACGTGTGCGTCGCCGACAGCCGACTGTGTCGTGTCGTGACGCGACACGTGCACCTTTCCTTTCTCGATCGGCGTGCCTTTTCCTTTTTGGACCTAGCCCCTTAATTGTCTCAGCGTTCCAATTTTGATTGCCCTTAACTGTCTCAATGTTCCAATTTTGATTGCTGCTGTTTATTGCAGTTGTTATTTACCAAACGACTATCAGTTTAATTGCAGATATTACAGCTTAATTAGTTTTTTGCCCGTTTGAGTTCTGAAACATCTTTTTCCAGATCCTATAAATAGCTGCGCATTATTTCTTCTGAGATACACGAAATATTTTTGTTCCAAAAATCGTCTCTTCCTCTGCTCGTTCTCCTGGTATTCGTACTGTGCAAACTCCAAAGTCTCTGGCCACGAGTGGACGCGTCCAGGGGCTGTTGTGTTAACCTTGGGATCAATCGATGATATCGATTACCACCGAGGTCGCCCCGTAATTGCTTTCAAGGCAATGGTTGTCCCACGCCACAGCTTACGCTTTCATCTGATAAGTATTTTCGACTCTATTCGACTCTGTTCCTTACCTTCACTGCAAAGTAATACTCTGCAGTCTTCTGTAGTTTGTTGGTTTGTTCCTTCGCCTTTCAGCCATAGTCTTACACCCCCTTTTCTAACAATTTGAAAGCAATTATTTCAGTATTAATATGGCTATCATCGCAAACAAATCGATCCTTGATCTTTCTAAATTGGAATCACTCGATGATACCAATTACAAACGATGGTCCCAAAACTCCTTATGTTCTTTGAACAACTTGAAATTGATTATGTTTTGTTCAACGACTGTCCTATTGTTAATTCTCCTGTCACCACCACTACCACCACTGCTGCTGTTACTGCTCCTAAGTCTAATGAAGAAGATATTAGGAAGTATGAGAAAGATAACAGAACTGTTAGATGTTATCTTCTTAATCATATGAAAAATTCCCTATTTGATTTATTTATGATTCATAAATCTGCTAAATTTATCTGGGATTCTTTAGAGAAGAAATATGGCGCAGATAATGCAGGGAAGAAGAAGTACATTGTTGGGAAGTGACTGAATTTCCAAGTGGTCGATGGCAAGCCTATAATGGAGTAGGTTTATATCTATGAGAACCTGTGTGCTGATGTTCTTAATGAGGGCATGAAGATGTGCGAAATCTTTCAAGCGAACGTGTTATTGGAGATGTTCCTACCATCCTGGAATGAATACATGAATCACCTCAAACACAAGAAGGATCTGTCGCTGCAGGAGCTGATCAGCCACATGAGAACTGAAAAGGCTAATCGCCTCAAAGATAAGCCTTCTTCTCTTCCCGTCAATTCTGTAAAGGCTAACATCGTTGAATCTGCTAGTCCTTTCAACAAAAACAGGTTCAAAGGCAAATGCAAGAAAACCTTTAACCAAGGACAAAATAAGAAGCAAGGCCGGTTGACCAAACCAAAAGGCAAGGTTCAGAAGCCAAATGTGGTGTGCTATGCATGCGGCAAGCCGGGCCATAAGGCCAATCAATGCATTCAACGCCAAGGACCCCAACAGACGTTCCAGAAACAAGGTGGAAATGCTGTTGCTCAAGCTAACCTTGCTGAACTGGATGAAGTCATTGCTGCTGTAGTTGTTGAAGCAAACCTGATGGCCAACAACACTGATTGGGTGCTGGACGCCGTCGCTACAAGGCACTTCTACGCCAACAAGTAGCTGTTTCATAACTTCAAAGACGCTGCTGATAAATAATGCGTCTTCATGGAAAACTCAACAGCTGCTGGAGTTGTTGCTAAAGGTACAATATTGCTAAAACTCACATACGGAAAAACCATATCCCTCAACAATGTCCTATACGTCCCAACACTGCGCTGCAACCTCGTGTCTGGTACCTTACTGAATAAAGTTGGACTGAAACTTGTCTTTGAGGCTGACAAAGTTGTAATCACTCGCAATGGGGACTTTGTAGCGAAGTGGTATCTGAGTGAGGGTCTGTTTATTCTTACTGTTGCTTCTGAAATTCTGAATAAAAATGTTTCTGTTTATATTGCCGAGTCTTTAGATTTATGGCATGGCCGACTAGGGCATGTCAATATTTCATCTATTAAAAGGCTAAGGAACTTGGCCCTAATACCTGCAGTAAGCTCATTTCCAAATGCCCTGCTTGTGTAGAAGCTAAGTTCATTAAAAACCCATGCAAACCTATCTCTACTAGGCAATCAGACATTCTAGAACTAATTCATACAGACTTTGCCGACTTCAAAAATACCAGGAGCAAATGAGGAAAATATTATTATATCACCTTTGTTGATGATTACTCTATGTTCACTAGGATGTACCTTCTTAGAACTAAAGGTGAAACAGAGGAAATGTTTATTAACTATAAGGCCGAAGCAGAAAACCAGCTTGATAGGAAAATCAAGAGAGTTAGGTCTGATAAAGGTGGAGAATATAATACCAACATCCTTAAGGATTATTGTGAGAAGAATATGATTATACATGAGTATAATGCCCCATACTTACCACAACAAAATGGTATAACTGAACGTAAGAACAGAACCTTGAAGGAAATGGTGAATACTATGCTTTTGAGTTCTGATGGCATGTGGGTGGAAGCTATTCTTTCAGCTTGTTATGTTTTTAACCGTGTACCCCATAAGAAACTAGACAAAACACCTTATAAGATGTGGAAATGATATACTCCCAACCTGAATTTTCTTAGAGTGTAGGGGTGTGTGGCTAAAGTAGGTCTACATGACATTAAGAAGTCTAACATTGGACCTAAGACCTATGACACTGTGTTCATTGGTTATTCTCATCATAGTACTGCTTATAGATTCATGTCTTTAAAAGATCATTCTATTTTTGAGTCTAGAGATGCAGAGTTTTTTGAGTATGTTTTTCCTTTGAAAAAGGAATTCATGGCTCTTATGCCTACTGTTGTTTCTATACCCACTCCTTCAATATAATCTGATGATATGCATACAAATAGTCCTACTATTACTAGTACTAGTATTGATGAACCTAGAAGGAGTAAGAGGCAAAGAACTGAAACTAAATTTGGACCGGACTTCATTACTGATTTCTTATCAGAAAATGCATGTATAGATTTGCTTAGTGATGATCTTGTGTCTGCCTTTATGATAGAAGAAGACCCAAAAACTTATGATGAGTCAATGCGATCCATTGATGCTAGTTTTTGGAAAGAGGCTATTAAAATTAAAAGCGAGCTTGATTCTATTGTTTCTAACCAAAGTTGGGAATTGTCTGAGTTACCTAAAGGTAGTAAACACGTTAGTAGTAAATGGATCTTCAAGAAAAAGATGCGACCTGATGGTTCAATAGAAAAGTCCAAAGCTAGACTTGTGATTAGGGTTTTTACCCAAAAGAAAGGCCTAGCTATTTTGATACTTATTCTACAGTGACTAAGATCGCTACGATAAGGACTCTAATTACCTTAGCTGCAATTCATGAGTTAGTTGTACATCAAATGAAGGTCAAGACATCTTTTTTAAATGGTGACCTAGATGAAGAAATCTACATGTCCCGACCTGATGCGGTTGTGATTGTTGGTCAAGAGAATAAGGTATGCAAGCTTAGAAAATCTCTATATGGTCTAAAGCAAGCACCTAAGCAATTATATGAGAAGTTTAATAGCACTTTAGTGAGGAGTGACTATATTGTGAATACCTTCGACTCCTGTGTTTATTCTAAACTAATATGATCAGATTGTGTGATTATATGACTATATGTAGATGACATATTGATTTTTGGAAACAATCTGGACGTTGTAAAAGATACCAAGAATTTTTTGTCATCTCAATTTGAGATGAAAGACTTAGGAGAAGCTAATGTTATTTTAGGAGTTCGAGTTATTAGAAACTCCGGTGGCATCTCCTTCTGTCAATCTCATTACGTTGAAAAAGTGGTGAAAAAGTGCAACTGTTTTTATGTTGTGCTTGCCAGAACTCCCTATGATCCTAGCATACATTTGAAAAAGAATTTGGGCGAGAGTGTTTCCTAATCTGAATATGCTAAAATCATAGGAAGTGTGATGTTCCCCATGAACTGCACTAGACCAGATATAGCCTATGCAGTTAGTAGGCTAAATCTATACACATAACCCTAGTAATGAACATTGGAATGCACTTCATTATTTGCAAAAATACCTGAAAGGAACTATTGATTGGTGTTTGCATTTTAGTAGATTTCTTGCTGTTTTAGAAGGATTTTGTGATGCAAACTGGGTTTCGGGTAATGATGAAATAAGTTCAACTAGTGGCTTTGTGTTTTTACTTTGGGTGGAGGTGCAATATTATGGAAGCCTTCTAAACAAACATGTATAGCACGATCCATCATGGAATCTGAATTCATTGCTCTTGAGTTGGCAGTGCAAGAAGCTGAATGGTTAAGGAACTTGTTAGCAGACTTGCCACTATAGGGGGAAAACTGCATCAGTTTCCCTTCACTGTGATTCTCAAGCAGCCTTGTAGTTGCTAAAAACAGTGTCTACAACGGGAAGAAAAGCCGCATTCGCATCAGGCACGATGTGGTTAAACAACTCCTGAAAAATGGTGTAATTTCTTTGGAATATGTGAGTTTTGAAAGAAATCTTGCAGATCCACTAACCAAGGGGTTGCCAAGAAAAGTGGTTCTTGATTTGTCTAGTGGGATGGGGCTAAAGCCCATGAGTTAAGGTAATATGGTTGATACCCAGTGTTGTTTAACAAAGCCATACGATCCTTAACATACACTACATTTTCATTCATATGACGTGTGGTAGTGTTTTTGAATCCATAGCCAATAGAGAAGCACTTGATGGATTCACTTTGAGATAAGTCCATAACCAGTTTTGGTGGTGCTATAGAGAAGCACTTGATGGACTCATTATCTGTTGAGATGTTGAGCAATATGCTCTTAATGGTTCCATATCTCTTGTGATGGTGCTATAGAGAAGCACTTGATGGACCACCTACCTGGGTGTGAAGCTTTGGCCGCCTTCTATGAAAGACAATGGCAGTCTTTCTAGAGCACTCATGAGACCCGAGGTGTGCGCATGACCTTAAAGCGCTTGATATGTATCGCAGAGTTTGCACATACTCAAGGTTACACTATGTGTTGTGGGGGTCTCAACCGAACTCTAATGAGTTCAAGAGAAATTCACACATTAGGAAGTAAGTTGTTGCCTCACTTCACTACGTATCACTTCAATTGAAAGCCATTGATGCTTAAGTATATATCCTTTCGTTACCTAGAAGTTTTTTCTCGTTTCTTTTCTCGAGCCATTAGTGGGGGATTGTGGAAAATAATAGGCTCTCAAAAGCCTTTGTTTCATTCCCATTAACCTTTTAGTCCCATATTGCTTGGACAATTTGCCTTGGAAGAGTTTATTAGGGGAGTTGTAGAGACTTGGGGGTGTGCCTCAAGGGGTATGACACTTTTGTGAAGGGGAGAGAACTTACATGAGTATGGGTCCACCACACGCGCGCGTCGTCGCCATTCGCCAGCCGGCCGTGACGTGCGCGTGCGCCGTCTCCCGCCGACCGTGTCGTGACGTGACACGTGCGCCTTTCCTTTTTTGGACGGCGTGCCTTTCCTTTTTTGGACCTAGCATTTTTATTGCACTTAATTGTATCAACTTTCCAATTTTGATAGCAGCTGTTTATTGCAGCTGTTAATTACCAAACGGCTATCTGTTTAATTGCAGATATTACAGCTTAATTAATTTTTTGCCCGTTTGAGTTCTGAAACATCTTTTTCCAGATCCTATAAATAGCTGCGCCTTATTTCTTTTGAGATACACGAAATATTTTTGTTCCAAAAATCATCTCTTCCTTTGCTCGTTCTCCTGGGTATCCGTATTCTGCAAACTCCAAAGTCTCTGACCACGAGTGGACACGTTCAGGGGCTAGGGGCTGTTGTGTTAACCTTGGAGAGCAACCGGCGATATCGATTACCACCGAGGTCGTGGCGTAATTGCTTTCAAGGCAGTGGTCGTCCCATGCCACAACTTTCGCTTTCATCTGATAAGTATTTTCGACCCTGTTTGACACTGTTCCTTACCTTCCCTGCAAAGTAATACTTTGCAGTCTTTTGGAGTCTGTTGGTTTGTTCCTTCGCCTTTCAGCCATAGTCTTACACCCCCTTTTCTAACAGATACAACATCTTAATGGCTCGTTGATACATAACATTTGAACAAAGCAGCACCAATGCACAACATGTTCAACTTAGGGAACTTTAACCCATGCAGGTCCGAATCTCAATTGCTTCCATATGTAAAGTTCCATGCGCTTTGGATTGAATAAATGACAACAAATTCCTGAAATAACTTAAGCATCCTTAGGCCCATTGAACTGTGGATCCTGATGCCACTTTTGGGTTGGAAAGGACATGAATGGACATAAATTTGAGTCCATATTGACTCAAAACTTAAAAGGATTCGCCGAACCATGAGCCCATAATCTCCCAACATATATAGCCATATATCTATGTTGCTTTTGTTTCAACGTGAGACTAAATCCAAATCTCATCTGACTTTGACACCGAACAGATGCAAGCCACTTCCAACTACAACAAAGTATCTAGAAGTCAAAGGAAAAAAATGGTGCCTTATTATATGCATATTCAATTGTTAGTGGTATTTATTACTGAAATGCAATGTTAATAGCAATGGTGTCAGATGACTAATTACGTGAAACTTACATTGATATGCCAATGCAGTAATTATCTTCACACGCAAATACACTCAACCCACAATTTGATTTCTGCTTCAATACCTTATATTTAAAACTGCCAAAAGATTCCAGTCAACCGGGATCGCTTTGGCTTAAATGCACTATGATAAGTCAGGTATCTCTCTCTGCCAAATTGTCTTCTAGGTTTTATCTTTTGCTGCCAACTTCTTCAGGATCTTAATATGTATTGGCATTGTCCCAAAGTCTAAAGTGCATGTCATTGACAGCACTAAGTTCACAGTAAAAAAAGTTGGAAGTATTGGTTTTTCTCTCTCACATTATTACTGAAGCCAATCTTGCTGGACTATTTAATTTGGCATTTTCCCGTTTTTATTTTGTGCAATTGTAAACCTTCCAAGGTTGTATTAGAGAGTTTATTGGCATGCGAAACTTGTGCATTTATATGCATAACGAGTTTAAAGACATATATGTGCACTGTTAAAGTAAAAAAACAATTACATGTAGCCAGGATCCACGTTTGCTGTACAAATGGCATTAAAATTTGTTTTTGTGGATGTTCATGTTAGGGGATGACAATTCTGGCATTCAGCTAATGGAATCAGAGGCTTCTCTTTATTGGAAGACCCTATGCAAGCATTTGCAAACTGTAGCTCAGGTACGAAAATTTTCATTTCAAGAAATTTTTTTAGTTTGAATGCACAAGTGTATTGCATATTACAGACATTACCTTGCATTACACATGAAAAAAATATAATCCTTTACTACTTTTAGTTCTTGACTTTTGTTGGGCATATTTAGGTTCCATTTGGCGTTGTTTAAAAAGCGCTTTTACGACTTTTAACTTTTAACGCATATGTGCCTTTTCTGAAAAAAATATATGTTTGGTGACCAACATGAATGATACTATAAAGAAGTGCTTTTCAGAGAAGTAGAAGCCAAAACGCTAAAGCTGCTTTTTGGGAAGTAATTTAGCTCCGCCTCCAGAATCTAAAAACACACTATTATATTCTCTCCTATTTTTTTTCTCATCAGTAATATCACTCATCTCTAAACATTTTTTTAATTTTTTCTCTTTTCCACAACTACAATAAAAAACATTATCTAAACTCTATCATGTTTCTTAGAATTTTATTCAAACAGTTTTAATTTAAATGTTTTTAAAAAATAAGCATCTTGAATTTTACATTACCAAACCCATAATTTATCTAAAAAATCTATTCTAAAAAGTACTTTTGCATTAATTCTTTTTCAAAAAGGATTTTTAGAAAAGCAAAAGTAACGCCAAACACAACCTTAGCTTCTTAGTATCTTAGAATGTTGGGTTTCTTATTTGTTTCAAGTATGTTAGTCCTAGTCATTTCATTTTTCGTGGAATATCCCTGTCGATTCCCTGGTTCAAGATATCTACCAACATTTCAATTGCTAGCTGATTTCTTCGCATTCTTTTATTTCATTAGACTTTTGCTTTAGTCTTAACTGGTTCTGTGAGATTCCAAGCTTTATGTTTGCATTAATAGTGTATGGCTTTGAAAGCTCACAAATTCTAACATATTTTGATTAGATTATGGTGTTGTAATGTTTTAGAAATGTCTGGTCACTGAAAACTATTCCCAACCACACACACATCGCAGAATGGTACATTTTGGCAAATATACCTTCTACATGCTGTCTACCTTTATCCGAGTTCACCAAGGCCCAGTTGAAATAAGCAAAGGAGTGAAAAAAACTCAGAAAAGGAGGGACTGAGATATAAAAGTTTGGTATAGTGGCCAAATATGAATTGAAAATAGTTATCTTTTCCCACCGAATGCAGTAGGGTCCGGTTCCAGGAGTTAATTTAGGTGCATGACACTTGATTTATTCTATTAAAAAATATGACACAAAACACCGAAAATATCTTGCCATTAATCTCGAATTTATGAGGATTTTTAGAGATTTATTAAAGATTTTTTGGAGCTTAAATCAATGAATATCAGAAGCCTAGCCCAGGTTATTTATTTGGAATTTTCAGCTGCAAAGTATCAAGCCTATGACCAGCAGCGCAGCGGACGAGCCCATCAGCGCAACTCAAGCCTAGCGTGCGGCCTGCACGGTATGCACGTGCGACACACGTTCGTGAGGCGGCAGGAGTAGCTGCATCATCGCTTGGCTATGCGTCATCGATCCAGGCTATCTCGCTTTGGCGAACGACGGAGATCAACGTGCATGGAGAGAGCAGCGTGCAGTGCCACACGACAATCATCCAATGATTACCTTGATCAGACTGCTGAGAACGGTGCCGCCGCGGAGCGGGCGGGTGAGCAGGTTCGGATTCTGAAGCCGATCCGGATTAATTACACAGACCTGTTAGCTATAAAACAACGTTTTACCTAGGTTTTGATGCGATTCTTGAGCGATTTTCGTGCAAATATTTAATGTAAAGTTGCCAGCTACAGTAGAGAAACAGATGACAAACTGATAACCGTGGTTGGGGGTTTTGAGAGCTTTTCTCCATAGTTTTTTCTCTAAATTCTTAGCGGGTTTGGTTGTTTTCCTTCAATCAAATGCCATAATTTGTAATCCAAGATTATTGAAGTATTTGTGATCTTTTCAACTGGACGTATACCAAAGATTGGGTGGAACTAGTATAAATTTTGGTGTTAGGTGCGTGTTTTCTTTTATTTTTGCATTATCTTTCATATATATTGTGTGCTGCGGGTTTTGTAGAGAACGTCGTTTGCTTTGTTCATTGTCGCAATGATCTTGAAATTTCATGGGACGATTGTCATCTTGATAAATCTATCGAGAGGACATATGAGCCCAAGAGAGGTGATTGTCATCATCTTCCCAATAAGTGATATCAAAGGAAGGTTCGTGAACAAGTCCAAGGCGGAGAGTTCTTCTACAAAAGGTGGTACAACCGCAGGATCAAGTTGTTCGATTCATATACGGGTACCTCGTATGCGACAGTTGGAGGAACACACTACAAAATTGAAAAGATTGGTAGCAAGAAAAACTTCGAGATATGGCAATACAAGATGCAAATATTCTTGAGGAAATATCGTGTCTACTTGGTGGTGTACGACATAAAGTCTTTACCGAAAAATATCTCGGAAAGGGAGAGGATGGAGATGGAGGACTCGATGATGACAACCATCTAGCTCAGCTTATCGGATGTGGTTGTTTATCATGTGTCCAAGAAAACTACCGCCAAGGAATTATGGGAAAAGCTCGAGAAGTTGTATCTGAACAAGTCACTCACCAACATGCTTATCTTGTCAAAGACGTTTTTCACTTTCATGATGCGAGATGTGACCTCATTGAAGGATCAGTTGGATATCTTCAATGAATTAGTCATGAAGATGATGGCCATTGGATTGACTGTATATGTGGAGTATAAGGTGATGATTCTGCTCCTGTCGTTGCCAAAGCGATACACGATATTTATCGACACCATGGTTTATAGTCGGGATTCTATCAGTCTTGAGTATGTGAAGGCAGGGCTCTACAACGAGGAGTTGAGAGATCGAATGGCAGGCATTGGTTTGAGTGAAGGAATTTCAGACAGCCAGGGCCTACTTGCTTCGCTACGAAGCAATGCAAGAGGCGGCAATAAGAGGAGGTCGGGATCGAGGATTAGAAGCATGACATGCCATATTTGCAAGAAACCCGGTCATTGGAAGAGGGACTCTCAGAGAGAAGAAACATAGACAATGAGAATATGCCATGATCTGTGTCAGTTAGCAGTTGTGCATACGGAGGAGATGAGGAGCGATGAGGCTTACGATGTGCTCACAACGTGCTCTTCAGACGTTGAGAATCATACATGTGTCATGTATTTACGGGGCGTCGTTCCATATGACATCAAATAGAGAGGGGGTTCCATATCTATTAGAGGAAGAAGGACGGATCGGTTTTTATTGGCAACAATAAAGAGTGCATGGTTGGAGTTGGTTCGGTCAGAATCAGGAGGTTCAATGCCGTGGTGCGCACACTCACTAATGTGTGGCATGTTCCAGAGTTGAGGAAGTCACTACTTTATTTAAGGACGTTGGATTTTATGGGTTGCAAGGATACGATATGATCACATACAAGTTGCGGCGGCATCAAAAAGGGAATTAAGGAGCGGCATCGGCAAAACTCTAGATGGAAGTGGCAAATTTGTAATTTTTGAGCACAGTGGCAAATCTATAATATCTGGATGACGGCAGAAAACCCTAGGTCAGTAAAATTTTGGTAATTTTAGGACGGCGGCTCATTATGATGATTTATTATAAATAAGAGGGGTGAATTCTTAAGAGGATTATGAAGAGAATAATGAAAGAATTAGAGGTTTTATCTAAATTAGTTTAGTTTAGCCCTAGGTATGTTGGGAGAACTGTCCTCTCGAATTGAGGCCAAACCATTGAAATTCTACTCAATTATCAATTAAAATCCCATCTTCTGCATTAAAAATCATATCATTTCTCCAAAATCCTTCTCCAATCCTATCATATTGGTATCAGAACGTTTGATTCTGGAATCAATGGCAGCAGCGGTGAGACAAGTTGAGGCTTTGGATGAGAAACTTTAAGAGAATTGGAGGGCCTTAGGAAATCGATGTAGGAAAGATTTTTGTCGATAAAATCCTGAATGAAATATTTGATAGAAACCTTAGTGAAATAAATATTGGAGTTGAATAGTCGCACTTCACCTGAGGTGGTGGCTACGATGACAAATTTGAACAAAGATGAAACCAAAGGCAAAGATCAGAGGCAAAAGGTAATGTCTTTGGAAAAGGGCAAGTAAAAAGTCTCACCTTCGAGGAGGATATCCATCCAAATGATGGATTTGAGATGGTGAGACCTCTTTGGCCAAAGATCTGGTCAGATCTGGCCAAATCCGGGCAGATCCATGCACGACGACTCATGGGGAGACGTGATCTGGCCAGATCCGCGTCGTGCGACGCCCGTCGTTATGTTGCGTGAGGGCTTTGGGCAGATGATGGGTCCTGGAGAGGCAATGTTGAGACCGAGGAAGGCCGATGATGCTTCGACGACGGCAAGGGAGGCCGACAATGCTTCGACGAGGACCAGAAAGGTCGACGAGGCCTTGGCGAGGCCGGGAACAATACAATACCTCTTTTCAAAATGACACCTTGAGGACAAGGTGTCTTTTTGGGAGGGGAGTAATGATATGATCATATGCAAGCGGCGACGGCAAAGGGGAGTCAAAGAGCATTGTTGTCAAAATCCTAGCGGGGAGTGACAAATCTGTAATTTTTGGATGGCAACTGAAAATCCTAGGTCAAGGGCAATTTGGTAATTTTTAGACAACGGCTCATTAGGAGGATTTATTATAAATAAGAGGAGAGAGTTCTTGAGAGGACTATGAAGAGTATTGTGAAAGAATTAGAGTTTTTATTTAGATAAGTTTAGTTTAGCCGTACGTTTATTGGAGGAGCGGTCCTTCACTTGAATTGAGACCGAACCCTTGAAATTCCACTCTATTCTCAATTAAAATCCCATCTTTTGCCCTAAAAATCGTATCTTTCCTTCCAAATCCTTCCCCAATCCTATCAATTACACTAATAGTAGTACTCATGTAATATGAATCTTAGGGTATTTTTTGCATATTAAATTTTGCTTCTTCTCTTGTCCATCCTAAAAGGCTAACTCCTTTAAATTGAGGTTCACAACCCTACGGACCCCAAAGATGTTATCCCAAATGTATGATACATTACTTAAATGCCTTCCAAGGCAAGTAACTGCTTACAAAAAGAAGATTCTAGAAAAGTACTTACAGGCTTACTAATGTACCATTTGGTAAACTTCATTTACCTTGTAGCTTTAGCTTTTGTTGATTGGTATGGTAATGTGGATCAAGGCAAGATTGAAGAACTTTCCATTATTAAGTTTTCACATTTAAATTGTTAGTTTTTGAGTTATTAGCCAGATGTTTTTATTCATTTAAATAATTTTTTCTGATTTTCTTGGGTTGTTTTTAGTCCCCTTCATTCCACGGGTGTTTGTAATTTTGTAAGCCCTACCAATACATAATAGTATGGTTTTCGGCGGAAAAAAATTTAATGCTATTGATTTTGTTTTATGAATGGATGATAGTGAAATTGTCCTTCGATGTTTCCAACACATGTGATGCGTTATTGGGTCAGATTCTGTCTAGGTGTGATGTCGGATCTAGGGTCATTGTTATGATTTGACTCAAATCTACATAATATTTTCTTAAGATGCTTTTGAGAGTTTTAATGATATTTTAATGAGGTTTGTGTATCTGGGTTTGGTAGGTGAAGAATAAAATCGAAGAAATTCATCTCTCAAATCTTGTATTTCGGTTTTACTTGAAATTTCCTTTTACCATATAAACTGGTTTCAAAGCTAAGGTGATGGATTTGTCTTCATGCTTCCATAATGGAAACCAAGTTGGTGTTGAGTCAGCAATTGATAAAGCCATGAAGAAGGAGAAGACAAGGAAGAAATTGTTGAGAAGTTGAAGATTCCATGGGTTGTTACTCATTTGACGTTCTTTGGTTTACTGATTGATGTTGCGTCACTGTGCGTGCAGTGGATTTGATCAAGTTGACAGACAACAAAGCAAGGAAGTTATATTTAGGTGTGTTAGATAACTACAAAGTAAGGTAGATGATGGTGATGTCCTTTGAGCTGTTGGTAATCACAAAGTAAGGAGGATGAGTGTGATGGCTTTCAAGACGCTGGCGAACTGATGTGCTAGTAAACACAAATCAAGGTGGGAGTAATGATTTTTGGGGTGATGGCAAATAATTGAGTCAGGTTAGATTGTGATATAATTTTGGTTTAAGATTGAATTGGTTTATATTTAATGTGGAGCTATATATGGTTTTTAAAGTTAAGATTGAGTAGGAAGTCAATATGGTTTAGGAGTTATTTGATTTAGTATAAACAAAGGATCTTGAATCCAATTGTGTTAACTTGTTTTTGTGAGAATTTGTAAGTGTTTCTTGGGATGTTTTTGAGAGTTTTTGAATGAGATTTTTATATTTGGTTTGCGGGGTTATGAATACAATTAGAAAAATTCATCTCCCAAATATTATGTTTTGTTTTCTTACTTGCATTTCCCCTTTGTCTTAATAGTCATTGTGGCAAAGGAACATAATTTAATGTTTGGCTAGACAATCATGAAACATACATTGACTAATATTTGGCTTTACTTCTCTCTGTCTTGTTATCCTTCTTAAAGTGTGTGCTTGTGAGCCGAATTCAAACCACATATTTAAATGACTTCACAGTGGCTCGTATTTGGTAAACTAGCTAACTGAAGGGCTGAAACCTTTGGAGATTAGTTGTATATGAAATTTCATTAAGTCATATACGAGATACTTATCGTTGTTACTTACTAGCAACGATATCGGTGAGTATATCATGTCTTGACGGGAGTGAAGTGTTTTAAAAAGTTTTCTCGTATCATGTATATACTTGTCTTATCTGGACGTAGCAAGTATTCATGCATACCTGTTTCATGAAACTTTCTTTGTACCATGTGTATACCTATTGTGTAGTGTGATATTGGGTGTGTGTGTAAAGAAAGTGTGAAGTTAGTATAAATAGAAGTGATAGCCTCTCCTTGGAGGCTAATCACACTTTCCCAAATTACAATATGGTATCAGAGCCCTAAACCCTAAACAACCAAAACCCTAAGTCTCCCGTCACCCGCCTCCCGTCACCCGCCTGCCTTGCTACCGCCTCCCCAGCGCACGCCTCCCCTCGCCACGCCAGCGCACGCTTGCCAGCGCCTCGCTCGCCCGCGCGCGCTCCCGTGCAGGCCGCTGCCTGCGCTCGCCGCGTGCGCCGCCGGCTGTGCCCGCTGATTCCGCCGCCGGCTGTGTTCGCTGTTGGCGCTTCAAGTTTTGTGATCCCCTCTCTTCCAAGCCCTCTTCTAGCCACCACAAAACCCTAACTAGCTACAAAAAGGAAACCCAAAAGAACCCTAACCCTAGATCTATGGTGGAGCCATGAAAAGGACTCCATAGATTTACGGTTAGGGTATGACCTAGAAGAGGAGGAGGAGAAGTAGATCTGCGGATCTAGGGAGAAAGGAGAGATCTGCGGATCTAGAGAGATGGGGGACAACCTTACTTCAGCGGACATGAAGGCCTTCATTGGAGAGATAACGAAGCTGCTTGCTTCAAAGGAGTTGGGATCCTCTAGTGGATCGACTCCTTCTCGTCCCGTGCAGAAGCTGGAATTGATGCCCAATGATGTGAAATTGGAAGGGACGAAGAATTACCTCAGTTGGTCCAGGAGGGTGCTTCTCATTCTGAGATCGAAGTGGTTAGAAGGCGTCGTTCTGGGTTCGTGCAAGGAACCGCTGGACAAGGATGGGGATGATTGGAAAGTCTGGAGCACCACCAACTCACTGGTGGCTGCTTGGTTGATGACATCGATGGTCCCACCCATTGTTGGGATGGTGGAGGCCATAGAGAGTGCTGCGGGGATATGGAGTATGGTGGAGAAAATGTACTCTGGAGCAGGGAATGTGATGCTCATGATGGAGGTTCAGGGCAAGGTCGACACCTTGAAGCAGGGGGAGATGACTATCCTAGCCTACTCTGCGGAGTTGAAAAGGCTTTGGTCAGAGTTGGATCACTATGACCCGATTGATCTGCCTGATCCTAGGAGCGCTGCGATACACAGGAAGTGGGTGGAGCGTAGGCGTGTGACACACTTTCTGAGGAACCTGAATGGAGACTTTGAGGTCAGGAGGGCGAGTATGTGCCACCTATCCTCCATCCCATCCCTGGAGGAGGCCATAGCTGCAATGGCACAGGAGGAGACCAGACTGAGGGTTATGAAGGATGAGGGTACTCAGGTCACTCGGGCTGCACTGGCTGTGCCGGCAGTGGCAGTAGTGAGCGAGGATCGAGAGTGCTACACATGTGGGGTGAAGGGGCACCTGAGCTTCAACTGCCCACAGAAGGGCAGTGGACGAGGACGTGGCACAGGAGGCAGAGGAGGAGGTCGTTGGGGCCGTGGAGGCCGTGGACGAGGTCGCGGTGGCCCACGGGCCAACTTTGCCACAGCTGACGGACGACAGGAGACAGTGATGATCGAGGCCACGCCAGCTGAGGCGTCAGATCTAGAGCAGAGGAGACAGTCCAGGTCTACTACTGAGAGCTCGGAGAGTCATGCAGACCAGACTGGGGATATTGCCTCGCCATTCAGTAACTTTGCCCACTTCGCTCACACAGGCTCAGGTAACCGATTAGCCCTTTCATGTAGAGATCATATAGAGTGGATTATTGACTCAGGTGCATCTAGTCATGTGTCAGGAGCATATAGACAATTTTCCACAGGTAGGACCTAAATCACCCCGAGGGGCGAGCTAGCCCGAATCGGTAAATGGTTGTCACTGAAAGGAAATAAAGGGTATGAACAACAAGAAATAAAACCCGGGACTTTGGTTTCCAACCCGACGAGAGACTCTCGCCGATACGGCCTACGGGTATGGATAGCGATCGGGATTAGGGTCTAATGGTGAGACGTTGCCTCTGAAAGTGGTACCGGCGTATAAACCACATACCATTCATGAAACTGTTCAGACAGCTGATGGCACATCCCAACCCATTAGAGGGATTGGTACTATTCAGTGCACTCCCTCCATACGCCTCTCTTCTGTCCTTCACGTCCCGTCATTTCCAGTCAACCTCTTATCTGTTGGCTCTATTGTTGATGATCTCGACTGTAGTATTACTTTTGACTCTACTCATTGTGTGTTGCAGGAAAGGAAGACTGGGAGGAGGCTTGGGACTGGCGTCAGGCGTGATGGACTGTGGTATCTTGACAGAGCTAGTGGGGATGCTGCACTTGCTGTCGTTGGTGGAGAGAAGGAAAGGGATGTACTTTTGTTGCATTGTCAGTTGGGACACTTGCCTTTTGATATTTTGAGTAAAATGTATCCCGATATTTTGAATAGAGTGAATGAAATGAACTTGAAATGTGATGCATGTGAATTTGGGAAACATACTAGGACGTCATATCCTAATGTAGGGATGAGGAGTGTAGAGAAATTTCATCTTATTCACTCAGATGTTTGGGGGCCCTGCCCAGTGACTTCAGTGAGTGTGTTCAGGTGGTTTATCACCTTCATAGATTGTCATTCTCGGATGACATGGCTTTATATGATGAAAAACAAAGGCGAAGCGTTGAAGTGTTTTCAGGACTTCCATAGAAGTGTCAGGAATATGTATGAGGCCAAGATCCGTGTCTTGAGAACGGATAATGGAACAGAGTATGTAAAGAGGGAGTTTGCATCCTACCTATCTGAGAGTGGGATAACTCATCAAACCACTTGCCCCAACACCCCCCAACAGAACGGAGTTGCTGAAAGGAAAAATAGACACTTGTTGGAGGTAACTAGGTCACTCATGCTCACCATGAATGTACCTAAGATATTGTGGAGTGAAGCAGTGATGACAGCCACATATCTTATCAACAGGATGCCCTCACGGATCCTTGGTATGAAGTCTCCATGTGAGATTCTTATGGGAAAGAACACTTTTGTAGTTCCACCAAAAGTGTTCGGATGCACATGCTTTGTGAGGGATCATAGACCCTCTGTGGGGAAGCTGGATGCTCAGGCAATTAAATGCATATTTGTTGGGTATCATTCAAATCAGAAAGGCTACAGGTGTTGGAGTCCCTCAGAAAGAAAGCTGTTTGTGAGCATGGATGTGACGTTCAGGGAGACTGAACCGTTTTATGGAGGACTGACAGATTCTACATCAGTATTTGATACTGGGGCCTCTCCAAGCTCAGGAGGAGTTGGTCGAGAGGGGGAGACTGATGACAGGAGGGTAGTGGTTGGACTTATACCATGCCCTGTCAGGCCTACTGATACTGGTCCTGATAGCAGGGAGGAAGGAAGGACCTTGGTGGAAGATGAGGAAGACAGGCTGTACGGCAGGAAATATAGCAGGAGACAGAAGGATAGTCCTGGCGATGGAGAACAACAAGAAGACATCTTCCCCACTGAAGAACCACTAGCTCCACTGCCCCATGTCGAGATTGATCAGTCTATCACGCCTGCTCGAGTCCCGACCTCCTTACTGCCTTCCTCTCCTACCACGGATGTTAACCTTTCTTTGCCTTCCTCTAGTTTAGATCTTCCACTTGCATCTCGTAGGGAGCCTCGTATCAATGCCGACAGGCCTCCTGTACGGTATGGATATGAGACTGATATTGCTAATCATGTCTCCTACGCCTCTCTTACACCTGCATATAGGGCTATCATTGCATCCTTACAGTCTATCCCTATACCAAGTGATTGGCGAGTGGCAAAGCAACATCCCCAGTGGAAGAAAGCAATGCTCGAAGAACTTGAGGCACTGGAGAAGAACAAGACATGGAGACTTGTCTCACTTCCAGCAGGGAAGAAGGCTGTGGGCTGCAAGTGGGTATTCACAGTAAAGCAAACTGCAGAAGGGAAGGTGGACAGGTACAAGGCGAGGCTGGTTGCCAAGGGCTACAGTCAGACTTATGGGATTGATTATGATGAGACATTTGCCCCAGTGGCAAAGATGAGTACTGTGAGAGTACTGATATCCTGTGCAGCGAATTTTGGATGGAAATTGCATCAGTTGGATGTAAAGAATGCCTTCTTGCATGGAGACTTACAGGAGGAGGTATACATGGAGGTTCCACTTGGCTTTGGCACACAACAGACGGTGGGAAAAGTGTGTAGACTGGACAAGTCCTTGTATGGGCTGAAGCAATCTCCAAGGGCATGGTTTGACAGGTTCAGGCGTGCAGTCATCACCATGGGCTACAAGCAGAGTAATGGTGATCATACTGTATTCTATAGACATTCGGGGCAACGGATCACTCTTTTGGCTGTGTATGTTGATGATATCATTATCACTGGAGATGATGAAGAGGGAATCTCTCACTTGAAGGTGAGGTTGGCGAGAGAATTTGAGGTCAAGGACCTTGGACAGTTGGGATACTTCCTTGGACTGGAGATTGCCAGGTCCAGGAAGGGTATAGTTCTCTCACAGAGAAAGTATGCCCTGGATTTACTGGCTGAGACTGGTATGTTGGGGTGTCGTCCAGCAGTTACTCCTATTGATCAGAATCATAGGTTGCATTCACAATCAGGGGAGCCAGTGGACAAAGAGAGGTACCAGAGACTTGTTGGACGCCTCATCTACTTATGCCATACCAGACCTGACATTGCCTATGCTATCAGTGTGGTAAGTAGGTACATGCATGATCCTAGGACTGGACATATGGAGGCAGTCTTCAGGATACTGAGGTATCTGAAGAATAGTCCAGGAAAAGGCATATTATTTGGTAGTCATGGTCACATGAATGTGACAGGCTACTGTGATACAGATTGGGCCAGTTGCTTGGATGATAGGAGATCGACCTCGGGCTACTGTGTGTTTGTTGGGGGCAACTTGGTCTCTTGGCGCAGCAAGAAGCAGGATTTGGTGGCTCGTTCCACTGCAGAGGCAGAGTATCGTGCTATGGTGCTTAGTACCTGTGAGATGATCTGGTTGAGATCACTTCTACATGAGCTACGCCTGCTGAGAGAAGGACCATTGCGGTTGTTGTGTGATAACAAGTCTGCAATTAATATTGCCAACAACCCAGTGCAACATGATAGAACGAAGCACATAGAGATTGACAGGTTCTTCATTAAAGAGAGACTGGATAAGAAACAGTTGGAGATCTCCTACATTACCTCTGGACAGCAACTAGCAGATTGCCTTACGAAGGGGTTGAACTCCAAAGGAGTGGAGGATGCTTGTAACAAGATGGGCATGATAAATATCTTTTGCTCATCTTGAGGGGGAGTATTGTGTAGTGTGATATTGGGTGTGTGTGTAAAGAAAGTGTGAAGTTAGTATAAATAGAAGTGATAGCCTCTCCTTGGAGGCTAATCACACTTTCCCAAATTACAATAATACCTATCTAGTTGGAGAGAAAGAGTGGCTGTAACTTTTCTCTTAGCATGCATATACCATCCATAACTATTACTAGTTGTGTAGGCTGTGTCTCGATTAACTTTTGGCACCTAGAAAGACAAAGTTGCTTATTGCCTGCACCATAGTATGTCTCTACATTGAATCAATGGTCTACCATAATGTGAGTTGCATTCTCGCTTGCACTATAATCACCACACTATGTGTGACCTTTGCCCAAGAGTACTCACCGTGAGCTCTGATGCCAATTGCTTTGGCAATCAGATTACAATGAAATTAAGAAATGTATGGAACAATCAGATTTATGATGTTCTTAATTATACAAGTATGTCAAGAATATGGCATGCTTAACCACGAATAGCAAGAAGAAATCTATCAAGCAATCCGATTGTAATGTTTTTAATCATGCATGAGCAAGAATAGGGCTAGATTTAGTCTGAAACAAGGTATTATACAAAGTTTTTTGCAAATTAGCATAACTAATTCATTGTTCATTGTCCCCGAGAGTTACATTTCAAAACATTTACAATATCACAATATATTTCCATTAGCACCCATTTTGTCATAGGAATTTAGCAATGTTGAGGTTGCAGTTGTACGCTCTCCTCATCCTTTCATGTGTTTTTTTCACATATTAATTTTGGTACTCTCACTTTCAGTTCTTTAGCACATCGACATAAACTTCTAGTTATTTCTTAGGATTAATTAAAATAGATGGTTTCTTGGAATAGATGCCACTACATGACATATACTATTATTATGTATAACTTCTCGTATTGTAAATGTTCTACATTGTTACATGCACTATGAATTGGTGATCAATGAAAAAAGCCATGTTTTTACAATGGCAATTGTGCGTTATATATGTCTTAGTATGGTCGTGATCCACTGATTAGCTTTATTTCATCTGTTTGTATCATAATTTTTAGAGTTCACCAACAATATTTATAGCCTTTTCATGGGTTTCTCTAGAATGTTTCTGTGTAGATGGATGCTTAAGTTATGTGCCCTGGTTGAATGCCTTGCAGGCTTGCTTTGTTGTTCTTATAGCTGGTTTTGGCATTATCCCTATTTACTATGCCTTTTCTTTTTCCCCTTATTTTCTTTTTGTATATTTAGTTGTAATGAACATATTGAAGTGAAATACTTGAAGCAACGTTTGGATAGTCGATTCAAATTAGAAGAATTTGTCACTAAATTTTGGAGCCAGCTACGTGATTCCTCTTCTTCCATTTGCACTGTTAAGGACAATCTCTTGATCACCTCCAAATTAGAATAAAAAAGTAAAATAAAATTTTTCCGGGTTATGTGGAAATGGATTTCAATAAATTTGTGTGCAGCTGTGGAAACAGATATGAATGTTATCTGCTGTTCAGGTAGACTATCCGGTACTGAATTGTCCTGGTTTTGTTCCTAGGAATAAAACTTGCATAAAAGCAAAGTTTGAATTTTTGGCCGATACTTGTATTCGCTAGGCTCGTTTCGGATTTCAAGCATACTGATACGATCCATCTGAAACCAACCGATACAACCTAATACCAACTGATATGAGATGAGTTTCAATATTTGAATCACTAAACTATGAAATTCTACTTGGTTTCATATAATGGACTTAAAAATTTCATTTACCAATCAAAATCAAGGTTTAAAAATATTGATACGTTGATCGAGTTGGTTAGAAAAAGTTAGATATTTACTTAGATAATTGAGACAATCTATGGATTGATGAACCACTAATTGAATATGAAGATCTATATGTAACTAATAGCTGTGTTGAGATAAGACGACCTATGAATTGATGTAACTTAATTGGATATGAAGATGTACCTATAATTAATAACTATGTTGAGATAAGGCAATCGATACATGCACTCTGATACTTTTGACAGTATCGACTGATAATTGCAATACCTGCGATATCGATGCTACAAATTAAGGAATGAAATTTCAGTCAAAAGTCAAAATCACTTGGTGTCGATCGTTTCGCTTTAGTTTCGAAGGGAACGTGTGCGAAAATATTGTTGAAACTCGATTTCAGCCGGGTTCGACCGAAACCAAAATTCTAAAAATGAATATAAATTCTAAAAATTATATTATAAAAATTTGACATTTTAAAACGTTTATTATAGATGTATTGTTATAGAAATATATACACACAAATACATATAAATCTAAACTCAAAACTCAAAATGAAACATACGAAATGGGCGAAACCGTTCGAAACCTAAAAAAATTTCGCCGGCGGAAACAAAAACAAAAACCGAGTATTGAAACCTTGCTACAAACTACTGGCCGATATTATGACCGAAACCAGGATTTTAAACTTTGCATTCTTTTGCAAAGTAGGTTAATTGTATTTCTTTGTTCTTTAGATGTTGATGAGTCAAGTGAAATCCATGAACATCCCCACGAACTTTTTTGCTTGGGCAGAGGGACAACAGAACTAGATATGCAAATATCCGTTTCTAAGAACCATTGCGTGTAAAGTCAGTCGTGAACTGCAACCTGATTCAATGATTGGTTGCTTTTTCAATCTGTATTCATTTGTTAGCATCAAGTTTTTCTCATTGTAGGGGATACCTTACTTGTTCCCCTAACCTTGAAGCAATGCTTGCGGATCTCTTGCTCAATTTCACAGGCTAAAGGTTCTGATGCTGCGACCACTACAGGCACTGAGGCTGTGGTGTATGCATCTGAAGCTTCAGACAACAATGACCTTCTTGATGGAATCCTTCCCGTGACAGTTTCTGATTATGTTGATTTGGTCAAAGCACACCTTTCTGCAGGTCACACTTTTGGATTTTCGGATATCTCAATTGGGCAAATTCTTAATTGTCTAATGTAGCGCTGGTGTTTGATTGAATAAAAATACTAATATTTTTATAATATGAGATTTTCCAGGACCAAACTATCGGTTTGCATCCCGACAGCTATTACTACTAGGTGCAATGCTTGATTTCTCCGATACAACAAATAGGAAGGTTGCGAGTTCTTTCATCCATGAACTTTTGCTCAGGCCTGTTGAGTATGAAGTCGATGATGAAGGGAATAAGATCATATTAGGGGATGGGTCAAGTCTTGGGGGAGATAGAGACTGGGCTAGAGCTGTATCAGAATTGACCAGGAAAGTGCATGCCTCCGTGGGAGAGTTTGAAACAGTAGTTACTAGTGTCATCGAGGAGCTTGCTTCTCCATGCCGAGAAAGAACTGCAGATTTCATGCAGTGGATGCATTGCCTTTCAGTTACTGGTTTACTCTTGGAAAACATTGAATCCTTTCGTGGCCTACATGGAAAAGCCATAGAACCTTCTGAAATTCTTCACTCTTTGCTGCTTCCAGGGGTTTGTGCATTCTCATTGTCTCCGTTTCCCCTCTTTTTTAGCTACAAAGTCAGCTTTTATGTTTTCTATTAGTTTAGCAATTTTCCTATATTTTTCTTACAGCTATTTTTCTCTAATCCTTGGTTTGCAGGCAAAACATATTCATGTTGATGTCCAGAGGGTTGCTACAAGGTGCCTATGTATATTTGGAATACGGGAAAAGAGACCTAACGAAGAAGTAGTGAAACAACTCCGGATGTCCTTTATTCACGGCCCAGCTCCAGTTAGTGTTGTGGCTAGTATGGCACTAACCGATCTTGTTACTTGGCATGGTCCTGAGGAAGTTGACAAAGCCATTGGGTTGGATATAGAAAACTGCCATAGCAATGCAAAAAACAGTTTTCTACCAGTTAGCTTAAAGGATTCAAAGGATGATCTATGTGTTGGAGTGCTTGATCTCTTATATTCCGGACTCGATAGAGAAGACTGTGATGCAACCAATGAAACTGAATATCAAGAAAGTGTTCGTTCTATTATTGGAGAAGGTTTTGCAAAGATTCTTCTTTTGAGTGAAAATTATCCAAGCATATCTCCATGCTTGCACCCTCTGATCTTATGCAGGCTTGTTGGTATGTATTTCAACGATGAAGCCAATGATCTACAAAGGTAACTACCAAGAATACCTGCAGCCATGCATCTCGAAAGCTTTTGTACTTTCTCTGGGTGCTGTCAGCTTTTTATTTATTCTTTTAATAGTTTTACATTAATTACAGGTTAAAACAATGTTTGGCTGTGTTCTTTGAACATTATCCTGCGCTTTCTCATAGTCACAAGGCAAGTGTTTATTATATGTAAATGCATCACATGATACTGACGGGAGCCAATACAATTATTTCTAATTTCTGAATTTTCTTGGTGCAAAATACTGATGTCTACTTGTATTCTTTCTGCAGAAGTGTGTCTCAAGAGCCTTTATTCCTGTCATGAAATCTATGTGGCCAGGTATTTGTGGTAGTCCAGGAGGTAGTCCTGTTGTCGTGTCTAGATTGAGAAAGCGCGCAAACCAAGCGTCACGTTTCATGTTGCAAATGATGCAAATGCCACTCTTCTCAAATGAAAATGAGGAGGAGCAGTCTAGTGAGCGGAGCTCTGAAAATCCTCCCACTTCAGTGGAGACATCGCCTGATGTTGAGTGCGGGGAAGAGGGTCTTGCCATCCGCATTGGTGCCGAGGTGATGATGGCTTTTGTTTATTGCTGTTTGTATATATATCAACTTTTAGCCTCCTAAGGATGTGATGTGATTTGTTTTTTTGGGTAAATATAACAAAAATTACCTTTATCTTTCAGCTTTTTCTCAAAAATACTAAAATACTACCTTTTAAGTTTTTAAATAACAAAATGTTACCGTATTTTCACTTTTCTGGGAACTTAGTTTTGTGAGAAGAATAGCTTATAGTTCACTGTTTTAGGGTAGCATTTTGTTATTCAAGAACTTTTGGGAAAAAGCTGAAACATAAATGTAGTTTTTTTATTATTAGCACTGTTTTTTTGAAAAATCATTCATCTTATATGAAGGTTATTAACTTTTTATCGATGTTAACTGCTAGGTGGTGACCTTCCCCGAGAAGAAGACTGCTGCTGGAAAATCTTATGTATTGGCATTGTGTAGAATAGCTTTGCTAATCCAATTTCGGCCATCTGAGCAACTGGCAGTTAAATGCATGAGGGGACTTTTGAATACCATGATCACATATGCTTCAAGTGATAAGGAGCTAGCAAAAGAACTCAATCGGATGCAATCACGTCTCAAATCTCTTGATATGCATCCGGATGATGAATTGTCACAGGAACAAACAAGTGCAATGTTTGGTATGGAACCTTTCTCTGAACAAGCAATTGGTCATTTTGGTTAAAGCCTCTTCCTGTAGCTGTTATTGGAGTATGATGGTTTTGTTTTTATAACGCTGGTGTTACATGTTACAGAGAAGCTAGGATTGGATGTAAACGTGAAGCTAGAAAATTTAACGACAACTCTGCCGCCAACGCCAGCCCCACGATCAACCAGAGCTGCTCCTATTAGAAGAAGAACGAGGCGTGAAGCTTCTTCCGAAGAAGAAGAAGAAGTTTCATCCGTTAATGTTCCAATGACTCCTAGCTTGGCAAGTGCACGCTCTCAAAGGGCAAGCAAGACCGTTGCAATGAGCAAGATGAACATCAAGTCTACCATTGAGTTTTCAGATGAGGAGATTCCTGAAGAGTCGGATGTGACATCAGAAGACACTTCAGATGAATCCTGTGACGAGTAGCAAGTCATTTACTACTGGAGGCATCCATGATATTGTTGTACTCTGTGCTTTTAGTTGTTCTGTAATTCCTGCTGTAGGGAAAGAATGTGTATTTTGTTCACCCCCCTGGTGTTTGTAAAATCAATTAACTTGTGCTTCCGGATATGCACCATGGTTCCATTCAGGAATCTGTTGTGTCTTGGACATTGCTGGTTGATGATGAAAGTTTTGTATTTTATATGTTTATATATATTAGAAGTTCTATTACGACTGATATAGTTAAACTTCTGATTGGTCGGAGGGTGGACAAGCAAAGAAACAAAGTTTTTTTTGGATTCGCTTCAAAATTTGGGTTTTGGGGTTTTAGGGCATGGATGGAGATCAAAATGAATGGTTTGGATCGAAGGGAAAAATAGTGGGGGTGAGGGTTTGAATAGTGGCGTTGAGGGTTTGATGACATTTCTCTCCTTGGGCAGTTGATATCTGTTATTCACTTTTTAAAAATATTTTATATGTTATGAACGGGTTTTTGTAGGACCAAGTGGAGCTCATTAGTGTTTAGGGTATCAATCCATTATGAAATTGTTTTATATAAATACATGACTACGAGTTCAGTAGTCGGCACTCTCATAACTCGTCGTCATTAGCACGCTCGTCAGCTGAGCTGAAGCTTGGTCGACGGACGAATTGCGAGGACGTGGATTGGGCTTCCTTCTCCAAACTTTGCTAGATTTGGCGGGTAGGATCTAGATGTAATCATCGATATTCCCTAGATCTAATTTTCATGCGCATGATGAGTGATCTGTGTGGTTTTTCTATTAGATCTACTTTTCAACTTAGATCTGTATGAAAAATCATATTTTTAAACATGGATCTCCATTACAAACAATTTTTAAAATCTTTTTGGGATGAAATTTCGACGTTTTAACTTTAAAAAATCAAATTTTTACGGTAAAAACGTTTATTCAAAGATTAAAAATTGTATTTTTACAATAAAAATCATCTTTTTCCTCCGAAATCTATGGATCTAGAGGGCTTGGCCCCCCTTCCTTACGCGCGCAACCGTCCGGCCTGCAGCAGACCTCGCGCCGCCTACGCGCGCGCCCGCCTCGTGCGCATCGCTGCCCGTGCGCGCTTGTGTCGCGCGTGCATCGCCGCCCGTGCACGCGCCTGCAGCGCGCGCCTCCTGTGCGCGCCTCGCCGGGCGGCCAGTCGCCGCCCGCGCGCGCGCCTGCTGCACACCCCCTGCGCGTGCCTCGCCGGGCGGCCAGTCGCCGACCGCGCACGCCTCTGCCGTGCACACATCGCCTTCCGCTTGGGCGCCTGCAGCGTGCATTTCCCGCCGTGCGCGCCCACCACGACATGAAGTCGCCTCGCGTGCACGCCGCCAGGCCTGTAGCCGCCCCCCGTGCCGCGCCGCTGTGACCTGCAGTCGCCGCGCGCGCCGCCGCTTTCTGCTGCCACGGCGTCCCGTTCGCAGCAGTCGCAACAAAACCCTAATTAGGGATTTTCCACAATTTTTTTTAACAAAGGGCTTCTAAAAATTATTGATCCATTTTTCTAATTAATTTCATGTCAATTTCATGTTATTTCATCACCAATTGCATTTTTCATTTGGATTATTATTATTTTTCACGTTTAATAATTTTGGGGATCCTGAGACCACTCTGTCGTTAGTCAACTAACCTAATGGGTAATGACGTTTACACGTGGTCCAATTAATTATTAAAAAAATATTTTATTCCAATAAAAATGCCTGGGATATTGCATATTTCCATTGCCCGTAGCATGAAATTGCGCTTAAACTTACTACATGGATGTGATGAATAATTAAATGTCTGATGCATTGTTGATGTTTCTGCGACGAATGTTATATTTTGTTGTGGTTTTGGATCGGCTATTTGTCACCATTTATTTCTCTCGCATTTTTTCTTTTGAGCGAAATTGTAATGAGGATTAAATTGTATAAATTCCACGTCTAGAGCACGTCCCATGGTGATGAAGATCTACTTCCAGAAGAGTAGGGGCCCCATGTGGGTTCCCGAGTGGTATTTTATTTTTAATGGGACTGTATATGGACTTTATTTTTTACTTTAAAATGGTGACTAGCCAATCCACACAACAAATATCTGTGTCTGAATTGCATGATTATCTATTTCTTTTCAAATATTTAATTATTGCTTGGTTAACCTGCTTAGATAAATGGCAAAGATAGCGAGCGTCGACTTCGACGTATTGGAAGCTACAGGCAAGAATTACTTAAGCTGGCAATTGGATATCAAATTCCATCTGCGCTCAGACGGCTTGAGTCATGCCATTGCTGTTGGCGGTACAGTTTCTGACATAGATAAGGCGAAAGCCATTATCTATATCAGACGCCATATCGATCGAACACTGAAGGCCGAGTACTTCACAGTGGAAGACTCATACGAGTTATGGACCGCTCGATGATCGATACAAACGTAAAAAAGATGGTATCCTTCCTTGAGCGCGATATGAATGGGATAACCTCCGTATATAGGACTTCGGGTCCATTGCCGAGTACAACTCGGCATTATTCAGTATCACCTCACGCTTGAAGTTGTGTGGTGAAAAAGTGACGGAGGAATGCATGTTGGTGAAAACTTATACATCTTTCCACGAGAAGGATGTTATCCTCATGCAACAGTATCATGAGCGGAAATTCACGAAATACTCGGAACTTCTCTCATGCCTTCTGATGGCAGAACAGAACAGATACCTCTTGCTGGCCACCCATAACTTGCGCTATGCTGGTACTGCACCTGCGCCTGAAGCGCATAATATCTCCTCTCAGAAGAAGAAGAAGAAGAATAAATTCAAAGGCAACCCCCAGAAGGGAAAAGCATTGAAGAAGCAATCTAGAGGACCCCCTCCAAAGACCAACAATGAGAGGAAGAGGAAAAATATATGGAAGAGGAAAGACAACAACAAGATGTCTGCCCCCAAGAAAGATTGGAAAGACAAATGCCATAGATATGGCATGACTGGACATTGGTCCAGAAACTGTTGTACTCCACGCCACCGCCAAGATTTGTACCAAGCTAGCCAGAAGTCTGCTGAAACAAATCTGATTGAAACCGATGACCTGACTCCAATTCGATACATCGCCGAGGACTTCTCGACCGATGACCTGCTAAACTGATGCCTTATATTTTTCTGCAATTTGTTGTAGTTGAAAAACAATTTCCTTTTTAGATGTTTGTTTCTCTTCAGCATGTTAGTTTATTTTCAGACTTTAAATAAAATTTGCTTACTTTGTGCCTCATACTGCTATGCTTTTCTTTCTTGCTATAGATGGATAATAAATGCCCAGTGGACAGTGCTTCTACGCACACGATCCTTCGAGATATTTGCTTTTTTCAAAGCATCAACCAATACGATGGCACCGTAATACTATTTCCGGTACATCAAGTATAATAGAAAGATCTGGGGAAGCAAATATTTTGCTCCCTAATAAAAACAAATCTTAATAAAAGATGCGATTTTCTCTCCAAGCTCGCACAGAAACTTACTAAGTTTCAGAGACATCCGTCTAAACATGTACCACCTAGAAACGGTGGACAAACATCACAAAGAATACTTGTATGTAACGACTCTTAAAACGATGCTAAAACCATCGTTGAGCGTTTCGAGGGACTCCCGTCGGGTCTCTACCATATAACAATACGAGCAATGGAAGCTAATATAATTGAGCACCAGAAGTGCAAAAATCAACCAGAATTCCAACTCTGGCATAATAGACTCGGACACCTCGGATCGGCAATGATGCACCACATCATATCCCAGTCCCGTTGAATTAATTTGAAGAACCTGAAGTTACTTCAAAAGGGTGATTTTCCTTGTCCCACATGTTACAAAGGTAAATTGATTACGAGACCATCTCCACCTAAATTGGACTCAAAGTCTCCCAGCTTCCTAGAAAGAATACATGAAGACATTTTTGGGCCTATTTACCCCCAAGTGGTCAATTCCGGTACTTTATAGTACTGATAGACACATCTTCCAAATGGTCATATGTGTGCCTACTGTCCACCCGGAACGTAGCCTTTGCAAAGCTACTAGCACAAATCATTAAGTTATGGGCACGTTTTCCAGACAACCAGATTAAGAAATTACGTCTGGATAATGCTGGTGAATTTACATCACAAGTCTTTCTAGACTACTGCCAAGCAACTGGCATTGAAGTTGAACATCCTGTAGCACATGTTCACACCTAGAACAGATTAGCTGAATCTCTTATAAAGAGACTGCAATGGATCGCTCGTCCATTGCTAATACAATCCCAGTTTCCTGTGACTGCATGGGGACACGCAATCTTGCATGCTGCATCGCTAATAAGATTACGACCATCTGATAGTCAAACTTATTCTCTGATGCAACTCGCATATGGAACTCCACCAATTATCTTTCACCTGAGGACATTTGGATGCGCAGTCTATGTCCCCATCGCACCACCACAGAGGACCAAGATGTGTCCTCAACATCGCCTTGGTATCTACATAGGGTTCGACTCACCATCGATCATTAGATACCTGGAACCCCTAACAGGGGACCCTTTTAAGGCACGTCTAAAAGACTGTGAGTTTGACGAAAATACCTTTTCCAAACTAGGCATGAACACTAAGAAGCCTGAAGTTTCAAAGACCATTTCACGGGATACCAAAACTTTATCCCACTTTGATTCGCGAACAAACCAATGTAAAGTGAGATCTTGAAGATCCTCCAAATACAAAATACAGTTCATATACTACCTGACAAATTCACTGACAACTATAAGATTGTCAGATCACACGTCCATGCTGCAAACACGCCAGCTAAGATTGACATACCCAGAGATGGATGCAATTCATCTGCAGTAGAAGCGGCCGTACTTCAACAAAAAAGAGGACGACCCCCAGGCTCTAAGGATAAGTTTCCTCGAAAGAGGAAAACTCCTGGAGAAATTATAACGATACCACCACATGATGTTGAGCTCAGCCCAGATACCTTTCCCTCCTAAAACCCCAGAAGAGGAAAATATAGGAGAAATATCATTAAATTATGTACTTACTGGGGAGGTACTGAACAGAAATAGCACTATCATCGATGATAACTTCACGTTCGTTATTACTAATCACGTCACTGAATATGACGATGATATCGATCCACGCTCTCTAGCAGAATATAAACGCAGAGAGGATTGGCCAAAATGGAACGAGGTAATAGGAGTAGAGCTGGACTCACTCTCGAAATGCAAAGTTTTTGGACTTGTAGTCCCAAAACCAAAGGGTGTAAAACCTGTGGGATATAAATAGGTATTCGTAAGAAAGAAAAACGAAAATAATCGGATCGTACGCTACAAAGCGCGCCTTGTTACACAAGGTTTTTCCGAAGGCCTGGATATGCAGCTCATGGACATTGTGACTGCATACATATATGGTAATATAGATTAGGACATCTATATGAGACTTTCGGACAGTTATAAACTGTCGACAAAAATGTCAGATAGACCTCGGGACGTCTATTTTGTTAAACTCCAAAGATCACTATATGGTCTAAAACAATCGGAAAGAATGTGGTATAACAGACTCAGTGAATTCCTCATGCAACAAGGATTCACAAATAATGAAGTCTGCCCTTGCATCTTTATAAGAGCAAAGGGAACATGATTCGTAATAATTGCTGTCTACGTAGACGATTTAAATCTCATGGATCTCCTGAAGAGATAATTGAGATATCTAAAAGCCTTACACAGACTTTTGAGATGAAAGACCTTGGCAAAACCAAATACTGCCTTGGCTTACAAATTGAACACCTCAGCGGAGGAATCCTGTTACATCAATCCACTTACACAAGGAAATTGCTGAAAATTTCCTTATGGACAAATGTCACCCGCTGAGTACACCAATGGTCGTCAGATCATTGGATGTTGATAAAGACCCCTTCCTACCACTGGAAGAGGTGGAGGAAACACTTGGTCCTGAAGTACCTTACCTAAGTTTCATTGGAGCACTCCTTTACCTGGTAAACTGCACGCGTCCCGATATAGTGTTCACAGTTAACCTACTAGCCAGATACAGTTTAGCGCCCACAAAGCGCCACTGGAACGGAGTGAGCACCTTCTGTGCTACCTCTAAGGGTCAATAGACCTGAGACTACTACCAGAGAGGCGTATCCTCCAACTTAGTTGGTTTTGCAGATGTAGGGTACAAATCAGATCCCCACACAGCAAAGTCCCAGACTGGTTTCGTATTCACCTACGGTGGAACATCCATTTCATATAGATCTGTGAAGCAGACCTCGATAGCAACCTCATACAACCACTCCAAACTCACTGCGATCTATTAAGCTAGCAAAGAATGTTTTTGGCTACGTTCAGTCATTCACCACATCCTGGTGACGACCGGCCTTCACCACATCATGGTGACGACCGGCCTGAAGACGGGCAACCTTGAACTAACCACCATGTACGAAGACAACGCAGCCTGCATAGCTCAACTACGAGGTGGCAACATCAAAGATGACAGGACGAAGCACATTTCTCCCAAGCTTTTCTGGATATATGAACTACAAGAAGACAAACAGATCGACATCCAGCAGATCCAGTCTTGCAACAACCTGGCAGATCTATTTACTAAAGCACTACCTCGCTGTACGTTTAGAAAACTTGTAATATGGATTGGGATGAGACAGTTGAGAGACTTACAAGCCTGAAGCTTGTACACAACATGGGGAGTTAATGTTGTGTTGTACTCTTTTTCCTTTAGCTATTGGTTTTTCCCATTCGGTTTTCCATAGCCAAAGGTTTTAACGAGGCAACCACATCAACTCTAGATCCAGGAACATCCACCCCTGGTGATATCCACCGACCAGGGGAAGTTAAGGAGACTTGCACTCTTTTCCCTTAGCTATTGGTTTTTTCCATTGGGTTTTTTATAGCTAAAGGTTTTGTCACGCCCCGCTTCCCAAAACAGCGGAGGCGAAGCGTGACTAGGCCCGCTTAGGACAGAGCTACGAAGCCCTGACCCAATAAGCGTCTGTGTGGTACCAAGGCAAAGGTACATGTCCCTGCATGTTAGTACAGAACAATAAAAGTACAAGAAGGAAAGAACATCACAAATTTTATTCCAACATATCAAAAGTACCAAGTCTCAACGCCTGAAAGGCTACAATAGCAGAAAAGTAAATCTAATGGTGCAAGCACCCAACCTAGGCAAAGAAAACATAAAGGTGCTACGCACCCAACAAAAATAAATAACGTCTCTGGAAACTGCAACTAGAAGTCTCAAGCTCTGATCCTCCTCAGGGTCGTACTCTGGATCGACGCTCTCTGGCTCCACGTCGGCTGGCAGGTCAGTCTCCTCCACGTACTCTGGCTCAATCCCTGCCGTACAGCACCAAAAGAAGGAACTGTACGTCAGGCAAGGTCTACAAGAAAAGATTAGACCAAGCTACAAGTGTACCATTTACTTACAACGTTTTACTGGTTGATTAACATGCTGAGGTTTTAACAACAGAAAGAAACACAACAGGAAAGTAAACAAGACAAGTAGTAGTCATAGCGAGTGCTATGGACTACGGGACTAGCCTACAGGTGTCAAGACAAGACGGAACACGGGAAGCCAGACAAGACAAGACAAGACAAGACACGAAAAGGGTTCACGCCTGTTCGGTTCGAGGGGGATCAGTCCCTCTTGCCGCTTGCACGCTCAACCCTACCCCATAACCCCAAGAATCATGACAAGACATGGGATTACTTGCTCTAGCTTGACAAGTGCCCAATTGCTCTCTGAGCTGTGTATCTGTACATGGGACACCTGCTCTAGCTTGACAGGTGCCCAATTGCCCATCGGGCTGTGAACTAGTACGAGGGATCACTCACTCTGGCTTGGCGAGTGCCCTATTGCCCGCAGGCTGTGCAGACGGAAAGGAACACGACACGACAAAACAGGAGGGGTTGTACTAGGGTGTCCACAACTCACGCACACGCATGTCAATCCTATGATGTCAAAAATTGTTGTTGTTGGACTCAGATTTCGTTGTCAAATCTGAGCCATCAAAGACGTCCCGGACGCTATCATTTCACGTCCGGTTCTCATTGTTCAAGACTAACAGTTCTAGCAAAACTAAAGCCTAAACATGGCCAAGAACGCAAGTGGTACACTTGCCTGTGGTGGCGAGTGCGTCGTCTCCCTGGTACGCCTCGTCCAAACGTCTCGTCGGCGGAAAAGTGTCTGAAAATCGTGACACAGCGACGGTGTCAGATCACGATTCATTAATTCCTATTAGGGTTGTGTCTAGGTTATCAGGACTATCCTAATCAATCCAAAAATCACATTTTTAATGAATTGACCTAATCGACGATCTATCCTATGTGTGCATGCATAAAGTCCATTCGTCGATTTCTGCGGTTGTACAACGTTTTAAAGATCGGCGAAAAATAAATTTAGTTTGATTAGGTTGCTGATTTTAATTTAGGGTTTGATCTTCTATTGTGGGGGTTACTACGAATTTAGGGCACTAACCTGAAATCGACGATTTCACGAAGATCCGGCGTCAAATCTGAAAAGGGTGGAAGCTTTACGTCGTCCGGAAATTCCCAAGCCGCGGGTAGCGCAGCGAGAAACGTTGATCGCCGGTGATGGTGAAGATTTCAGCGTCTCCCGGCGTCGTTGCTGCTGGATTCTGAGACGAGAACTCCGTGCTAGGGCAAAAGAAAGGGAAATGAGAGAAGAGGAAGGGCTTTGGGGAAGATGGAAGCGCAAGGATGGAGGAACGAGCAAGGGGAGGACGTGAGAAGTAGGGAAATAGGTTTGGGGAAGATGGAGACTGAAAACAATCAGGAGAAATGAAAGAGAAAGCCCCGTTTAAATAAGAAAATGAAACGGCGGCTAGCACAGAAATTAGGGTTTCGGGGTCAACTAGTCGGTCAGAGAAGGGCGGTCGACCGACTAGTTTGGAAACTAGTCGGTCGGTCGTATAACTGTGACCGACTAAAACCCAAACCGTGAACAGGGGTGTTGTAGAATCTATTGAGTTAGTCGGTCTGTGAAGGCTCGTCGACCGACTAGTTTGCAACCTAGTCGGTCGGCCAGTGTTCATAGACCGACTAAAGGGTGAAAATGGTCAACAAGATATTTTGAAGATTAGTCGGTCAGAGAAGGGTACTTAACCGACTAGTTCGTCAACTAGTCGGTCTGTTTTCGTTCTTTGACCGACTAACGGTAAACAGTAACCTGGTGCGAAAAATGATCTCTGTACTAGTCGGTCTGCGAAGAAGTGTTGACCGACTAGTTCGATAACTAGTCGGTCGATGGTTGAACTTAGACCGACTAAGTGTAAACAGTAACTCAAGGGAAAAAGCCTGACAAAAACTAGTCGGTCCATGAGGAGTTGTTGACCGACTAGATGGACATCTAGTCGGTCGGTTCCTCAACGTGAACCGGCTAACTTGCACAGGAAGTCGCAAAATGAAGCGGGAAGCTTCGGGATGATTCTAATGAGTTCCAAGAGTGATCCTATACTAAGATGTGAGCACGGAGAAGTAAAGAAAGAAGACGAACAATTGCATATATATATAAATAATATTCATCATACAAAAACCAGCCGTTACATCCTACCCACCTTAAGAAAATTCCGCCCTCGGAATTTCTTTCAGAATAGGTGAGGGTAACGCTCTCTCATCTCATCCTCTCTCTCCCACGTGGACTCTCCAGGCGATCGGTGACGCCACATCACTCTCACCATGTCGACTACCTTATTCCTCAACTGCTTCTGTCGACAGTCTAAAATCTGCACGGGTTGCTGGTCGTAGGTCAGGTCCGGACGGACCTTGATCTCCAAGAAATCCACAGTGTGCGACGGGTCACTGACGTACTGACGTAACTATGATACATGGAATACGTCGTGAACCCCCACCAAAGATGGTGGCAGGGCAAGGCGGTAGGCCACTACTCCCACACGCTCCAGCACATCAAAAGGTCCAATAAATCTCAGGCTCAGCTTCCCCTTCTTCCCGAAACGAATAACTCCGCGGTTCGGAGAAATCTTCAAGAAAACGTGATCTCCAGGCTGAAACTCCAATGGTCTCCTCTTGGCATCAGCCCAATGCTTAAAGCGATCCTGCGCAACTCTGAGCTTCTCCCTGATGTCTCTCACGACATCCACAGCTTCAACAATCATCTCTGGACCCAACAGCTCCCGATCTCCAACGTCATCCCAGCTCAGTGGCGATCGACATTTTCTCCCATATAAGGCAGCAAACGGCGCCATGCTAATGCTTGCCTGGTAGCTGTTGTTATAAGAAAACTCCACCAAATGGAGATGGTCCTCCCAAGATCCCTTCCAGTCGAGTGTGCAAGCTCGCAGCATATCCTCCAGAATCTGTATAGTCCTCTCGGACTGACCGTCGGTCTGCGGGTGGTACGCCGTGCTGAAACTCAGACTCGTACCCAAATGCTCCTGCAGACTTCTCCAGAACTGAGATGTGAATCTCGTATCTCTGTCAGACACGATGCTCACGGGGACCCCGTGTAAGCGTACAATCTCCTGCACGTACACGGCCTACGTCACAACTAATCAAGAAGGAAAATTAAAGAGAAGTAGAAACGAAATTTTACCTCAAGATATTTCCTCGCCAAGGCTTCCGTAGACTGGCCCACTCAAAAAGGAATAAAATGCGCAGACTTGGTCAACCGATCTACGATCACCCAGATTGCTGATCACTCCTTATTTTACACTTTTTTACCGCATGTTTGCATGCCATTTAGATCGCCCAAATCATGTTTTTCACGATATATCGACGATATTGCGATGCTTTTCATGATTTGTTGTTTTTGTCGCATTTTAGGTGATTTGGCGCAATTTGAAGTGATTTCGAGATGCGCTTACTCCAGAGGGTCACCGACGACCTCCCCGAGGGGTATTTTGCTGTTGGAGAGGAGCGGAAGAAGAACGGACGTCGCAGGAGCGACGAGGAGGCCAAAACAAGCTGTTTGGGCATGTTATGTGTCCCACTCGGCCGAGTGGAGGAGCCACTCGGCCGACCAGCGAGACACCGCTCGGCCGACCAGATCAGACACGATTCATATGTGCTCTCGGCCGAGCGACGGAGACCACATCGGCCGAGTGACGAGACCCCGTCCGCCCAAGTGGCGCCCAGACGAAGCCCTTCAAAAATCGCCATGTTACTGTTTTTCGGCTGCCTGAGCTTCAGAAGACCCACTCGACCGAGTGGATAATCCCGACCGCCCGAGTACCATGAAGCCATCGGCCGAGTGACGACAACTCACTCGGCCGAGCCGCCCCCGAAGTGAAGACCCCTGAAGATCGAGACTTACTGGAAAATTACAGGGTTTTCACTCGGTCGAGCGACTTTTGTCACTCGGCCGAGTGCGACGCGCTGCCTGTAGCGAAAATTGCGGAAAACAGGCTGCGCAGGGGTATTTTGGTCACAGTTTTTGGACGATTTTGGGGGCTATTTAACCCCTGTTTTAACCCTAGTTTGGAGAGCTTTTCTCTTAGAATTTTTGCAGATTTTTAGATTAGCTTTTTTTAGTTTTATTCTTGTGATTGGAGAGGAGACAAAATTGGATTTTTGTTGGATTAATTGAAGAACTCCATTGGTTTGTGTTTTCTCTTCTCTAAAAATTCTGTTTTTATTGCATATCTCAATATTGTGATGAATTCTATTGCTTATTTCATTGATTATTTTTGTGATCTTGCTATGAATTGTGAGTAGTCGCCACGTCTTGGGGCGTGGGGATGAACCCTACAAGCCCTATTTCATAATTGTGATGAATAGGTAGGAATTTTGCTAAAATTGCTACTAGGGATTAGATTGGGATCAATTTACTACGGATGGCTAGGAATTCACATCGATTGGGATTTGCAAGAGATTGGATCCCAATTCGATAGGAAACCCTAGAAATCCGAATTGGGTTGGAATCGAATTTCCGTAGTATCGGTTTGCAAGAGATTGGACCGATACTAGGGTTTCCGGTTCCAATTCCACGCCAATACCCGTTTGCAAGAGATTGGACGGGTAGGAACTATCCCAAACTAGGTCGTGGGCCGAGTTTGCAAGAGATTGGGCTCGGTGCGCGATTGAACGATGATGTTGATCCTAATGCTAGCTTCCCTAGGCTAGGGTTTGCAAGAGATTGGACCCGAACCTAGGATAGCTATAGACCGGAAACAGCGCGAGAGCGTGAGCTTGGTTCTACATTCAGTTGCAACTAGGTCATCCAAAATCTTATTCTAGCAATTTTGATACCGATGAAACGCTTTTACGAAATACGGTGAGTAGCGGGAATTCCCCATTCCCTAGACGTTCTTTATTTGATTTGATATTTCCGTACTTTGTCTGACGATTGTGACAGGATCGCCAAAGGCAAATTTCTCTCTTCTTAAATAGCAAGGTTGATTGGAACAAGCACGGTCATTCGTCCTCCCTGTGTTCGATAACCCGCTCGCTGCTACACCGTGCACTTGCGGTAAAACTACAACCGTTCTTTGGGGTTACGTCCCGGAGCGATCAACTGCGTCGTTCTGCCTCGGGGTCCGAGGTAAACCAGTCACGAAATCCATCGTAATATGTTGCCACTTCCACTCCGGAATAGGAAGCGGTTGCAGCAACCCAGCAGTACGATGGTGCTCGGCCTTCACCTGTTGGCATACCAAGCACTTAGCAACGCTCTGTGCCACACTCCTCTTCATGCCAAACCACCAGTAATTCTGTCGGAGATCCTTATACATTCTTGTGCCACCAGGATGTATAGAATAAGGCGAGCTATGAGCCTCACTCAATAGCTCCTCACGAACATCTCCCGCAGGTACGCAGAGTCTGCTGCCGTACCGCAGCGAACCATCCTCATGAATCACGAACTCCGCTCGTAGTCCAGCTTCAACCTGCCTCCTGATCCTCTGCAACTTCGGATCTCCTGCCTGTGCTGCCTTGATCCGATCCACAATCGTGGACTGAATCTGCAAATTCATGAAAGTATGAACCACACCAGGTAGGACAACCTCCAAATCCATCTCCTTCAGCTCCTGTTGAATCCTCCAGTCAGTAGTATGCATCATAGCAATGGGGAGTCTACTCAAAGCATCCGGCACAACGTTCACCTTCCCCGGATGATACTGCAAATCTATCTCGTAGTCAGCCATGAGCTCCAACCATCGTCTCTGACGCATGTTGAGCTCCTTCTGGGTGAATATGTACTTCAAGCTCTTATGATCTGTATAAATCTTCACACACTCACCCAGCAAGAAATGCCTCCAAATCTTCAGCGCAAAGATCACTGCTGCCAACTCCAGATCGTGCGTCGGGTAATTCTTCTCATGAGTCCTCAATTGATGAGAAGCATACGCGACCACGTGGCCATGCTGATGTAGAACGCATCACAGGCCCTTCCCCGATGCATCACAATAAACTTCAAAGCCTCCGCTCCGATCCGGTACCGTCAAAACTGGTGCCGTGGTCAACCTCGCCTTCAAGATACTAAAGCCTCCTCACAAGCATCAGACCACAGAAACTCCTCATCCTTCCTCGTCAGCTTCGTCATCGGCTCCGCAATCCTCGAGAAATCTTTGATGAACCGCCGATAATAGCCTGCTAGACCAAGAAAACTCCTGATGTCGGATGCTGACTGCGGAGTCGGCCAATCTCTGACTGCTCTGACCTTCTCCAGATCCACAGATATGCCATCACCAGACACCACGTGTCCCAAGAACGTGACTCTGTCCAGCCAGAACTCGCACTTGCTATACTTGGCATACAACCTGTGTCGCCTCAGCGTCTCCAGCACTGTCCTCAGATGACAGCTGTGCTCTTCCTCCGACTTTGAGTAAATAAGAATGTCATCGATGAATATCACAACAAACTTATCCAAAAATTCGTAGAAAATCAAGTTCATAAGATTCATGAACACAGATGGGGCATTGGTCACGTCAAAAGGCATCACCACAAACTCATAATGCCCGTACTTCGTCCGAAAAGCTGTCTTCGGGACGTCATCTTTCTTCACCTTCAACTGATGGTAACCGCTCCTTAAATCCAACTTCGAGAAAACTCTCGAACCTCCCAGCTGATCAAATATGTCATCGATACGCGGCAGCGGATACTTATTCTTCACAGTGACGGCATTCAATCCTCGATAATCCACACACATCCTGCGGGACCCATCCTTCTTCTTCACAAGCAACACAGGTGCACCCCACGGTGACACACTTGGGTGGATGAAACCCTTCTGCAACAACTCATCCAACTGCTTCCGCAGCTCCTCAAGCTCCGCGGGAGCCATCCGATACGACGCCTTCGATATCGGCTGCGCACCCGGCATCAGATCGATGCCGAACTCCAAAGCTCTGTCGGGTGGCAGACCCGAGATATCCTCCGGAAAGACGTCGTCAAAGTCTCTGACAACCGCTGGTCGATCGATCTCCATCTCCATCTGCAATGCTGCGATCACCGGCACCACCGGCTTGGCCCAAAATCTGATGGGCCCAAGCGACTCGTCTCGGCTACGGAACTCGGACTCCGGATGGCCTGGAATCCGGAATACCACTCTCTTGCTGTGACAATCGATCGAAGCGTGGAAATCTCCCAACCAATCGATGCCGAGGACGACATCGAAATGTGGTAAATCGTGGACAATGAAATCTGCATATAGCTCATGTCCACTAACCACCACAAGGATCGACCGACATCCCAGATTCACCGTCACCACTCCTTTCCCAGTAGTGATGTCCCAACACTTAGGAAGTGTTTGTGTAGGAATGGAGTGCTTTGTTATAAACCTCCGAGATAAGATGCACATAGATGCACCTGAGTCAAACAAAGCCAAAGCGGGGTGAGAGGACACAAGAATGGTGCCTAAGAAAACAAGGGGTCTAGGGTCAAACACTACCCTAACAATCAAACAAACAGACAACACTAACTAGACTAGCAATACAATATAATTATGAAATGAAAAGACTAGGTCAAGATGTTACCTGCAATTACTCCATCTAGCTCCTCGGTCTCTGCAACAGTCATAGTATAGGCCGGTCTCGGAGGCTGCACAGCTCGCTGGTATAGCTGCCTCTGTGGCACCAAGGGTGGTCCACGAACAGCAGGTCCTCTCTGAACCGGAGCAGGTGCCCTCATCTGTAACGGTGCTGGCGCTCCAACAATAGCAGTGCGGGCTCTAGGACAGTCCTTCGTAGCATGCGAAGCATCTCCACAAAGTAGGCACAGTCCCAGCTTCCTCCGACAGTTGGTCTGAACATGTCCGAGCTTGCCGCAAAAATGGCACGGACCCTTGCTCTGCTGCTGCACTGGTGCTCCAGGTCTCTTGAATGGCACAGTCTGGACTGGCCTCATCATCGGCCTGGCAGGTGGTCGGTACTGCTCCATAGGGCGCTTTCCTCTGTCCTCTGGAGTGTCAGGCAGGTGCGAAATCGTCTCATGGTTCTTCGTAGCATCTAACACCTCCCTCATAGTCGAGAAACTAGCAGAGGACATGGAAGCCTGGACCTTCGGACGAAGTCCCTGATGGAACCGCTCAGCTCGGTTCTCCTCCTTCTTCACCATGTGCGGGGCAAATCGGCTCAGCATCTCAAATTCAGCCTCATACTCATCGATCGTCATGTCCTTCTGCTTCAGCTCCACAAATCTGCCCATCGGCTCTCTCCTAGCCGCCTTGGTGAAGTACTTCTCCTTGAACATGTGGCGAAAAGTCTTCCACTCCACAGGCTTCTGCAGACGCCTCTCCTCAATACACCACCAGTTTCGGGCAATCTCAGTCAGCTGCATCTTCGCTATCTCCACTCGGGTCTCATCTGGAATCTTGGCAGCAACCAACTTCTCCTCAGTGCTCTGGATCCACTCATCGGCACCCAGAGGTCCCTCCTTCCCAGAGAAAGTCTTCGGCTGCAGCTCGTTGAACTGCTTCACTCCTGGAGCAGCTCGTGGGGCAGGCGGAGGTGGTGCAACAGGTGGGGCCTGAGCAGCACGCTGAGACTGCTGAACCAGCTGGTGCTGAACATCCAGCATCTCCCTCATCACACCCAAAAACTGACAGAACTCTCCGCCCTGGTCCTCCGGAACTCCATCGCCTAAGTTTCCCGATCGGGTAACGCGTCGTCCGGCCATCCTATTGACAGAAAGACGAAGGTTAGACTCGTGCAATGTTTGAATATCAAAAGTGAATGTCCTTACTCTTACTGTTCTGCACTTGCAGAAAAATTGGGACGTGGACCTGCATGGGCCACCACTAAAACCTGTCACGCCCCGCTTCCTAAAACAGCGGAGGCGAAGCGTGACTAGGACCGCTTAGGACAGAGCTACGAAGCCCTGACCCAATAAGCGTCTGTGTGGTACCAAGGCAAAGGTACATGTCCCTGCATGTTAGTACAGAACAATAAAAGTATAAGAAGGAAAGAACATCACAAATTTTATTCCAACATATCAAAAGTACCAAGTCTCAACGCCTGAAAGGCTACAATAGCAGAAAAGTAAATCTAATGGTGCAAGCACCCAACCTAGGCAAAGAAAACATAAAGGTGCTACGCACCCAACAAAAATAAATAACGTCTCTGGAAACTGCAACTAGAAGTCTCTAGCTCTGATCCTCCTCAGGGTCGTACTCGGGATCGACGCCCTCTGGCTCCACGTCGGCTGGCAGGTCAGTCTCCTCCACGTACTCTGGCTCAATCCCTGACGTACAGCACCAAAAGAAGGAACTGTACGTCAGGCAAGGTCTACAAGAAAAGATTAGACCAAGCTATAAGTGTACCATTTACTTACAACGTTTTACTGGTTGATTAACATGCTGAGGTTTTAACAACAGAAAGAAACACAACAGGAAAGTAAACAAGACAAGTAGTAGTCATAGCGAGTGCTATGGACTACGGGACTAGCCTACAGGTGTCAAGACAAGACGGAACACGGGAAGCCAGACAAGACAAGACAAGACACGACATGAAAAGGGTTCACGCCTGTTCGGTTCGAGGGGGATCCGTCCCTCTTGCCGCTTGCACGCTCAACCCTACCCCATAACCCCAAGAATCGTGACAAGACATGTGATCACTTGCTCTAGCTTGACAAGTGCCCAATTGCTCTCTGAGCTGTGTATCGGTACATGGGATCACCTGCTCTAGCTTGACAGGTGCCCAATTGCCCATCGGGTTGTGAACTAGTACAAGGGATTACTCGCTCTGGCTTGGCGAGTGCCCTATTGCCCGCAGGCTGTGCAGACGGAAAGGAACACGACACGACAAAACAGGAGGGGTTGTACTAGGGTGTCCACAACTCACGCACACGCATGTCAATCCTATGATGTCAAAAATTGTTGTTGTTGGACTCAGATTTCGTTGTCAAATCTGAGCTATCAAAGACGTCCCGGACGCTATCATTTCACGTCCGGTTCTCATTGTTCAGGACTAACAGTTCTAGCAAAACTAAAGCCTAAACATGGCCAAGAACGCAAGTGGTACACTTGCCTGTGGTGGCGAGTGCGTCGTCTCCCTGGTACGCCTCGTCCAAACGTCTCGTCGGCGGAAAAGTGTCTGAAAATCGTGACACAGCGACGGTGTCAGATCACGATTCATTAATTCCTATTAGGGTTGTGTCTAGGTTATCGAGACTATCCTAATCAATCCAAAAATCACATTTTTAATTAATTGACCTAATCGACGATCTATCCTATGTGTGCATGCATAAAGTCCATTCGTCGATTTCTACGGTTGTACAACGTTTTAAAGATCCGCGAAAAATAAATTTAGTTTGATTAGGTTGCTGATTTTAATTTAGGGTTTTATCTTCTATTGTGGGGGTTACTACGAATTTAGGGCACCAACCTGAAATCGACGATTTCACGAAGATCCGGCGTCAAATCTGAAAAGGGTGGAAGCTTTACGTCGTCCGGAAATTCCCAAGCCGCGGGTAGCGCAGCGAGAAACTTGATCGCCGGTGATGGTGAAGATTTCAGCGTCTCCCGGTGTCGTTGCTGCTGGATTCCGAGACGAGAACTCCGTTCTAGGGCAAAAGAAATGGAAATGAGAGAAGAGGAAGGGCTTTGGGGAAGATGGAAGCGCAAGGATGGAGGAACGAGCAAGGGGAGGACGTGAGAAGTAGGGAAATAGGTTTGGGGAAGATGGAGACTGAAAACAATCAGGAGAAATGAAAGAGAAAGCCCCGTTTAAATAAGAAAATGAAACAGTGGCTAGCACAGAAATTAGGGTTTCGGGGTCAACTAGTCGGTCAGAGAAGGGCGGTCGACCGACTAGTTTGGAAACTAGTCGGTCGGTCGTATAACTGTGACCGACTAAAACCCAAACCATGAACAGGGGTGTTGTAGAATCTATTGAGTTTGTCGGTCTGTGAAGGCTCGTCGACCGACTAGTTTGCAACCTAGTCGGTCGGCCAGTGTTCATAGACCGACTAAAGGGTGAAAATGGTCAACAAGATATTTTGAAGATTAGTCGGTCAGAGAAGGATACTTAACCGACTAGTTCGTCAACTAGTCGGTCTGTTTTCGTTCTTTGACCGACTAACGGTAAACAGTAACCTGGTGCGAAAAATGATCTCTGTACTAGTCGGTCTGCGAAGAAGTGTTGACCGACTAGTTCGATAACTAGTCAGTCGGTGGTTGAACTTAGACCGACTAAGTGTAAACAGTAACTCAAGGGAAAAAGCCTGACAAAAACTAGTCGGTCCATGAGGAGTTGTTGACCGACTAGATGGACATCTAGTCGGTCGGTTCCTCAACGTGAACCGGCTAACTTGCACAGGAAGTCACAAAATGAAGCGGGAAGCTTCGGGATGATTCTAATGAGTTCCAAGAGTGATCCTATACTAAGATGTGAGCACGGAGAAGTAAAGAAAGAAGACGAACAATTGCATATATATATATAAATAATATTCATCATACAAAAACCAGCCGTTACAGGTTTTAACGAGGCAAGACTACCTAACTTAGAATCCAGAAGTATCCATATCCTCATGATTAGATAAGCTCTATGAATCCCAAAGCATTTGTATACCAAGCTTACAACAATGGATGAATAAGGGGAGTGTTATGAACGGGCTTTTTAGGCCCAAGTGGAGCCCTCTAGTGTTTAGAGTATCCACCCATTATGTAATTGTTTTCTATAAATACAGTGCGACAAGTTCAGTAGTCGCCACTCTCATAACATTATATACTAATTTTTAAAAGAATATTTTCTCTTGCTTTTCTTATTGCAATTATGATTGCCGCAAAAGTGCATGGGCTTGGCCCAAGCTCAAACTTGAATTAACAAATAAATATGCTAAACAAAGGCCTAGAGGGTTTGTCCAGGTTGGACTTAAACATGCTCAAATGGGTACTTGTAGCTCGCAAGATTGGAATGTCAGATTACTATAATACTTTTTTTGGGGACCCGGACTCCTGCACCGCCTCACAAGTGGGACGGTCAGGCACTAAACCGGGGGTTTGCAAGGCTGATACACACCATGCATACCAGGTTAGTCGAGAGACTTAAGCGAGGTAGCCACTGGTCCTCGATCCCTCGCCACTGGGGGGAGAGGAACGCACTTCCCACTCAGCCAACCCCCTCAGGGTCCATTACTATAATACTTTTGCCAGTTGTGGGTGAAATTAATGTAGCACTCTTTAATGACCGAAATTTCTGTTTTAGCCCAAGATGCAGTCACCTATAATTAGCATCATTTCATAAGAATGGAAGGTAATTTGTACTTGAAACCCTAGCTCCTTGTTTCTTTGCTTTTTTGTGCTCTCCGTCATGCATTAGTCTGAACTAAGTATCGAAGGGGATTTGAACACTTGTCCATTGAATTGCTAATCTATTTTATAAGTCAGTGTTATAAATATGGTAGCTGTTATAAATATGTTGGCAACGAATAAAGCTGAACCACCTCAATACTATCAATCCATCTTCCGTAAATATCACCCTTCAACAAACTAGCTCATCCTTTCAGGAGAGCACAATAACCTTGGATATTTTGAGTTAACAGTACCACTATCCACTTCACCTCAGCCCTTTTGTTTCATAATGGGAAAACATCCTGACACATTTGGTGTCGTTTGTGGGAACGAGTCGCTATCCATGTTAACTACATGAAGCATGACTCATACAATCGAAGGGCCGAATAGACAAGTAGGTCAAGGGGTCATAATCACTAGCTCAGTCCTTGTTGACCATACTTAGGGATGACAATTCTATTTGGGGATAGGAATACCTGTCGTACGGATATGGGTAGACTTTTATGTAATGCCCTACAAGCTACTGCACAAGTACTAGAGGGGGGGTGAATAGTACTTTAAAAATAACGAGGAGTATAATTCCTAATTATAGTGCAAACAACTACCAAATCAATTTGCGGAAGCTTAAATTGAAGACAACAACAAAATTAACAATGCAAACAAGAGATGTTACTGGGTTCGGATCCACCCAAGTCTCTCCGACTTGTTCCCGGTGATCCTACGTCCCAACCACCCGGATCCCCTCCGGATACTTGAGTTAGAAACCCTAACTCAAGATTTCCACTATGAAATACTTGTGAAAAACCTCCATAAGTCAAATCATACAAAATGTAATTTGTGACTCCCACAACCCGGGATCACAACCACACTCTCACAACCGAGAGTGAACCTTACAATTCAAATATGAAATGAAATAAGAAAACTTCTTACCGACAAAATACCTATGCATTGAGTATTGCTTACGAATTAGGGCAAGGATGATTTTGAGGAAGAAGTGGCACCAAACCCTGGCTCCAAGATGTAGTCAGCGATGGAGAGCTTTGGGGATGTTGGTGACCTAGAATCAAGCACTAGGCTTGGAAGGTTTCACACTCAATGAATCTCTCTTTGGAAGTAAGAGTGAGGAGAGATTATTGAATGGAATGAATGAGCTTTGAATGAGCTTTGAATGATTTCTCTTAATCTCTAAACTTGCAATAATATCAGCCTTAAGTGCAATGAATGCAGCTCAACAAGTATTTATACGATAGAGGAGAGAGAGAAAGAAATTCGAGTCATTAAATGCTCCAACGGCTCTTTTTTGAACCCAACTAGTCGGTGAAAGAACAACCACCGACCGACTAGTTCATCAACTAGTCGGTCGGTCAATTAACGCATACCGACTAATGAGTGAACAGAGAAAAGATCAAAGTACAGACATAAGGAACTAGTCGGTCCAAGAAGAGTAGCTGACCGACTAGTTTCACAACTATTCGGTCGGTTACTCAACTGAGACCGACTAACAGATAAAACTGAAGTCTGAGCTTAAATAGACTTAGTCGGTCCAAGAAAAAATGTTGACCGACTAATTCACCAACTAGTCGGTCGCCAAATGATCTTAGACCGACTAACGATAAACAGTAAGTTAGGTGAAAAATTGGCATGTACAGTAAACTAAACTAGTCGGTCCAAGAAGGAAAGTTGACCGACTAGTGCATTAACTAGTCGGTCGATCAATGAACACAGACCGACTAAAGATAAACAGTAGCTTAGGTTCAAAAGTGCATGTACAGGGAAAGCTCAACTAGTCGGTCACAGAAGCATCACTGACCGACTAGTTCACAAACTAGTCGGTCGGTGAGTCAACTTAGACCGACTAACTGTAAACAGTAAAGAGCTTAGAATTAACTGACTGAAACTAGTCGGTCCAAGAAGCTTTGCCGACCGACTAGATCACCATCTAGTCGGTCAGTTCTTCTTCTTGAACCAACTAACATGCACAAGAAGTCGCGAATCGAAGCGCGAAGCTTCGGGAAGGATTGTATGGACTTCTACTAAGATCCTAGAGCTAAGATATGAGCGTTATGAAGATTTAAACCGTAAGACATACTCAAGGCTTAACATTCTACGAAAGAAGCTTAAAGACTATAAATAAAACTTGACGATGCCGTCTTCAATAGCTTCAATCGAATCTTCATGACTTCTAAAATGGTCCATAAGCTTCAACGAAGCTTTAGGCATACGATCACGTGCTTTGAGAAGTCTTGAGACGTCGTAATTGATAATCATATGAATTTGGCGACGATCTCCATAACTGCGCTCACAAAGTGTTAGTTCACGTTATATTTATGTTTGTTCATCATCCAAAACCAAATCCGGAGAGTCCAATATCCAACATTCTCCCCCTTTTTGGTGATGACAAACCAACATAAATAATAATCAAAAATAATAATTCAAATGAAATTTACTTACTCCCCCTGCATTGATGACACATTAATTCCAAATTAAACAATAATAATACGCATCAAGCAGACGAGTAAAGTATACAAATGAGAATCGATTATTGAATTGTCGAATACCAAAAGTAGGTTATTTGAAATATCGGATTTGAAAATCCATTTATATATCTTAACTCCCCCTGAATCTAACACATCAAGTTAGATTCTTGGAATAATGCTTTAAATTTTCATTTAGCACATTGTTATTATTATATCTCTCCCCCTTTGGCATAAGCAAAAAGAGCGGGAGGATAACAACGACAACAACAATGGCCTCAAATAAAAAACACTGGAGTCGTAGAATACGACGACGGTTCAAGTGACACCAAAAGAATACGTATAAAATCAAGGCGTGTCAATGAAACCATAGTCGAATAATCGTAAAACGAAATCATCAAAACTCAAATCAATATTACGGATTGAGTTATGGAATATACTCTCCAATATCAACATTCTTGGTTAATTTAGTGCATGGAAAACAATTCTATGTTTCCATAGAAGAAATTTCTATTAAACCAAGGTAATATCGTCGAGCGACGAAATCAAACATCAGAGACATAAAAAAATATAAATTGTGCACAATTGAATGAAATGTCAACTGCGATGTATATATATATAAAATATGAACCAGAGTACAACACTGACATACAAAACATCGATCCACCGATCGGGGCACAAAAATACAACATCATAACACAGATATCGGAGTGTCATAAAACATACAACAACATCAAAAGACATCCAAATACATCATCAAAAATATCAAAATACATCAGAATGACCCAAAACCCCACTCTATCCTAACCAAACTCTCTCACACTAGATGTATCATCTAAGGAGCATCGGAGAGTCCTCAAAGAAGCTCAAGAGGAACCGGCAGGATCTGCAACAGCAGCAGGCTCTGCAGTAGAAGTGGTGGAAACTGGATCAGTAGGAACGTCAGGAAGATCAGCAGGAGCGACGACAGAAGTGGAAATCTCTGGAGCAGCAACAGTAGTGGCCTCGGGAGCACCAGTCGGAGTATCCACCGCAGGCGCGGTGGCAACAGGTGTGCTCTCAGGGGCACCAGCAGACGAAGCAGCAACAGCAGCACCAGAAGAGGAAGCACCAGCAGCAGTACCAGAAGGGCCCTCGGGGGCACGAGTGGACGCACGACAAAGCTCCTCAATGTCCTCCTCGGCCAACTCATCCATCTCCTCATCCTCAGAAATAGGAGGAGGAAGCTGAACACCCATCAGACTAGCCATACGGCAAACTACCTCCTCGGTACGAGCCAAACGAGACTCGTGGCGACGAAGTAACCGGACGACATCATCAAGGGTGGCAGAGGGAGCAGCTGAGGCAGAGGCAGGGGGAGACGCTGAAGGTGTCGTCCTCTGAACGTGACGGAGCGCCGCAAGAGATTTCTTGACGGCCGTCGCGTTCAGGGGAGGACCAAGTGGACGCTCATCGTCACGAGGCAAAGGGAAACGGAAGTGACGGAACACAAGGGTCAACAAGCACGGGAAGGGGATATGAGCCGATTTAGAGGACTTGCGAATACACTCGAAAGAATCAATCTTATTGAGTATAATGCGAGCCCAATTAATCGAGCTCCCCATGAAGATAGCATAAATCAGCTTCAGAAAAGGCTGGGACGGTAGAGATGAGGAGCCGTACTTGGGAAGCAAGCACGACTTCAGAATAAGATTGAGGACCCATGCATTCGGCTTGAAAGATTTGGAGGGTACGCCAATCATGGCGGGAGGGATCTGATGGAAAATCTGAGAGAGGACGACCTGATCGAGGGAGGTGATATCGTCAACAGAAATGTCTGAGGGGAGGAGGCCAGACGAGGATATACCCAAAATCTCTCCTAAGATTTCTGCTGTGAGGACTATAGGAGTCCCCAAAACAGTCGTCTCAACAGAGTGGGTCTCGTCGTACTGACCCCGGATCCTATTGGCATAGAATAGCTTTACTAGGCGAGGGTAGGGGTGAGGATTCGCCTTCGGGTCGTATCGAAGGTAATCGAGTAGACCGGAGGACGAAAGAAGATCGGCGAGGCCTAGGAAGTCGCTAAACTGGATGAAATGCTCCAGAAGCAGCGGGCAATGCTCGATACGGTTGTAAGCCGTGAGACACAAAGGGTCGTCGTGACACAACGATATATCGACACCGCCCACCGGCATCGGACCCTTTCCCTTAGGCTTTCGGGTAGACGTACGAGGTCGGGAGCTAGACTCAGGATGGGTAGAAGGAGTGGGTTTCCTATGAGTCTCAGTCTCGGGAGAGTACTCGGTGTAGGAATCCGAAGCACCGGGAGGAGTGGGAGCACGGAAAATAACTTGCTTGGGCTTGGTATGAGGTTTGGCTCGGGGTTTCGCAGTCGCCGTCCTCTTACGCTTAAGAGGAGGCGAAGACGAAGAGGGATGGGTGGATTTGGCACGGCGTTTCGGAGGGGTTCTCGAAGGTTGAACGGGTTCCGTAGGGTTAGGTTCTACGTTCATCGGCGAGGGGCTAGAGGGAGTGATCGGGATTCGTGTTCTTGCCATAATCGACGCAAGACACGACGCAAGAGAGATCAATAGGATGCCCTAGCCGAAAAAGATTGAAACCCTAGGAAACAGTTTGAAACCCTAGAAACTGAACTAACCCTAACCCTAGGAATAGGAAACTAACCCTAGAAGGGAGAGGGAGTGATGAGGGGTTACCCTAGGAGGAAGACGACGGTCGGCGACGGCGAGGTTGGTCGGAAAGAGGCCGGAAGTCGAAGGGTCAGCGAGGGGTCGGGGGTTTTGCTGAGGGAGAGATGCGGTTTCGATCGATTAGAATGAGAAAGAACCGACTAAAACAAGATTAAGTCGGTCGGGAGCTCAAAAGACCAAACAGTCCCTGGCACAACTAGTCGGTCACAGTTCAAGCACTGACCGACTATATCACGATCTAGTTGGTCGGTCAATGGGCTTGAACCGACTAGTTGCAAACAGAGAACAGTCGAAGATTTCCTGAATGAGAATTAGTCGGCCTAAGTTCAAATACTGACCGACTAGAACTCAATCTAGTCGGTCGGTAAGTAAACTTGAACCGACTAAGGAGTGAAGCTGGAGAGGAAATGCAAAAAGCTTGAGTTAAACGGTCTAAGTTCTTTTACTAACCGACTAGATACGAATCTAGTCAGTTGGTGATTGAACTGAAACCGACTAAATGAGTCCAAAAGTTGATAATCAAGTTCTCTCCTAAACACACTTGGACGATACATCGCAATCCTCTCAAATATCATCTAAACTACCCCATTAAACATCGAAATCTCAAATACGACATTCAAAACATGAATTCGAGCAAAAATTCAAAATATCACATAAAATCATGAAAAATCCAATAAGTCTAGCATGAACGAAATATTGCAAAATATAATAGCATGCAAGATCATTGAATGAAACATGAATCTTATATCTCGGATTCACCCATAATCCCCAATTCTCGACGCAACCGCACAAAGGAGTCCTCCTTTAGGGGTTTCGTGAAAATATCGGCGATTTGCTTTTGGGTTTCAACGTACACTAAAATGATGTCCTTTTTAGCAACATGGTCATCTAAAAAGTGGTGTCGGACATCTATGTGTTTAGATCGGGAATGGTGCACCGGATTCTTTGAAAGACAAATAGCACTTTGGTTATCCACCATGATAGGGCTAGTATCACAATGAATACCAAAATCCTTCAGTGTGTGTCTCATCCAAAGAACCTGGGCACAAGCGGCACCGGCGGCAATGTATTCCGCCTCGGTGGTTGAAAGTGATACCGAATTTTGCTTCTTGGAAAACCAAGAGACAAGTGAATTTCCTATAAAATGGCAAGTGCCACTAGTACTTTTCCTGTCGGATTTGCATCCCGCATAATCGGCATCACTATATGAGATTAACTCATATGTGCTAGATTTCGGATAAAGTAATCCAAAATCTAAAGTGTAACTTAGATAACGGAAAATACGTTTTACCGCTACTAAGTGAGACTCCTTAGGTTGAGACTGATAACGAGCACATACGCATACGGCAAACATAATATCGGGCCTACTTGCGGTAAGATAAAGTAAACTACCTATCATACCTCGATATAGACGAATGTCTACATCCTTACCGCCCGTATCCTTATCAAGATGTGTAGTCGTGCTCATTGGAGTCTTTTTCCCGGAGGCACTCTCCATTACAAATCGCTTTAGCAACTCCACCATATACTTCGTTTGGTGGATGAAGATTGCATCGTCCATTTGGCGAATTTGGAGACCTAAGAAATATTTGAGCTCACCCATGTGGCTCATCTCAAATTGTTCCTTCATAACATTAGAAAACTCTTCGCAAAGAGCAAAGTTAGTAGCACCAAAAATGATATCATCAACATATATTTGAACTAGAATTATATCATTATTCGAATGCTTAACAAAAAGTGTAGAATCGGCTTCTCCCATTTTAAAATTCAAATCCAAAAGAAAGTTCTTTAGGCGATCATACCAAGCTCGAGGATCTTGTCTCAAACCGTAAAGCGCTTTCTTTAGTTTAAAAACATGATTTGGAAATTTTTCATTAATAAAACCCAGAGGTTGAGAAACATAAACTTCCTGAACAACATCTCCATTTAAAAATGCACTTTTAACATCCATTTGAAATAATTTAAAATCCTTATGGCATGCAAAAGACAATAATAATCTAATTGATTCTAATCTAGCTACCGAAGTGAATGATTCTTCGAAATCAATACCTTCCTCTTGACGGTAGCCTTGAGCAACTAACCGAGCTTTGTTCCGGACGACGACTTGGTTTTCGTCGGTTTTGTTCTTGAAGATCCACTTTGTCCCTATGACGGTGTGGTTCTTCGATGGCAATGGAACAAGCTCCCAAACTTCATTCCTCTCGAATTGAATGAGGTCCTCCTCCATGGCTAAGATCCAAGCGCTATCTTCGCATGCTTCATTAACATTCTTTGGCTCTATCGAGGAGGCAAAGGCACAATGAGCGAAGTAGTTCACTTGTGATCTCGTCTTGACACTATCATGGATATTGCCAATGACTTGCTCATGAGGATGGTCACGAACGGTATGAAGCCGTTTGGGAATACCTTGGTCACTAGGAACATTCTCAACAACTTCATTAGATGGGTTAGTCTCAATAGAATCAATAGAATCATTAGACTTAGAATTATCAAACGAATCATATAAAACATCCATAGAATCATTATCATTTGAAATTCTAGTTGGAACAAATCCTTCATTAAATGAGACATGAAGCGATTCCTCGATCGTTGAGGTTCGTTTGTTGAATATCCGGTAGGCTTTGCTACGCGAAGAATATCCAACAAAAATCCCCTCATCGGATCTTGGATCGAATTTGTCTAAACTACCATACGCGTTTTTAATAAAACATTTCGAACCAAAAAGACGAAAATGTTTAACTTGAGGCAACCTACCAAACAACAATTCATAACAAGTTTGTTTAGTGCCGGGCCTCAAAAGTATTCTATTAAACACATAGCAAGCGGTGTGTACCGCTTCTACCCAAAATTGATGGCCAAGTTGGCTATCATCAAGCATAGTGCGAGCACACTCCACTAGCGTCCTATTCTTTCTCTCAACAACACCATTTTGAGGAGGTGCGCGAGGGAAAGAGAAGGTGTGTGTAATACCAACTTCATCACAAAATGTCTCAAAAGACTCATTCTCAAATTCACCTCCATGATCACTACGAATAGTGACAATGGTGGTTCCTAAGAGATTTTGTACTTTCTTAACAAAAATTGTGAAGTTTTCAAAAGCTTCATTTTTATTACACAATGAAAATACCCATGTAAATCTCGAATAATCATCTACGATGACAAGTCCATATCTTGCATTTCCTAAGGAAGCAACTCTAGTTGGCCCAAATAAGTCTAGATGTAATAGCTCTAGTGGCCGTTTAGTAGAAATGCTTTTCTTAGGTTTAAATGAAGATTTAGGAAGCTTGCCATGTTGACAACAATCACAGAAAATTTTCTTTTCAAAAACGAGCTTCGGAAAACCTTTAATGGAATTTAATTTTGAAAGCTTATAAAGTGTTCCAAAGTTCACATATCCAAAGCGTCGATGCCATAAGTGTTGTTCACTTGTGTTGGCAACGAGACATTGTTCATAGGACTTAGGAAGATCCAAAATATAAATATCTTTATGACGAGTGCCGGAAAATAATAAATTATTATTATCACTCAAAATATTACACAATCCTTTCGCAAAGCTTGTTGAATATTGGACTCCCCGGATTTGGTTTTGGATGATGAGCAAACATAAATAATTCATGATCTAACAATTTGTGAGCGCAGTATTGGAGATCGTCGCCAATTTCACGTGAACATTCAAAGCGACATCTCAACACTTTCCAAAGCTCAGTTTCATGCATAAAGCTTCGTTGAAGCTCTTGCGACGCTTTGGAAGTAATGAAGATTCAATCGAAGCTCTCAAAGACCGTTTATTAAGGTTTTATTTATAGTCTTTTAGTTTCGATTGATAGAATGTTAAGCCTTGAGTATATCTTACGTTTCTATCTTCATTACGCTCATTTCGTAGCTCTAGGATTCTTGCACAAGTTCACTCTAACTTCCTCGAAGCGTCGCGCTTCGATTCGGACTTTGTTGTGCATGTTAGTTGGTACAAGAACAAGTACTGACCGACTAGATGGTGATCTAGTCGGTCGGCCACTGTTCTTGGACCGACTAGTTTCTGTCAGTTAATTCTTAGCTCTTTACTGTTTACAGTTAGTCGGTCTATGTTGACTCACCGACCGACTAGTTTGTGAACTAGTCGGTCAGTGATGCTTCTTTGACCGACTAGTTGAGACTGACTGTTCACTCTAAAATTCTCCTAAGCTACTGTTTACCGTTAGTCGGTCTAAGAACGTTTGATGACCGACTAGTTGACAATCTAGTCGGTCAACTTTTGTTCTTGGACCGACTAAGTCAACTTGCCTTCAGACTATGTTGTTTTGCCTCTTAGTCGGTCTACGTTCATTGGATGACCGACTAGTTGTGAAACTAGTCGGTCAGACAGTGTTCTTGGACCGACTAGTTTTCTAGGTCTGAAATTCTATCTCTTCTTAGATCTGCTCTTAGTCGGTCCATGCTTTGTGACTGACCGACTAGTTGATGAACTAGTCGGTCAGTGAGTGTTCTTTGACCGACTAGATCTCACAGATTTCTTTCCGTTGGAGATTGACCTAACTTGTTTTTATGGGACCCTATAAATACGAACCTAGGTCATTTCTATCTTCAATAGAGCTGTCATTAAGAGATTCATTGAGTTCTAAAGAGATAGCTATTCTCCCTCAAATCTAAAGCTCTCTTCCTCACAAGAAACCCATTCTCTCTCATTTCTAGATCTAGAGAGAAGCTTGTTCTTGGTGAGCTCTTCAAGCTATTGCTTGATTCAAGTTTCCAAATCTTCCCTAGGCACCCATTGCTGCTCATTTCCTTGGTGCTAGGGTTTGGTAACTTCATCTTCCTCAAATCCTTCATTCCACCTTTTGGGTAAGAAAAACTCAAGGTATAGGATTTTGTGGTAAGAGTATTTATTTCATATTAAACTCTTTTATATTGCTTATTGGCTCTCTCGGTTGTGAGAGAAGTTTGTGATCCCGGGTTGTGGGATTCACTTTGCCATTGCATGTATGATTTGATCTTGTGAAGGTTTTTCACAAGATATTCATAGTGGAAATCTTGAGTTAGGGTTTCTAACTCAAGTATCCGGAAGGGATCCGGGTGGTTGTGACGTAGGATCACCGGGAACAAGTCGGGGAGACTTGGGTGGATCCGAACCCATTAACTTCATTTGTTAGCATTGTTAATTTCATTGTTGTCATTCAATTTAAGCTTCCGCAAATTGACTTGGTAGTTGTGTGCAATTTAATTTGGAATAATACGCCTTATTATTTTAAAGTACTATTCACCCCCCCCTCTAGTACTTGTGCAGTAGCTGGTAGGGCATTACATTTGGTATCAAAGCCAGATACTCAGCTATGTCTGCCAACGACAACAAGACCGTGCCTCCACCTTCCAACTACGACACCTTCAGGAACCGTGAAGGAGCGTCATCGGTGATGGAAGGACATTCCTCTACAAGGCCTCCATTCTTCAACGGTACCAACTACGGGTACTGGAAATGCCGGATGGAAACCTTCCTCCGAAGTGCATCTTTATGGAGGACTACAATGAAGGAGTACAACGAGCCCGAAGAAGAAGATTTTGAGAAATGGACTACCGCGGAGGTCGTCGCGGAGGTAAGCAATGCCAAGGCAATGAACGCCTTGCAATGCGCATTGGAGCCCGAGGATTTCAATAAGATATGCACATGTAAGAGTGCATATCAAATTTGGAACTCTCTCCTCATACTACATGAAGGGACGAGTCGGGTAAGAGACTCTAAACTCGTTGTCGTAACCAAAGATTACGAAATGTTTCACATGCAACAGGGCGAGAAGATGAAAGAATATTACGCTCGCTTCGTTGACATAATAAACGAGTTAGAGGCCCTCGGCAAGATCTACACTCAAAAGGAGAAGTGCTTAAAGCTTATTGAAGGACTTCCCTCTTCTTGGGAAAAACGTACCTTCGCCATCGAGGAAGGTAATGACATGAACAAATATACCGTAGTTCAACTAATGGGTACTTTGATGTCATACGAGGTACGCAAAGATAGCAAGGTGAAGCTACAAGAAAAGATGAAGTCATATTTGAACCTAGATGCGCCTAAGAAAAAGGCGATTGCATTCAAGGCGGCTTCATCCACATCTTCCGATGATGAAGACTCGGAAAACGAGTTGGACTTGGAGTCCATGGCACTCATGGCCAAGAAGTTCAACCGTTTCTTCCGGAAAGGTAACTTCAAGACCAAAGGTAAATTTGGTTCTTCTAACGCCTCTTCCTCTCCTTTGTGTTTCAAGTGCAATAAGCCAGGACACATGAAAGCGGAGTGTCCTCTCAACAAACAAAAGGAGAAGTGGAAGGCGCCAAAATTCGATAAGTCCAAGAAATACAAGAAGGGGTACAAGAAAGGACTTGTCGGAGCAACATTCACCGACTCCGAGGATTCCTCAAGCGGAGAGTCGGATGATGAGAAAGTGGAGCAAGCACATATGTGCTTCATGGCAAGAGAGGAGAACGATCAAGGATCCTCCTCTTCCGATGATAGTAATGACGAAAGCGATGAGGTAACGATGGATGATCTTAGAAATGCTAACTCTCAACTTTGGTCAAAATACACTAAGTTAGTAAATAGATATACTAAGGTAAAAGATGACCTAGCTAGCATTCAAACATCGCCTAAGAATATCATCACCAACAACGACACCGTTGTTGAAGAGTTAAGAAATGAGATTGTGAATCTCAAATCTAAACTTGAACATGTTAGCATTGAGGATGCGGAAGAACATGAGGTAGCGGATTTAACTTCTCAAAACTCGACTTTGAGTATTGAGAACGAGAATCTTAAATCTCGTGTTTATGTGCTCACATCGCAAATATCCGCTTTGGATACTTCTTTGCGCTCTCTCAAAGAGAAATATGAGGACACATTGGGCCGAATCAACAAATTCAACAAGGGTAAGGGCCATTTGGATAATATTCTAAAAGATTTACTTCCGGCCAAACACCACATTGGCTTGGGGTATATGATGGGAAATTCATCCAAGTCGGTCACTACTTTTGTTAGGCCAACTTCCGAAGCCTCAACGAGTGGGAGCAAACACTCTATTGGTAGTTCATCTACCAATGGTGCTTCCACCTCGTCCACACCCTCTTTCGGAAAGAAACCCACTTTGGGTGGACCTCCAAAGAAGGGGCATGCCTACATGTACACTAATAACATGCCACGTAGGAACACACGTCCTACTCCACCGTCTCACACTTATGATGATTTTTATGCAACACATTCCTGGGCACGTGCACACCAAGTGAGACACCCTCACGCACGTGTTTCCACACATGCATATGTACACCCACCTCATCATATGAATAATTCTTTTCGTGCACCATTCCATCATGTCCCGTATGCCTATCCACAACATGCATCACGTAGAAATCAACGTAGCATGCATGCACCCAATAGGATGATGGCTCCCAAAATTTTCACTATTTGGAGCCCAAAGGACACAAGCATGGACGAAAAACAAATGTACATGAATGCTTATTTTTCGGATGTTGTGCATAGTAAGAATTATGTGGGGAAGTCTAAGTCCACTTGGACTTGGCTTCCAAAGGTCTAATCCCTTGGACCCAATGACCTTGGGTACCATGATATGAAAGTGTCTATCTTTAGGTACTCAAGGAAAAGAAAAAGAAAAGGAGCATCAAATTTAAATTTAGCTCCAAAGGGAATTGGATACTCGATAGCGGGTGCTCCAAACACATGACGGGTGACGCTCGTTTGCTCTCCGGAGTGGTTCCCATTGCGAATGGAAACCGCGTCGTATTTGGAGGCAACGAGAGCGGAACCATCATAGGTGTTGGTAAAGTCGGTAACCCTTCTAAACCATTAATTAGTGACGTTTATCTTGTTAGTGGTTTAAATCATAATCTTATTTCAATAAGTCAACTTTGTGACAAAGGTTACAAAGTTAGCTTTGCGAAAGGATTGTGTCACATTTTAAGAAAGGATAATGAAAAATTATTATTTTCCGGAACTCGTCGTAAAGACATCTATATTTTGGATCTTCCGAAGTCATATGAACAATGTCTCGTTGCCAACACAAGTGAACAACACTTATGGCATCGACGCTTTGGACATGTGAACTTTGGAACACTATATAAGCTTTCAAAATTGAATTCTATTAAAGGTTTTCCGAAGCTTGTTTTTGAAAAGAAAAGTTTTTGTGATTGTTGTCAACGCGGCAAGCTTCCTAAATCTTCATTTAAACCTAAGAAAAGCATCTCTACTAAACGGCCACTAGAGCTATTACATCTAGATTTATTTGGGCCAACTAGAGTAGCTTCCTTAGGAAATGCAAGGTACGGACTTGTCATCGTAGATGACTATTCAAGATTTACTTGGGTATTTTCATTGTGTAATAAAAATGAAGCTTTTGAAAACTTCACAATTTTTGTTAAGAAAGTACAAAATCTCTTAGGAACCACCATTGTCACTATTCGTAGTGATCATGGAGGTGAATTTGAGAATGAGTCTTTTGAGACATTTTGTGATGAAGTTGGTATTACTCACACCTTCTCTTTCCCTCGTGCACCTCCTCAAAATGGTGTAGTTGAGAGAAAGAATAGGACGCTAGTGGAGTGTGCTCGCACTATGCTTGATGATAGCCAACTTGGCCATCAATTTTGGGCAGAAGCGGTACACACCGCTTGCTATGTGTTTAATAGAATACTTTTGAGGCCCGGCACTAAACAAACTTGTTATGAATTGTTGTTTGGTAGGTTGCCTCAAGTTAAACATTTTCGTGTTTTTGGTTCGAAATGTTTTATTAAGAACACATATGGTAGTTTGGACAAATTCGATCCGAGATCCGATGAGGGGATTTTTGTTGGATATTCTACGCGTAGCAAAGCCTACCGGATATTCAACAAACGAACCTCAACGATCGAGGAATCGCTTCATGTCTCATTTAATGAAGGATTTGTTCCAACTAGAATTTCAAATGATAATGATTCTATGGATGTTTTATGTGATTCGTTTGAAAATTCTAAGTCTAATGATTCTATTGATTCTATTGAGACTAACCCAACTAATGAAGTTGTTGAGAATGTTCCAAGTGATCAAGGTATTCCCAAACGGCTTCATTCGGTTCGTGACCATCCCCATGAGCAAGTCATTGGCAATATCTATGATAGTGTCAAGACGAGATCCCAAGTTCACCGCTTCGCAAATTGTGCCTTTGCCTCATCGATAGAGCCAAAGAATATTAATGAAGCATGCGAAGATAGCGCTTGGATCTTAGCCATGGAGGAGGAGCTCATTCAATTCGAGAGGAATGAAGTTTGGGAGCTTGTTCCATTGCCATCGAAGAACCACACCGTCATAGGGACAAAGTGGATCTTCAAGAACAAAACCGATGAAAACCAAGTCGTCGTCCGGAACAAAGCTCGGTTAGTAGCTCAAGGCTATCGTCAAGAGGAAGGTATCGATTTCGAAGAATCTTTCGCTCCGGTAGCTAGATTAGAATCAATTAGATTACTTTTGTCTTTTGCATGCCATAAGAATTTTAAATTATTTCAAATGGATGTTAAAAGTGCATTTTTAAACGGAGATGTCGTTGAGGAAGTTTACGTTTCTCAACCTCCGGGCTTCGTAAATGAAAAATTTCCAAATCACGTTTTTAAACTAAAGAAAGCTCTTTATGGTTTGAGACAAGCTCCTCGAGCTTGGTATGATCGCCTAAAGAATTTTCTTTTGGATTTGAATTTTAAAATGGGCGAAGCCGATTCAACACTTTTTATTAAGCATGCGAATAATGATATTTTATTAGTTCAAATATATGTTGATGATATCATTTTCGGTGCTACTAACTTCGCTCTTTGCGAAGAGTTTTCTAATGTGATGAAGGAACAATTTGAGATGAGCCACATGGGCGAACTCAAATATTTCTTAGGTCTCCAAATTCGCCAAATGAACGATGCAATCTTCATCCACCAAACGAAGTACACGGTGGAGTTGCTAAAGCGATTTGGAATGGAGAATGCCTCCGGGAAAAAGACTCCAATGAGCACGACTACGCATCTTGACAAGGATACGGGCGGTAAGGATGTAGACATTCGTCTATATCGAGGTATGATAGGTAGTTTGCTTTATCTTACCGCAAGTAGGCCCGATATTATGTTTGCCGTATGTATATGTGCTCGTTATCAGTCTCAACCTAAGGAGTCTCACTTAGTAGCGGTAAAGCGTATTTTTCGCTATCTAAGTTACACATTAGATTTTGGATTACTTTATCCGAGATCTAGCACATATGAGTTAGTCTCATATAGTGACGCTGATTATGCGGGATGCAAATCCGACAGGAAAAGTACTAGTGGCACTTGCCATTTTATAGGAAATTCTCTTGTCTCTTGGTTTTCCAAGAAGCAAAATTCCGTATCACTTTCAACCACCGAGGCGGAATATATTGCCGCCGGTGCCGCGTGTGCTCAAGTTCTTTGTATGAGACACACACTTAAAGACTTTGGTATAAATTGTGATACTTGCCCTATCATGGTTGACAACCAAAGTGCAATATGTCTTTCCAAGAACCCGGTACATCATTCCCGTTTGAAACACATAGATGTCCGACACCACTTTTTAGATGATCATGTTGCTAAAAAGGACATCATTCTAGTGTACGTTGAAACCCAAAAGCAAATCACCGATATTTTCACGAAACCCCTCAAGGAGGACTCCTTTGTGCAGTTGCGTCGAGAATTGGGGATTATGGGTGAATCCGAGATATAGGATTCATGTTTCATTCAATAATTTTGCATGCTATTATTTTTGGCAATATCTCATTCATGCTAGAATTATTGGATTTTTCGGGAATTTTATGTGATATCTTGATCTTTCGTTCGATTTGTGCGTAATCGTCAAATTTCTGTTTTTCGATGATTAATGGGGTAGTTTCGATGTTTATTGAGAGTTTTGAGATTTATCGTCCAAGCGTATTATGGAGAGAACTTGATTTTCAAGTTTTTGACTCTTTAGTCGGTTCATGTTCAGTGACCGACCGACTAGATTGAGATCTAGTCGGTCAGTACTTGAACGCAGACCGACTAAATCTTGTCAGTAATTCTTGGATTCAGCCACTGTTTGCAACTAGTCGGTTCAAGCTCATTGACCGACCGACTAGATCGTGATCTAGTCGGTCAGTGCTTGAACTGTGACCGACTAGTTGTGCCAGGGGCTGTTTGGTCTTTTGCGAAATCGACCGACTTAAACTCAGTTTAGTCGATCGATTTTCATTCTAATCGATCGAAATCTCTTCTCTCTCCGCTCAAAACCCCGACCTCCCTCGAGACCCTTCGTCTTCCGGCCACTTTCCGACCATTCCAGCCGTCGCCGTCCGCCGATCTCCGACCTAGGGTATCCTCTCTTCCTCCCTCTCCTATCTAGGGTTCGGTTTCAGCTCTAGGGTTAGGTTTTCCAGTTGATTTCATCTCCTAGGGTTTCGATTAGGGTTTTCTAATTTCGGCTAGGATCTCTTCTTTCCAATCTCGTGTGTCGTGTTGTGCCGAGAATATGGCAAGAACACGCATTCCGATCACTCCCTCTAGCCCCTCTCCGATGACCGTTGATCCAATCTCTTCGGATCCCGAGCATCCAACCCCTCCGAAGCGTAGAGCCAAGACCACCCTTCCTTCGTCGTCTTCGCCTCCTCTCAAGAAGAAGAGGGCGACGACCGCTCAACCTAGAGGTCAACCGAAACCCAAACCCAAGCCTAAGCCCAAGGCCAAAATTCTTGCTTCTCAATCTTCGTTCCATACTCCTACCGATTCCGATACGGAGTATAACCCCGAGACCGAGACTCATAGGGAACCCACTCCTCCTATTCATCCCGAGTCTAGCACCCACCCTCGTACGTCTACCCGTAAGCCTAAGGGAAAGGGTCCGATGCCGGTGGGCGGTGTCGATATTTCCTTATGTCGCGATGACCCTTTGTGTCTCGCGGCATATAACCGTATCGAACATTGCCCGCTGCTTCTGGAGCATTTCGTCCAGTTTAGCGACTTCATAGGGTTAGCTGATCTTCTGTCGTCGTCGGGTCTTCTCGATTACCTTCGATATGACCCGAAGGCGAATCCTCACCCCTACCCTAGATTAGTGAAGCTTTTCTATGCTAATAGGATCCAGGGTCAGTACGATCAGACCCACTCTGTTGAGACGACCGTTTTGGGGACTCCTATAGTCCTCACTGCGGAAATCTTAGGAGAGATTTTGGGTATCTCTTCGTCTGGCCTTCTTCCTTCTGATATCTCGGTAGATGATATTTCTTCTCTTGATCAGACCATCCTTTCAGAGATTTTCCATCAGATTCCTTCTGCCATGATTGGCGTGCCTTCTAAATCTTTCAAGCCAAATGCATGGGTCCTAAATCTGATTCTGAAGTCGTGCTTGCTTCCCAAGTACGGCTCCTCTTCTTTACCATCCCAGCCATTTTTGAAGCTCATCTATGCGATCTTCATGGGGAGCTCGATTAATTGGGCTCGAATTATACTCGATAAGATTGACTCTTTCGAGTGTATTCGAAAGTCCAATAAATCGGCTCATATCCCATTTCCTTGCATGTTGACCCTCGTGTTTCGTCATTTTCGTGTCACATTGCCTCGTGACGATGAGCGTCCCCTTGGTCCTCCCCTGAATGCGACGGCCGTCAAGAAATCTCTTGCGGCGCTTCGTCACGTTCAGAGGATGACACCTTCTGCGTCTATCCCTGCCTCTGCCAGTGCCTCTTCTACTCCCGTTGCCACCCTTGATGATGTCCTACGGATACTTCGTCGTCACGAGTCCCGCTTGGCTCGTACCGAGGAGGTAGTCTGCCGTATGGCTCGTCGGATGGGTGTTGAGCTTCCTCCTTCCGTGTCTGAGGATGAGGAGTTTGATGAGATGGCTGAGGAGGACATTGAGGAGCTCTGTCGTGCTTCGACTCGTGCCCCCGAGGGCACTTCTGCTGGTACTGCTGCTGCTGGTACTTCCACTTCTGCTCCTGGAGTTGCCACCTCTTCCGGTGTTCCAGAGCCATCTGCTGCAGCTCTTCAGCCTTCTGAGCCTGCTGCTGACCCAGTTTCCGAGCCTGCTCATGTATCTGCTGCTGCTGCTTCTGTCGAGACTCATGCTGCTGTTGAGCCTGTTGCTGAGATCTCGACTCCTGCCCCGTCGATTCCATCTGTTGAGACACCTCTTCTCCCTGCAGAGCCTGAGTCCACTCCGTCGACTGGACCCACGGACGCTGCAGATCCAGCCTCCTCGTGATCGTTGTTCCGAGGACTCTCCATATACGCTTTGGATGATATATTCTAGTGAGAGTGTCTTGGGTTAGGATGGGGTTGAGAGATGCTTTGATGTATTTTTTTTGTGCTTTCTGGTTGTCGGTGTTGGATTTTATGATGATGATGATGTATTTCTTTTTGATGATATGTAGCGCTTGATATGATGTATCTCATATATTCGATGTGATATTTTTTGGATGTACTCATGTTGTCTATATATATATATATGTTCATCATCGTTCACTTTATCTTTTATTCATCGTGCAAATTTTAATATTCGTTGAATATATTTGAAATGTGATATCGAATCGACGCATAAAAAGTTGGTTAAATGGATATAAATTCTGTAATTTTATAGAATTGTTCTCCGTGCACAAAATTAACCAAGAAAATTGAATATTGAAGAGTATGTTTCTTTATTCAAGAAATGAATAATGATTTGGTGTTTTTGATGATTTTGATTTTTTTTTATAATGGAAAATTTGGCACACCTTGTTTTGATTTCCACAATTTTTCCCTTGGTGTCAAGTTGGTCCATTGCCTTTGTCTACGACTCCCGATGTTGGATTTTACATTTCCTAATTGTTGTCGTTGTATGCCCCCCATTTTTGGGATAATGCCAAAGGGGGAGAGATAATGATAATAAATAGCGCAAATGAAAATTTAACTCAATTTCCAAGAATCTAGTTTGATATGCTAGATTCAGGGGGAGTTAAGATACATATAAGGATTTTCAAAATCCGATATTTCAAAAATCAATTCACTTTATTTATCTTACTCGTCTGCTTGATGCAATTCATTTATATTCATTTTGGAATTAACGTGTCATCAATGCAGGGGGAGTAAGTATTTTACATTTGAATTATTATCTTTGATTATTATTTATGTTGGTTTGTCATCACCAAAAAGGGGGAGAATGTTGAATATTGGACTCCCCGGATTTGGTTTTGGATGATGAGCAAACATAAATAATTCATGATCTAACAATTTGTGAGCGCAGTATTGGAGATCGTCGCCAATTTCACGTGAACATTCAAAGCAACATCTCAACACTTTCCAAAGCTCAGTTTCATGCATAAAGCTTCGTTGAAGCTCTTGCGACGCTTTGGAAGTAATGAAGATTCAATCGAAGCTCTCAAAGACCGTTTATTAAGGTTTTATTTATAGTCTTTTAGTTTCGATTGATAGAATGTTAAGCCTTGAGTATATCTTACGTTTCTATCTTCATTACGCTCATTTCGTAGCTCTAGGATTCTTGCACAAGTTCACTCTAACTTCCTCGAAGCGTCGCGCTTCGATTCGGACTTTGTTGTGCATGTTAGTTGGTACAAGAACAAGTACTGACCGACTAGATGGTGATCTAGTCGGTCGGCCACTGTTCTTGGACCGACTAGTTTCTGTCAGTTAATTCTTAGCTCTTTACTGTTTACAGTTAGTCGGTCTATGTTGACTCACCGACCGACTAGTTTGTGAACTAGTCGGTCAGTGATGCTTCTTTGACCGACTAGTTGAGACTGACTGTTCACTCTAAAATTCTCCTAAGCTACTGTTTACCGTTAGTCGGTCTAAGAACGTTTGATGACCGACTAGTTGACAATCTAGTCGGTCAACTTTTGTTCTTGGACCGACTAAGTCAACTTGCCTTCAGACTATGTTGTTTTGCCTCTTAGTCGGTCTACGTTCATTGGATGACCGACTAGTTGTGAAACTAGTCGGTCAGACAGTGTTCTTGGACCGACTAGTTTTCTAGGTCTGAAATTCTATCTCTTCTTAGATCTGCTCTTAGTCGGTCCATGCTTTGTGACTGACCGACTAGTTGATGAACTAGTCGGTCAGTGAGTGTTCTTTGACCGACTAGATCTCACAGATTTCTTTCCGTTGGAGATTGACCTAACTTGTTTTTATGGGACCCTATAAATACGAACCTAGGTCATTTCTATCTTCAATAGAGCTGTCATTAAGAGATTCATTGAGTTCTAAAGAGATAGCTATTCTCCCTCAAATCTAAAGCTCTCTTCCTCACAAGAAACCCATTCTCTCTCATTTCTAGATCTAGAGAGAAGCTTGTTCTTGGTGAGCTCTTCAAGCTATTGCTTGATTCAAGTTTCCAAATCTTCCCTAGGCACCCATTGCTGCTCATTTCCTTGGTGCTAGGGTTTGGTAACTTCATCTTCCTCAAATCCTTCATTCCACCTTTTGGGTAAGAAAAACTCAAGGTATAGGATTTTGTGGTAAGAGTATTTATTTCATATTAAACTCTTTTATATTGCTTATTGGCTCTCTCGGTTGTGAGAGAAGTTTGTGATCCCGGGTTGTGGGATTCACTTTGCCATTGCATGTATGATTTGATCTTGTGAAGGTTTTTCACAAGATATTCATAGTGGAAATCTTGAGTTAGGGTTTCTAACTCAAGTATCCGGAAGGGATCCGGGTGGTTGTGACGTAGGATCACCGGGAACAAGTCGGGGAGACTTGGGTGGATCCGAACCCATTAACTTCATTTGTTAGCATTGTTAATTTCATTGTTGTCATTCAATTTAAGCTTCCGCAAATTGACTTGGTAGTTGTGTGCAATTTAATTTGGAATAATACGCCTTATTATTTTAAAGTACTATTCACCCCCCCCTCTAGTACTTGTGCAGTAGCTGGTAGGGCATTACATTTGGTATCAAAGCCAGATACTCAGCTATGTCTGCCAACGACAATAAGACCGTGCCTCCACCTTCCAACTACGACACCTTCAGGAACCGTGAAGGAGCGTCATCGGTGATGGAAGGACATTCCTCTACAAGGCCTCCATTCTTCAACGGTACCAACTACGGGTACTGGAAATGCCGGATGGAAACCTTCCTCCGAAGTGCATCTTTATGGAGGACTACAATGAAGGAGTACAACGAGCCCGAAGAAGAAGATTTTGAGAAATGGACTACCGCGGAGGTCGTCGCGGAGGTAAGCAATGCCAAGGCAATGAACGCCTTGCAATGCGCATTGGAGCCCGAGGATTTCAATAAGATATGCACATGTAAGAGTGCATATCAAATTTGGAACTCTCTCCTCATACTACATGAAGGGACGAGTCGGGTAAGAGACTCTAAACTCGTTGTCGTAACCAAAGATTACGAAATGTTTCACATGCAACAGGGTGAGAAGATGAAAGAATATTACGCTCGCTTCGTTGACATAATAAACGAGTTAGAGGCCCTCGGCAAGATCTACACTCAAAAGGAGAAGTGCTTAAAGCTTATTGAAGGACTTCCCTCTTCTTGGGAAAAACGTACCTTCGCCATCGAGGAAGGTAATGACATGAACAAATATACCGTAGTTCAACTAATGGGTACTTTGATGTCATACGAGGTACGCAAAGATAGCAAGGTGAAGCTACAAGAAAAGATGAAGTCATATTTGAACCTAGATGCGCCTAAGAAAAAGGCGATTGCATTCAAGGCGGCTTCATCCACATCTTCCGATGATGAAGACTCGGAAAACGAGTTGGACTTGGAGTCCATGGCACTCATGGCCAAGAAGTTCAACCGTTTCTTCCGGAAAGGTAACTTCAAGACCAAAGGTAAATTTGGTTCTTCTAACGCCTCTTCCTCTCCTTTGTGTTTCAAGTGCAATAAGCCAGGACACATGAAAGCGGAGTGTCCTCTCAACAAACAAAAGGAGAAGTGGAAGGCGCCAAAATTCGATAAGTCCAAGAAATACAAGAAGGGGTACAAGAAAGGACTTGTCGGAGCAACATTCACCGACTCCGAGGATTCCTCAAGCGGAGAGTCGGATGATGAGAAAGTGGAGCAAGCACATATGTGCTTCATGGCAAGAGAGGAGAACGATCAAGGATCCTCCTCTTCCGATGATAGTAATGACGAAAGCGATGAGGTAACGATGGATGATCTTAGAAATGCTAACTCTCAACTTTGGTCAAAATACACTAAGTTAGTAAATAGATATACTAAGGTAAAAGATGACCTAGCTAGCATTCAAACATCGCCTAAGAATATCATCACCAACAACGACACCGTTGTTGAAGAGTTAAGAAATGAGATTGTGAATCTCAAATCTAAACTTGAACATGTTAGCATTGAGGATGCGGAAGAACATGAGGTAGCGGATTTAACTTCTCAAAACTCGACTTTGAGTATTGAGAACGAGAATCTTAAATCTCGTGTTTATGTGCTCACATCGCAAATATCCGCTTTGGATACTTCTTTGCGCTCTCTCAAAGAGAAATATGAGGACACATTGGGCCGAATCAACAAATTCAACAAGGGTAAGGGCCATTTGGATAATATTCTAAAAGATTTACTTCCGGCCAAACACCACATTGGCTTGGGGTATATGATGGGAAATTCATCCAAGTCGGTCACTACTTTTGTTAGGCCAACTTCCGAAGCCTCAACGAGTGGGAGCAAACACTCTATTGGTAGTTCATCTACCAATGGTGCTTCCACCTCGTCCACACCCTCTTTCGGAAAGAAACCCACTTTGGGTGGACCTCCAAAGAAGGGGCATGCCTACATGTACACTAATAACATGCCACGTAGGAACACCCGTCCTACTCCACCGTCTCACACTTATGATGATTTTTATGCAACACATTCCCGGGCACGTGCACACCAAGTGAGACACCCTCACGCACGTGTTTCCACACATGCATATGTACACCCACCTCATCATATGAATAATTCTTTTCGTGCACCATTCCATCATGTCCCGTATGCCTATCCACAACATGCATCACGTAGAAATCAACGTAGCATGCATGCACCCAATAGGATGATGGCTCCCAAAATTTTCACTATTTGGAGCCCAAAGGACACAAGCATGGACGAAAAACAAATGTACATGAATGCTTATTTTTCGGATGTTGTGCATAGTAAGAATTATGTGGGGAAGTCTAAGTCCACTTGGACTTGGCTTCCAAAGGTCTAATCCCTTGGACCCAATGACCTTGGGTACCATGATATGAAAGTGTCTATCTTTAGGTACTCAAGGAAAAGAAAAAGAAAAGGAGCATCAAATTTAAATTTAGCTCCAAATGGAATTGGATACTCGATAGCGGGTGCTCCAAACACATGTTGAGAGGACACTCCGCTTTTGCTTGTTGAGAGGACACTCCGCTTTCATGTGTCCTGGTTTATTGCACTTGAAACACAAAGGAGAGGAAGAGGTGTTAGAAGAACCAAATTTAGCTTTGTTCTTATAGTTACCTTTTCGGAAGAAACGGTTGAACTTCTTGGCCATGAGTGCCATGGACTCCAAGTCCAACTCGTTTTCTGAGTCTTCATCATCGGTTGAGGTGGATGTGGATGGAGCGGCCTTAAAAGCAATAGCCTTCTTCTTTGGCTCGTCTTGCTTTAGGTAGGACTTCATCTTTTCCTGCAATTTTAGCTTGCTATCCTTGCGTACCTCGTATGACATTAAAGTACCCATTAGTTGAACTACGGTGTACTTATTCATATCATTACCTTTCTCAATGGCGAAGGTACGCTTTTCCCAAGAAGAAGGAAGTCCTTCGATAAGCTTCGAACACTTCTCTTTTTGGGTGTAGGTTTTACCGAGAGCCTCCAACTCGTTTATGATATCGACGAAGCGAGCGTAATACTCCTTCATCTTCTCGCCCTGTTGCATATGAAACATTTCGTAATCTTTGTTAACAACTACGAGTTAGAGTCTCTTACCTTACTCGTCCCTTCATGTAGTATGAGGAGGGAGTTCCAAATTTGATATGCACTCTTACATGTGCATATCTTATTGAAGTCCTCGGGCTCCAATGCGCATTGCAAGGCGTTCATTGCCTTGGCATTGCTTACCTCCGCGGCGACCTCTGCGGTTGTCCATTTCTCAAAGTCTTCTTCGGCGGGCTCGACGTATTCCTTCATCGTGGTCCTCCATAGAGATGCACTGCGGAGGAAAGTTTCCATCCGGCATTTCCAGTACCCGTAGTTGGTACCGTTGAAGAATAGAGGCCTCGTTGAGGAATGTCCTTCCATTACCGAAGACGCTCCTTCACGGTCCTTCCATTACCAAATGTAATGCCCTACAAGCTACTGCACAAGTACTAGAGGGGGGGTGAATAGTACTTTAAAAATAACGAGGAGTATAATTCCTAATTATAGTGCAAACAACTACCAAATCAATTTGCGGAAGCTTAAATTGAAGACAACAACAAAATTAACAATGCAAACAAGAGATGTTACTGGGTTCGGATCCACCCAAGTCTCTCCGACTTGTTCCCGGTGATCCTACGTCCCAACCACCCGGATCCCCTCCGGATACTTGAGTTAGAAACCCTAACTCAAGATTTCCACTATGAAATACTTGTGAAAAACCTCCATAAGTCAAATCATACAAAATGTAATTTGTGACTCCCACAACCCGGGATCACAACCACACTCTCACAACCGAGAGTGAACCTTACAATTCAAATATGAAATGAAATAAGAAAACTTCTTACCGACAAAATACCTATGCATTGAGTATTGCTTACGAATTAGGGCAAGGATGATTTTGAGGAAGAAGTGGCACCAAACCCTGGCTCCAAGATGTAGTCAGCGATGGAGAGCTTTGGGGATGTTGGTGACCTAGAATCAAGCACTAGGCTTGGAAGGTTTCACACTCAATGAATCTCTCTTTGGAAGTAAGAGTGAGGAGAGATTATTGAATGGAATGAATGAGCTTTGAATGAGCTTTGAATGATTTCTCTTAATCTCTAAACTTGCAATAATATCAGCCTTAAGTGCAATGAATGCAGCTCAACAAGTATTTATACGATAGAGGAGAGAGAGAAAGAAATTCGAGTCATTAAATGCTCCAACGGCTCTTTTTTGAACCCAACTAGTCGGTGAAAGAACAACCACCGACCGACTAGTTCATCAACTAGTCGGTCGGTCAATTAACGCATACCGACTAATGAGTGAACAGAGAAAAGATCAAAGTACAGACATAAGGAACTAGTCGGTCCAAGAAGAGTAGCTGACCGACTAGTTTCACAACTATTCGGTCGGTTACTCAACTGAGACCGACTAACAGATAAAACTGAAGTCTGAGCTTAAATAGACTTAGTCGGTCCAAGAAAAAATGTTGACCGACTAATTCACCAACTAGTCGGTCGCCAAATGATCTTAGACCGACTAACGATAAACAGTAAGTTAGGTGAAAAATTGGCATGTACAGTAAACTAAACTAGTCGGTCCAAGAAGGAAAGTTGACCGACTAGTGCATTAACTAGTCGGTCGATCAATGAACACAGACCGACTAAAGATAAACAGTAGCTTAGGTTCAAAAGTGCATGTACAGGGAAAGCTCAACTAGTCGGTCACAGAAGCATCACTGACCGACTAGTTCACAAACTAGTCGGTCGGTGAGTCAACTTAGACCGACTAACTGTAAACAGTAAAGAGCTTAGAATTAACTGACTGAAACTAGTCGGTCCAAGAAGCTTTGCCGACCGACTAGATCACCATCTAGTCGGTCAGTTCTTCTTCTTGAACCAACTAACATGCACAAGAAGTCACGAATCGAAGCGCGAAGCTTCGGGAAGGATTGTATGGACTTCTACTAAGATCCTAGAGCTAAGATATGAGCATTATGAAGATTTAAACCGTAAGACCTACTCAAGGCTTAACATTCTACGAAAGAAGCTTAAAGACTATAAATAAAACTTGACGATACCGTCTTCAATAGCTTCAATCGAATCTTCATGACTTCTAAAATGGTCCATAAGCTTCAACGAAGATTTAGGCATACGATCACGTGCTTTGAGAAGTCTTGAGACGTCGTAATTGATAATCATATGAATTTGGCGACGATCTCCATAACTGCGCTCACAAAGTGTTAGTTCACGTTATATTTATGTTTGTTCATCATCCAAAACCAAATCCGGGGAGTCCAATATCCAACATTTTATACCCACGGTACATGTATGGGTGGGTACCTGTTTTTACCTACAGGTAAAACTGGACGGGTATGAATATTATATATCCATACACACGGACACCTGTAACCGGGCATTTTAATATTAATATATTATTTTTATAGAGTAAATTAAATATAAACCCATATTACGTATTTTATAAAAATAATAACTAAACATATATTTATAATTTTACAAACAGTCAATCCCAAAAAATACTAATGTCTCTGATCTGTATTTAGCCGCAACTCCGACGAACTGCCTCCATCGCCCTAGCATTATGCTCTTTCCCAAATATTCCATCACCCGCACCGCTGCAGATGTCGTCCTCACCACTACTGCCGACGGAGACCGAGGATGAACCTCGTAGGCTGTAGCCCCTCTCCATCTCCACTTCTAAAAAACCCCAAATTTGTAAATCGAAAACCCTAACCCAAAAATTCCAACCACTCTACGGATCCACATCATCATCACCTAAGAATTCACACTTGTCTCCCTTCTCCAACCAGTGGCGAAGCCACATAGGGTCCAGGGGGGAGCTGCCCCCCTTAAATTCAAAATAAAAAATTTTATACACCAATCTCCTCAATCTGTCTCTCAGAACCTCGCACGAGATGTGGCAGCAGCATAGAGCATTCAATTGGGTTAGTTACCTAGCAAAAAAACCAAAAGTTTGTGTGTTCTTTGAATAATGATCTTCATAGGGCATTCATGAAGTAATATTCGCATAAAACAACAAATTTGGCGTGGATGTCTTCGACGTGGAACAACAAATCAGTGCAAAAAAATTTAGCGGGCGCCTTCAACGGTGCGGGCACGCAAACTACAAACACATATATTACTTCATGAAGATCATTATTCATTGAAATTTCTATCTATAGATCTTTTTAAATTATTTATTTTATTATTTAATTTATTTGAGGTTAAATACTTTGCCCCCTTTAATGAATTCCTGGCTCCGCCACTGTCTCCAACGAACAGAGATTGCCTCTCTTTAAGGCCTTTGAGCTCACAGACACGAAAAAAGAAGTGGCGTGCAACCTTGAGTAGTATCATCTACAGACAACCAAACTATTTCCTGTCTTCCTTTCTCAAACATCAAGTACATTTCCCTAACACTTTCTTCTTAATTTCTTTTGGCAAAAAATAGAATATTATGATTGATGCTTCCTTTGGTTATTTGGTTGATTTTTGTAACCAAATTAATTTAGGTTTGGTTGTTATTTGATAGATTGGCCATGATATGTAATCAACCATGTTGGAATTGGGGGTTTTAGTTGTTGTTTGGTGATGTTTGGCCATGTAAATTTTCAGCAATGTTATGAAGTGTATTTCTGGGGAAAGACCCCAAACATTTATTTATAGCAGATGTGAGAGGCATACATGGATGAGATACAATAGATACAATCATATTTATTTACAACCACTCTTATCTATTTACAACACTCCCCCTTATCCAGCCATAAGCGTGGACTCTGCCCATGAATACTTCGGGATTCTGAGCACCAAATGAGTCTCACAAAGGGGTGGATACTTCAGTATCCTGAGTTGATGGGATTTGCCTCGTTAAAACCATTGGCTATAGAAAAGCATGTGGGAAAGAACCATAGATAAGGAAAAAAGAGTACAAATTCCCTCTAACTCCCTCTGATCTGTACATGCCTTTAGGCTTTCAGATCTCTTAGGCATTTTTCTTCTCTCCTATTTACAACAATCCGAAAATATACACAAATTACAAATATCACCATCATTAAGCAGCTGCTGAATCCAAAAACTCTGGAGAGGTGTGCTTAGTTTCGTCGCCTCTGATGTGGTCTCTTCAAAAGTGTGGCAAGCATGTGGCATGGTCTTTAGATTATGTGGTCAGCTCCAAAAGACTAGCCTCTGTCCCAGTCGTCCCTAGGATGTGATGTAGCACCAGGCGCACTCAAAACACCATTGGTTTGTTTCTGGAATGGTGAGAATCTCGAAATGATAGGATGATGTTGTTTTCATAGTTTGCTTTGTAGATCTATAGTAGATGACCGTCCCACTATGGGTACACAGTCTATGATTTCTTATTATAGGGGTCAGACCTGTAATCTGCATCTGCACAAGCATGTATGATAATTCTTTATAATGTAAGCCCAAAGCTATCGACCCTTGGAGGAAGCACAGAAGATGCTTAACTCGGGTCTAATGGCACTTTTTAGATGCATTACTATATCTGGCTAATAAATTTACTACAGTTGCAATATCAGGACGCTTGCAGTTAGCCAGAAGTGCTCTGTTTGCACTTAGATAAGGGACTTCAAGACCAAGTATATATTTCCCCTCTCCCATGTGACGGAAGGGGGTTTTATGTATATCCATAGAGAGTACTACCATCGGTATACTTAATGGATGACATTGGTCCTTATTGTAATGTCATTAAAACACTATGTGTGTATGAAGTTTTAACTTAACAAGATTCTATTTATTTATATAAATCTGTGAGCCATGACTTTAATTTATTTTGCTGAGGTCTTTCATTTCATGTTTAATAGTCAGGCTTTAACAGATATTCTGGTTTTATCTTTAGGAGATCCGATGAGATTTAAGTTATTTACAACTATGATCCCAAATCATGTCCTTTGCTCTTTATAAAGATGCAAAGACAACCCTTAGTTGGAATCCTTGCTTTGTGAAGTGATTCTCTTGGTTGTGCAATATTTTATATTATTATTATGTTTCTTTTTCAAAAGAATAGACGTCCCGAAATCTATTCAGGCATTTAAGAAAAAGTGGAATTTATCTTTATCAAGATTTCCATAGATGTATGATGTCACAACATCCATTAGCAGTATATCCAAAATTTCCTTTGCCAAGTCGTAAAGTATTTACAATTTATAACTGGGGGAATCTGATGCATCAGTCATTTAAGTGAGTCTAGTTCATCTTAGTTGTTTTATTTCCCAGTTTCAGCGAAAATCCTTGAGCTATAGGTTGTACATTATATTATATGATTTTGTACGCATACATTTATGTTCTTATTAGTGCAATACTTATTGTGCCCATAGGTTTGACTCATTTTGGTGTCTGGACTTCAGGTCCGAACACTTCACGTTTCATTACCGAGTCGAGCTCATTTTTATTGCATCGTTCCATATTTGGCCAATCTCTACGTCTGCACTTTAGCAACGAAGTATGGAATAATATTATATAATTATCATTGATTTTGTAATGTATGTGGCAATATAATAAATGAATATATTATCGACAATTGTGTTCTTTCTGTCTAATACCTCCCCAGTACATACAACATTTAATTTCATTTCATTTTCTCCCGACATTTCCTTTGTAGTGGATTCCGGGAGGGGTGACAGTATGGACATGAGCTCATTGTCCTGTGATAGTATTGTCTCAAGGACTCTAGGAGTCTTTCTTCTCTTGGATTTTTGTCCTTGGAGCCTGGTGGTCTGTCTCTTTTAAGTTGAGGATCATCCACTTCTGTTGCTGATGGATTACACCCATTCTCGGGGATGTCAATCCTAGCTGGAGTATTTGCAGCAGTGATGTGCAATCTGACAATCTTTTGGTTGTCAGTAAATGAGTCCAGTAACTGGTGAATAGTGTTCTGTATGTGGAGGATCTTCAGGATCTCATCTTCACATTGTTTCGTTATCGGATCATGGTGGGTCATAGTTTTTGTATCCCACGATATAATTTGATTCGCTCCAGATTTTTTAGTATGGGCCCATTTTGGGGACCTCGTCTCATCAAATTGGCATGTAGTACTTCGTTTGGATCTCATCTTCAAGTCATGCCTTAAATGCGTACTCCGTTTGGGGTTCTATGTATCTTATAATTGAGGGTGTTTCAAATCCTACATAGATACCTAGTGAGAATTGAGGACCCATTTTGGTCCTCTGCGGTGGTCCAATGGGGATGTAAACTGTGCAACTGAAGATTCTCAAGTGAGAAATGTTCGATGGTATTCCATATGCAAATTGCGTTGGAGAGAGACTCTAACCTCTAGAGTGTCTTATTTTTATTAACGATGTAGTATGCAATATTGTGTGTTGCCATGTAGTCACCAGCAACTGGGATTTCTTAAGTAATGAACATGCAATCCATTGGAGTCTTTTTATTAATGACTCTGCCAGTCCATTTTGGGTATGAACATGTGGCACTGTATGTTCAATTTCTATCACAGTTGCTTGACAATATTCTTGAAATGACCTGGAGGTAAATTCTCTAACATTAACCAGATGTATTTTCTTTATTTAATTGTCTGGAAAATGCGCTGACAACTTTATTATTTGTGCTAATAGCTTTCAAAAAGATAGGTTGTAGGTCGATAATAGACACACATACGAATATTTTGAGGATGCATCTATCGGTACCATAACGTACCAAAATGGCCCACTAGGGGGTGGATTTGTCCACATATATCTCGTTGTTCTTTCGAGGAAGTATGGAGATTCTTTGTCAACTTTTAGTAGAGATGGCCTTGCGATTAGGTTTCCTTTATAGTAAGGGATGTAAGGGAATTCTCCCTTCTGGAGAATCTTCTGGTTTTTTATGTCATGCTCATAGGATTGGGATAAGATGCGGTGCATCATAACCGATCCAGGGTGGCCAAATCTATCATGCCAAAGTAAAACATGGCTGATTTCCGTCAAATTTGCTTCCTCTCTCCGAATCTTTGTATGATAGAGGCATTATGAACGGATCTTAAAACGCTTAAGTATGGTTTTATTTACTTTTTCTTGAGACATCATATACCGATATTCTTTTTTGTTCACATTTGCAGTTTCTAAATGAAATCCATTTAAACGGTTGTCCTTGAAACTTAATAAGTTTCTTTTTGAATTCGGAGAGAATAATGCATCCTTTATTTTTATTTCTGTGTCATTTAGGAATAACATTGTTGCATTTCCAGAACCTTCAATTATGTTTAATGGCCCTGTGATTATATTTATTAGGCTTTCATATGGTATAATGCTATAAAAATAGCATTTGTATTGAAGGATCGTATGTATTTATGTACTGTTTACTAAGTAGTCATAAGAGCAGTTCATCTTATTAAAAGATGAATCATATGAGCACATTTGATTTCAGAAAAACAGTTTCAAATTTATTCGTACTTCAAGTAAACATTCAGATAGCTATCATAACATTGTTTTTGAATAAAGATAAAAATGGCTAATCAAACAAGTCTTTTCGATGCCATCAGCAGTGAACTGGACTGGAGCATGGGTGGTCACTAAATTTGTTTCAGCTTTCTTCTTCAATCTTTCTTTACACAAATCTTGTAGGTGCCGCAGAGTTCTACACACTCTAGACTAGTGTCCTTTCAAGCTACAACTATGGCACTGGTCTTTCCATTCCCTTCTAGGTGGAAGTGCATCATTTCTGTTGTCATTTCTAAGCCAAGTGAACTTCTGCCTCCCTTCATTTCTTTACTGGTGGACTTTTCCTCTTGCCTTTATATTTGATCCACCTATATGATTTTCCTTTTCGTTTAGTATCATTATTCTTTCTAGAAGAAGATGCATTGTGAGCTTCTGGGAGGGGGCGGTGTCAGGGGGCGCATGTTATGAGTGGCGAGTAGAAGCTCTCTATTTTGTTCAGCCATGAGTAAACATGACAGCAGCTCAGAGTACTTAGTGAACTTTCGTTCACGGCATTGCTGCATTAGTATCACATATTTTTCATGGAAAGACGTGTATGTCTTTTCCAGCATGCGATCTTCTGAGACTTTCTCACCACACAGCACCAACACGTCAAGACCCTCTTGTCTAACCCCAACCAGACAAGTTCCAAAATAACACAAATAGTGGTAAAGTTTTCCCTACAGAGATCGTTACACTAAGCCACGAATATAAAGAGTAAAGGGTTTAGAAATGCTCAGTTTGTGTTCGTGTAGTCCTCTCTGTCGATCAGCACGTCGTCAGCTCTAATCTGATGCAAACGAAGTCTCGATCCGACTCCTGGATGTCAAGATATGGCTTGGTTGCAATCTGGTCTGTGCGCATAGAAATTCAGTTCAATCCAATTAATCGATCTGTGTGCACAGCAACTCCTTAAATCAAAGAAACCACGTCAGCACGATTTTTTCATTCTTTTCTTTCCCACGTTTATTTGCCCTAGGCAAGCAGCAACGCTCAGCTTCGATGGCTTCGACGTCATCACAGTGGAGGTGTGAAGCTTCGATGACGGTGGATTCCGATGAGATGAAGTGAACGACAGCGACTCGACTTCTCCGTCTCTGACTCGACAGAGGGCTCTTCTTTCGACGACAGCGACGAAAGATTCGACTGCAGAGGTCGACTTTAGCGGTGACTTCTCCGGGGGCAAGAACAGCAGCAAACTCTCCTCCGATATCTCTTCTTCAACTCACATCGACAGCTTTGGCAACTTGAGCTTTTCCGATTGCTCGACGGCGACGACGACAGACCCCTCTACGTCGACTCCGACTTGTGGGATGCGATGAAGATCTTCGACTGCAGATTTGTTAGGTTGTAGCTTCTTAGGGTTTTGCTCGGAGTTGTGCTCGCCAATGTAAGCTCCCTTGGGCTTGAGGCTTTGGCACTTGATGACGATGTCAAGTTGATGTGACGAGTTGGTGCAAGAACTGATGCTTTGAAAGAGAGAGACAGCAAGATGTTATGGGCTTTGATACATGTAGCTTTCGGCAGGTAAAGCTAGGGCTTTCTGCGTGACTCCTTCTTCTCCAATATGCAGCAATGAAGATTCCCTCCTTGGTCTTGAAGATGATGAAGATGTTTCCTCTTGCTTTTGGCTTGATGCTGAGATCTCCTTTTGCCTTTCACTTTGTTCGACCCCTGCACAATGTTTTTTTGATCTCTTTTTGATGTTTTTGGCCAACTGAAACCCTTGTGCATGAGTTCCTAGCCTTTGAGAAAAATGGCCGACACCCCCTTATTTTATTGCTGTATCTCTCTTTCTTTGGCTGCTTGATCTTTTGGTTTGCCGCACCCTTCCTCTCCTTGAGACAATCTCTATAAATAGGAGGGCAACTAAGGTTGATTAGTTAGGATGGTATCTTGACTTGGTCTTGGCATGGAGATGTGTTGAGAGATTTGAATTGATCACAATCCCAACAAATCATATGGAGAATATCTACAAATCCCAATGAGATATGGAGTTTGTATTTGAATAGGATAGTTGAAAATCTTTGCAAATCTTTCTAATTGATTTGACCAAATCCATCTCATCCCATATAGGCCCAAGTCCAACTTGCTTTGTAGACAACACTTCCTCTCTCCCAATATGCTATATGAATAGCAATTTCTCCAACGCTTAGAACTACGATTTTTCCATTCCTGAAACACACTTAGCACACATGTTAAATATAACACACACGTTTGTCGTCATCAAACTAGAGATCCTAGATCGTCGCATCCAACAATCTCCCCCTTTTGATGATGACAAACCCATAAAAGATTTGAGCAAATAAATGTGCGTGTGTGAAGTGTGATGAAGGGTGTAATGCACATGAGTAATACAATGAGATGTAAGCGTTACTAGCATGCACAATTTACCAATGAAATAAGCATGCTCCCCCTATTTCAAAGCTCCCCCCCCCCCCCCCCGAACGTGTATATCATAGTGCAAGCTCTCCCTTTAACAAATAATACCAACCAAATCTTTCTATCTTTTCTCCCCCTTTGTTATCATCAAAAGCATATTAATGAAGTCATCAAATATCACATGCAAAAATATAGTATTATAAATTATATCTAGCACTTGCATGTCATTTTCCATAAAGTATATAATTCAAATTCATTGAAAATCATAATTTAGACTTCACCACCAATGTGTAAGTGTGACAATATAAACATTGAAGTACAAAGAGAGATTCATTTAATAACATCAACCAAATCAATCCATATTTTCCAATAAACATGAATTTCACTAGGATCGATTTTTCCCACCTTATTAAGAATGAGTTCAAGTTACCAAACCCCAAAACATAGCCTATAAGGACTCTTAGATGTGGGGTTGGCATTGCTTGACTAGTAATATACACCAACGATAAAGATTACCCTTAAAGCATATGTTGGATACTCGTGGGTAGTGTATTTGCCATCCATTTTACACACAGAGCAATTTTTATGTAATTTTTTCATATTCATTTCTTTTCGTGTTCAATTTTTATTCATGGCAATACACATCATATCCCTTAGATTATTCAATTTTTATGCATCCTACATTCACTTTCCAATATTCATAAAAAGAATCTCCAAAAGTACTAGAAGTTTAGTATCCGTGGAAATGCGTATGTAGGTGTAGAAATCAAATTAATCATTTCATGAAGCATGTCATTGCTACCAAATAGTTTCTAACATGCGCATGTAGCAATAATAATAACACAATGATTTCTACGACGGATATGAATGAACATTCAAAAAACCACTTATAATGAATCATAAAGAGATATTCATTAAGCACAATTTTTTTATTTTTGGGTTTTCAATTTTTTTTGTTTTTCTTTTATAAAGAACTAAAACAAACCAAAAAGCAAACAAACAAGCACACAAACAAAAATTTAAATCAAGCACACACAAAATACCTTCGCGTCGCTATTTGACTAAGGAGCTAAAAGAATGAAACTTTAATTTATTGCTCCTCGCCAAATCTCCACCTCACCTACATGAAAGGTGTTAAGTGTGACCTTGGAATCCAACAAGGTCCACTAGTGTTAGCCATTAAAGTTTTAGGAACCCACACTTGTTTAAACTTTATGTTTGTGTTCCTAAACTTACAATAATATGAAGCGTGACCAACACTATCACAAGTAAAGCACTTTGCATGCATATTTTTCACAATTGAAGGCACATTGTGGAATTTCTTAAATTTGGGCTTTTCAACATTTTTCAAACCAAATCCAAGCCCTCTTCTATTATTGCCATATAATTGATTTTCAAGTATGGTATCCAACGAATGTTTACCAATTGAAAATTTTCTTAATGACACTTCTAGATTAGAAACTTTGGATTTTAATAATTTATTCTCATCCATAAGCAAAGTACATTTACTTATAAAAGCTCTCTTTTTTCCTCTTCCTTCTTTTCAAACTCAATCATTTTTCTTTTAAAGTCATTATCCAACATGCAGAATTTATCATTAAGCTCTTTAATCACATAGTCTTTTTCGATTTCAAGATTAATCAAATCTAGCTTAAGCATGCTAATAGCATTCAACAAGGAAGGACAAGTAAGACAAGTAGCTTTTTCAGGCATGCTAGTTTTTTCTTTTTCTAGTGACACAATTTTAGCGTTACATGCAGTAAGTTCCTCTTTAAGAATGTCCACTTCATCAGAAATGTTACAGTTTTCTTTTTGTAATTTAAAGCTAGCATCCCTATAATCATTCAATGTGAGTTCTAGCTCATTAATCTCATTTTGCATTCCTTTGCAAACATCTAACAATTCGGCTTTAGTGAAGGAATTTACCTCATCGTTGTTTGCCATTAAGCAGACGAGAGCGGAGTGGGCTACCACATCTTCATCCTCATTCTCAGCTTCGCTGTCCATGTCCCAAGTTAGCATCTTGGCTTTTCCTTTATCTTTAGCAACCTGTGCAGTCTCTTGTCTGCATTGCTTCGCGAAGTGTCCCTTTTTCCTGCATTTGAAGCATTCAACTCTATTAGCAGAATCTTGTTCAGAGGAATTTTTATCGTAATTAAAAGTTTTAGAGCGAACGAACCTTCTATGCATTTCTGATCTTCCTTGAGGAGTTCTGACAAAATTTTTGAAATTTCTAACCATTAGCGTCATCTCCTCCTCCTCATCTTCATCTTCGCTAGCTTTCAGAGCAAGTGGCTTTGTAGCTTTTTCCTTCTCCTCAGGTTTCTCTCTTTCTCCAATATTTTACAATTCAAGCTCATGGACATTAAATTACCTACCAAGTCCTCCACCCTTATCTGCGATAGATCTTTCGCTTCTTGGATGGCGGTGACTTTAGGTCTGAAAGAGCTTAGCAGTGCTCTTAATATCTTCCTCACCTGTTCAAGACTAGAATATGGCTTATCGAGCGAGTTATACTTGTAGACGATGTTGGTGAACCTCGCAAACATCTCTGATATGGTCTCTGATGGTAGCATGTGAAATCCCTCGTACTCTGTGCTCAGAAGTGCAAGTCTAGAGTCCTTCACCTGTGACGTTCCCTCGTGCGTCACCTCCAATGTATGCCATATTTCCAGCACAGTTAGACAATGTGAGATACGATTGAATTCAGATTTATCTACGAACAAATGAGAGCATTCATAGTTTTAGCATTAAGAGAATAGAGTCTCCAATCATTATCATGTCATTTATCATCAGGTTTAAGTATCTCAACATTTTCAATTTTAATGACATGTGGTTTATATTCTTTTTCAACAATTTGCCATGATTTATAATCAATAGAAATTAAGTAGATTCTCATACGATTTTTCCAATAAGCTTATAATCAATAGAAATTAAGTAGATTCTTATACGATTTTTCTAGCAAGCATAATCTACTGCATTAAATCTAGGGGACATGATATGGACTGATCCTCAGCAAAAGCACTATCAATGGGATCCATGGTTAATCTTAGACTAGATCATAAAACCTGCTCTGATACAACTTATTGTATCTGGATCCTAGCCTAGGGGGGTGAATAGGCTAATAAAAAATTCTCACGCAACCCACAAGAAATCACACACAGTTAAAAGCACAAGCAGAGTAAATAAGAGACAATCACAGAGTACACACAGATTTACCCTGGTTCGGTCGCATCAACGACCTACGTCCAGCCCCATGCAGATACTAGCATTAATAAGTTCCTTCTATACATCTATAATGGGGTCCTAGCTCCAACTCCCCACATAGACTGTACCACACTCACCAAAGTACAGAACACTATCAACCTAGTAAATGCGTATCTTGACAGCACCAACACGTCAAGACCCTCTTGTCTAGCCCCGACCAGACAAGTCCCAAAATAACACAAATAGTGGTAAAGTTTCCCCTACAGAGATCGTTACATTAAGACACGAATATAAAGAGTAAAGGGTTTAGAAATGCTCAGTTCGTGTCCGTGTAGTCGTCTCTAACGATCAGCACGTCATCAGCTCCAATCTGACGCAAACGATGGCTCGATCCGACTCCTGGATGTCAAGATATGGCTTGGTTGCAATCTGGTCTGTGCGCATAGAAATTCAGTTCAATCCAATTAATAATCGGTCTGTGTGCACAGCAAATCCTTAAATCAAAGAAACCACGTCAGCACGATTTTTTCGTTCTTTTCTTTCCCACGTTGATTCGCCTTAGGCATACAGCAGCGCTCAGCTTCGATGGCTTCGATGTCTTCACGGCAGCGGTGTGAAGCTTCGACGGCGGTGGACTCCGATGAGATGAAGCAAATGGCAGCGACTCGACTACTACGTCTCCGACTCGATGGGGGCTCTTCTCTTGATGACAGCGACGAAAGATTCGACTTCAGAGGTCGACTTCAGCGGCGACTTCTCCGATGGCAAGAACGGCAGCGAGCTCTCCTTCGATATCTCTTCTTCGACTCGCAATGACAGCTTTGGTGATGTGAGCTTTTCCGATTGCTCGATGGCGACGACGGTGGACCCCTCTACTTCGACTCTGACTTGTGGGATGCGATGAAGATCTTCGACTGCGGAGTTGTTGGGTTGCAGCTTCTTAGGGTTTTGCTCGGAGTTGTGCTCGCCAATGTAAGCTCCCTTGGGCTTGAGGCTTTGGCACTTGTTGATGATGGCAAGTTGATGCGGCGAGTTAGTGCGTGAGCTGATGCTTTGAAAGAGAGAGACAGCAAGATGTTATGGGCATGGATACATGTAGCTTACGGCAAGTAAAGCTAGGGTTTTCTGCGTGACTCCTTCTTCTCCAATGTGCAGTAATGAAGATTCCCTCCTTGGTCTTGAAGATGATAAAGATGTTTCCTCTTGCTTTTGGTTTGATGATGAGATATCCTTTTGCCTTTCACTTTGTTCGACCCCTGCACAATGTTTTTTTGATCTCTTTTTGATGTTTTTAGCCAACTGAAACCCTTGGGCGTGAGTTCCTAGCCTATGAGAAAAATAGCCGACACCCCCTTATTTTATTGCCGTAACTCTTTCTTTGGCCGCTTGATCTTTTGGTTTGCCGCACCCTTCCTCTCCTTGAGACAATCCCAATAAATATGAGGGCAATTAGGGTTGATTAGTTAGGATGGTATCTTGACTTGGTCATGGCATGGAGATGTGTTGGGAGATTTGAATTGAACACAATCCCAACAAATCATATGGAGAATATCTACAAATCCCAATGAGATATGGAGTTTGTATTTGAATATGATAGTTGAAAATCTTTGCAAATCTTTCTAATTGATTTGACCAAATCCATCTCATCCCATATATGACCAAGTCCAACTTGCTTTGTAGACAACACTTCCTCTCTCCCAATATGCTATATGACCAAGTCCAACTTGCTTTGTAGACAACGCTTAGAACTACGATTTTTCCATTCCTGAAACACACTTAGCACACACATTAAATATAACACACACGTTTGTCATCATCAAACTAGAGATCCTAGATCGTCGCATCCAACAAGGTGTACTCAACTATGGACTTAAAGTCATGAAGTCTCAGGTTCTCCCACTCATAATGTTCCCTTGAGAGTATACCATCTTTCAATTGTTTATATCTGTCCTCAAGGGCAGTCCACAGCTCCAGTGGATCCTCGACCGAAGGTATTCAGCCTTTAAGTTCTTATCTACGTGGCGACAAATGTAAATGATGGCTTGTGCCTTAGTAATGTCTGTCGCATTTCCATCTTTTGTAATTGCAGAAACGGAGGATTTAGCTCGCAAATGGAATTTAACATCAAGCTGCTGACGTCCCCTAATTTTTGAGCATAAAAGTGCAATAGGATTGGGGATACCAGATTTAAATATTTATATCGCAAGCGCACGGTGTTGTAGTGTGGCTTGGGGGTCGAACACAGGGAGGCGTGGTTGTGCTTGTGTCAAAGAGGATCCGGTTCACCATACGGTTGAGCTAGCCCGAATGATCGATGGTTGTCATGGAAAATAGATGCGAGGCATAAACACTATAAAAGGAAACCTAGGACTTCGGTTTCCACCCGATCATGTGCTCTCGCTATTACGACCTACAGATAGGGATACGATCAGATTTAGGGTTTAGTGGTGAGACGTTGCCTCTAAGAGTGATACCAGCGTCCTATAGGCCCGATATTCCGGTCGATGCCCAGGATGATACACCGGACTACCCGGGTTCGGTCGGTGGGCATTCCCATGTCCATTAACACCGACCGACTCCGGGAGGACTAAGCTCGCAACGATAACTTCCAACATCTCATCTTGCCGTTCCCACGCGCTAGAATTCAATGTCTACGCTAAGGACGTGAGCTGTGGCTAAGGAGTCAACCGCCAAGCTTATTCCCCCTTGGCCCGACAGTCAAAGGCGGTCTTTTTCCCATCGATGACAATGAAACACCCCGCGTAACCATCTAAATTCCTAATCCCTATCGAAATCCTAGTCCTATGGACGCATTAGGGAGAACCCACGAAGGGGTTTCCACCAAAATCCCAGATTTGGGAACTACTCACAAATCATAGCTAAAAAGTAATCTAAATGAAAATCAACCGTAGAAATCATGATCAAGCGATTGAAACGAGATAGTAGCAATGCTATAAAGATAATATTAAAGTTTGAAAGCAATCAGAAGACTAAAATTCCAGCCGTCACCGTACTAGAAAAAGACAGAAAAATAACAACTCCCATTTTCTGAAACCTAGGGCAACTATATATACAATTCGATGTCACCCGATCCGTTGAAGCATCAACTGATCGGGTGATTTGCTTGATGCTTCGGCTGTCGACGTTCAGAACTTCACCCGCTCGCTTGGTCCAATCGGTTGGTATCTCCGGGTCGTCGTTTGGATATTGCGGCATCAGGTGAACCGATCGGTTGAGAATTCAACCGATGGGTTGGAATTATCTCCAAATTTGCCGAGAGTTCTGTCGATTTGGCACGGTCAGCGAACCGTCGGTTGAGCTCTCTGAGTCGTCGTTTGGAAAACAGCTACAGATGAACCGATCGGGTGAGATATCACCCGATCGGTTGGAATTCAGCTCCAAATGGCCGAGAGCTCTGCTGTGTTCAACCGGTCGACGAACCGGTCAGTTGAACTGCTCCTCACTCCAGCTTCCATCTGGGTCAGACACGCGGGCATCACCCGATCTGTTGGCTGTGTCCAACCGATCGGTTGATGGCTGAAAAATAGCGATCTTCATCGTTTGACCCTCTGGATCGTGCGTGACTCCTCTCGTTGCTCTGGGGACTCATGATATCTTCGTTATATGTCTCCTACGCTGTCAATCTCCTGCAAATACAAAAAAAAACACAAAGAAGTGAAAGAAAACTAAAAATCCCAAGGAAATGGGCACGAGACGACGGAAAATAACAGAAAAACACAAAGAAGACGTGTGTGGATATATAAAATATAAACACACGTCAAAATCCCCCAAGCTGAACCCTTCCTCATCCTCGAGGAAGACGAGTGAGAGTAGGAGCTCGGAGGGAGAAAATAGAGGGAGAGAGAGAAAGAGAAATCAAAATCCTAAATCGCCCGTCAGGGCCAACAAAATCAGACACGCCACTAAACAAGCATACGACAAAACACATCACTAAACTAAGGAAATATGAGTCCAAACAAGTGTCGTGGGCCTACGCGGTGAAGCGCGAGTGAGTGTGGTCGCGTGCTAGCAGACGGTGTCGCTATCTATATTGTGCAGTAAAGCTCCATATACACATATCCAAGGAAAGACCCAAATATCGAGTCGATTTGAAATAAGTAGTGAATAAATAGTTCAAGCATGCATGAGAATAGAGTAAGAATCGAAGCGTATCATGCGTCAGGGACTCCACAGCTATGGACTAGGAAATCACCATGCTATCGCCTAGATAATAGCTAGAAAGTTCTTATTCCAAGTGTTTTCGAAAACGATGGAGGTTGAGAAGATGTGGAGTAGAACACTCGGTGCAAATTCTCACCTTCTCTTTATTCTCAGTAGGTAGGGAAATATTCACACTGGAATTTTTTTGGGTTTTGGATATATGTATTTTTTTGGATTTTGGCTATACATATACATTTTTTTCCTTTCTCTTTTCTTTTTGGGTTTTTCTTTTCTCTCTTTGTTTTTTTTTTGGATTTTTGGATTTTGGGATATATACATGTGTGCACTCTCCCAAGTGAGAGAACGGTACACGACGAGTGGATTTGCACCAAGTAAAATAAAAAAGAAATCGGATTCTAAACACTTGGGCAAAGGAGATTTTTCTCGCTAATCAGAGCATATGCTAAATGGGTTATCCTAGTCCTAACTGTGGAATCCCGACACATGCAAATTGAAGTATACGATATAAATATATCCATGCATATAGAAGCAGACAGGAGAAGCAAATACCGCATATTCAAATAGAAGCATGATAATCTAGGGGTCATCCCAGGACAGGTATATAAATCAAAATCACAAAGTAGAAGCACACTATAAGCTAGTCACGACACACGACTCACATAAAAGCAAAACAGACCCACAATGCATGAAATGTAAGAGGACTCAGCTTCCTATGGTTAGTGAATGTGATTATCGAAGCCATGCTAGGTGTGTATGTGATTATATGGCAATTCATCATATGTGGTCATCTCTAGGAGAAAGAGGACAAAAGATGAGAAGAAAAAGAAAAACACGATGAAAACGACTCAAAAACGAAGAAAAAGACACAAATGACGCACGAAGTGCGACTCCCCCAAGCTGAAACTTGCATTGCCATCATTGCAATAAAAGTAAATGCGGGAGGGCAATGAAAATGGGTGGAATACGCACCGACACAAAGAGAATGAAAATCAAGAAAAACACACATACAAAACTGAAAAATAAAGAAGGAGAAAAAAGAAATACAGAGAATAAAAGATAGAAAATCACACCACACGACATATATAAACAAACACACCACAACGAAAAACATGACATCACATATAAAAAATCGAATTCCCCCAAGCTGGACCTGACAATGCTAGCAATATGATATGATAATGATGATGCAGAAATATGCTAAGGGGAAGTCAATCTGAGCCGCTGTCGGTAGAATGGTATGGAGATGGTGAGGAGGGTGGTGAATAATGGAGGAATGAATCCTCTGAGGACGAAGGAGAGGGTGTGCCGATAGGAGAAAGAGGGGCAACAGGCTGGATCACCGGAGGATCGAAATTTATTGGTGGATCGTGGTGGATAATGATGGCATCGGGAGAACCGACACACGGGTGCCAATCAGGAGGTTCCAATGGTGGAAAGTGTACGAGTGTGGCATACCAAGGATCCGGGTAGAACTCCCACGGTAGATGTGAAATGCGAATGGGGAGGCGCTCAGGAGATGAGGGTGGGAGGATGGCAAAAGGAGTGTTGGCAGGACTATAGAGGTAGACTGCACGCTCCTCACCAAAGGGAGTTAGCATACTGATATCGATCAAGTAGTCGCGATCGATACGGCTAAGTCCCAGTAGAATAGGGAGGTGGGGCGGCAGCCTCAAAACACAACTGAAAATAAGAGTGATCATCCCACCACAGTAGATAGATCTAGAGGTCGCGCGGCTAACAGATAAGATCTCGTGGATGATCCAATGAGCGGTGTTTATGGGTAATGGGATACGTCCATGAATCCTGTCGTGGGACATGGCGTAAAGAAAGAAGAGCTCATCTCGAGACACCGTGGAAACATCCACACGGGAGAAGATGGTGTTGGCAAGGAAGCAATGGGCGAAGCGGTAGCATGGATGTATGATGTAGGAGGCAAGAGCTACCGATGGAAAGGTGGTATACCGGGTGAATCGCTGCCAAACACCATCATCCCGGAAGTAAGAAAAGATATCAGACCGATCATGAGTTGAACATTCAACATGGCGATCAGGGTGAGGGAAATCCAGAATATTGTTAAGCTCGGCAAAGCTCATGGAAAAATTGCCATTGAAGGCGCGGAAGATGAAGCCACAATCAGACACTTTGAGGGAACTGAGGAACTCGAGTGTGAGATTCCTGTATGTGTGAGCATGGGCACGCAGAAGGAAGTCGCAACCAATGAAGCGAAAAAGTGTGCAGACGCCCTTAAAGAGTCCAAGCATTCGAGAGAGTGTGAATCGGTGAAAAGAGTAGGTCGCATGGGGCGATGAAGCAGTGCATGCAGACGCGCAGATTGCTCTTCAGAAATTGGGTCAATGTCCAGGAATGATTGGGAAAAAGGGTCGTGTAGGGGGTGTCTGTGTGAAGATGTGGCAATCTCTTTTCCCTTCCCAGACATGCTGATGACGTGGAGGGACAATGATACAGCGGGGGTGTCTATGATGATGATAAGGCAGATGAAGCAGATAGACACAAATTCAAGACATTGCATATAATGAAATAAATATGAAGAGTGGAAAGAAATTACCCAACGATGATGCAAGTCCAAACTCCTAAAAGATTCCACGCCGTGCAAAGGAACAATCTGGGGAGCCGCCGCTCGCTGATCCGTCAAGGAAGAAAATTTTGAAAATGAGGGCTAGGGTTAGGGTTTCGGCAAATTATGGGGGAATGTGGTCAATGGGAAGGGTATTGATGGTGGGGGAGTAGGGGAAAAGGATGGGGGTGTGATCTCAGGAGTGGAGAGATCTATGGGGGAGATCAATTTGGAAGGTGGGAGGAAGGAGCGTGCGAATTTGAAATGTGGGAGTCGGGTGGATGTGTTCGGGTAAGGCGTATGTATAAAAGCGTCGGCAAACCGATCGGGTGAGGTTCACCCGATCGGTTGGGTAAAGTTTCAAAATTCCTTGTCGATCAGCAGCTACAGGTGAACCGATCGGGTGAGATCTCACCCGATCGATTGACCGCTTCCCGAATTTTCCCGAGAGCACTGTGCTTTTCACCCGTACATCCACCCGATCTCGGCCTCGGCTCAACCGATCGGTTGATTTACCCTCAAAAATTCCCGAGGGCTCTTTAGTGTCACCCGATCTTCCACCCGGTCAGCCATATATACCACCCGATCGGTTCGTTGTTACGCTGACACAAGCCATCTTCTGACACGGTCCAGCCGATCGGTTGGTTCACCACCCGATCGGTTGGAGATGATTTCCTGCACAATTTCAAAGATTAATCTAATTTTTCCGACGGTGACCCCCATTGCTGAATTTATTTACTAAAAATTAGAAAAAATAATCCTAAAAATAACGAAAAAAGTTTAGAACATGGGTTGCCTCCCATGAAGCACTGTTGTTTAAATTCGTTTGCTCAACTCCTCGTTTAGTGGTCAATTCGAATCCGGAGGGTTTGTAGATGAGCCATCGGTCGTTGAGATTCCGCCCGGAGAGATTGCTGGTTCACTAATCGCATAATGTTTTAGACGCTGCCCATTGACTTTGAACGGCTCAACTCTTCCCATTATCTCAATTGCTCCATGTGGGAAGACCTTGGTGACGCGGAAGGGTCCCGACCACCTCGACTTGAGATTTCCAGGGAAAAGCCTCAGCCTAGAGATGAATAGGAGAACTAAGTCTCCTTCCTTGAATTCTTTCTTCAGAATGCGCCTATCGTGCCACCGCTTCAACTTTTCCTTGTAGATCTGGGTGTTTTCGTAAGAATTGAACCGGATCTGGTCAAGCTCATTCAGTTGTAGCTGTCGGTGGCCTCCAACCTCCTTGGCGTCAAAATTCAGATTCTTGATGGCCCAAAACGCTTTGTGCTCCAATTCCACGGGCAAATGGCATGCTTTCCCGTAGACAAGTCTGTAAGAGGTTGTGCCGATCGGAGTCTTGAACGCAGTCCTTTAAGCCTAGACTGTGTCTGAAAGTTTCGATGACCAGTCCTTCCTAGAGTTGGCCACCGTCTTCTCCAGTATGCTCTTGATCTTTCTGTTCGGAACTTCCACTTGGTCGCTTGTCTGTGGATGATAGGCACGTCCGATTCGGTGTTGCACCCTGTACTTTTTCAAGAGAGCTTCGAATTTCCTCTTTATAAAGTGGCTCCCTCCGTCACTGATCAAAACTCGAGGCACGCCGAATCTAGGGAAGATATTGTTTTTAAATAATTTGGCGACCACCCGGGAATCATTAGTGGGGCTAGCTATCGATTCCACCCAGTTGGACATATAATCCACAGCTACCAAGATATACTGATTCCCAGAGGACGAGGGGAACGGTCCCATGAAGTCGACTCTCCGCACATCAAAGATCTCGACCTCTAAAATGTAGTGTCATGGCATTTCGTTCCTCTTAGAGATGTTTCCTGTTCTCTGGTATTTGTCGCAAGCCTGGACATAAGCGTATGTGTCCTTGAAAAGGGTCGGCCAATAGAATCCACTCTGTAGGATCTTCGCCATTGTCTTGTAAGCACTCGCATGGTCTCCATAATGCTGGTCATGGCAATGGGAGATTATGGAGGTCACCTCAGTTTCGGGAATGCACCTTCGTATCACCCCATCGTTACAGGTCTTGTACAAATAGGGGTCTTCCCAATAAAATTTCCGGACCTCGTGAAAGAATTTCTTCTTCTGCTAATAGCTCACGTTGTGGGGGACGATGGCGCATGTCAAATAATTGGCGATGTCGGCATACCATGGAGTCCAAGCAGAAGAGATGGAGAAGAGATGCTCGTCAGGGAGCGAGTCGTCAATGGGAGTAGCATCCGGATCGAGAGTAGGCATTCTAGACAAGTGATCGGCAATGACATTCTCCGCCCCCTTCTACTCCTTGATCTCCAAGTCAAATTCTTGGAGGAGGAGAATCCACCTTATGAGCCGCGGCTTAGCCTTCTTCTTGCTCATAAGGTATTTGAGAGCCGCGTGATCGGTGTGCACGATTATCTTGGCACCAACAAGATACTGCCGGAACTTGTCCATGGCATAGATGACAGCTAGCAATTCTTTCTCTGTGGTCGTATAGTTCCTTTGGGCTATGTCGAGGGTCTTGCTCGTATAGTATATAACATGTAGATTTTATCCTTCCTCTGCCCCAAGACAGACCCAACTGCATAATCGCTAGCATCGCACATCAACTCGAATGTTAAACTCCAGTCCGGCGGCTGAATCACAGGTGCGGAGATGAGAGCTTGCTTCAGAAGGCGGAAGGCTTCCATACACTCGTCGTCAAAGATGAAATGTGCATCCTTCATAAGGAGTTAAGTCAATGGCCTAGAAATCTTGGAGAAGTCCTTTATGAAACGGCGGTAGAATCCCGCGTGCCCTAAAAATCCACAGACTCCCCAAAGGTTAAGTGGAGGCGGAAGTTTTTCGATCACTTCTACCTTTGCCTTGTCTACCTCGATCCCCCTTGAAGAGATGACGTGCCCCAATACAACTCCTTCCTGGACCATAAAGTGGCATTTTTCCCTGTTCAGCACTAATCCTTTGTCCTGGCACCTTTCCAAGACTTTTGTCAGGTTGCAGAGACACGAGTCAAACTCTGTTCCGTAGACGGAGAAGTCGTCCATGAAGACCTCCATTATATCCTGGGAGTAGTCGGAGAAGATTGCGGACATTATCTTTGAAATGTAGCCGGGGCGTTGCAAAGCCCAAACGACATTCTCCTGTAGGCATACGTCCCAAAAGGACAAGTAAAAGTCGTCTTCTCCTGGTCATCATTATGGATGGGGATTTGGAGAAATCCGGAGTATCCATCCATGAAGCAGAAGTAGTTGTGCTTCGCCAGCCTCTCGAGCATCTGATCGATGAAAGGAAGAGGATATTGATCCTTCCTTGTGGCCTTGTTCAGTTTAAGGTAGTCGATGCACATCCGGTACCCCGTGACGGTCCTAGTGGGTATGAGCTCGTTTTTCTCATTGCGAATTACCGTCATTCCTCCTTTCTTGGGTACAACGTGCACCGGGCTAACCCAGCGATTGTCGGAGATAGGATATATGATCCCGACATGCAGGAGTCTAATAATCTCCTTCTTGACCACCTCCATCATGATGGGATTCAGTCTTCGTTGTGGCTCAATTGAGGAGGCTTGCTCGTCTTCAAGCAGTATCCTATGTAAGCAAAGCCCCAAGCTCGCTCCCTTCAAATCTTCGATTGCATGCCCGAAAACATTCTTAAATCTCTTCAAAACACCAAGTAGTTTGGTCATCTGGTCTTCAGGCAGCGAGGAGTTCACTATGACTGGCAGCGTCGAATTCTCCCCTAAATATTCATACTTCAGTCCCGGAGGTAACTCTTTCATCTCAACCTCTTGGGGCCCCGACGCGTATTTCTCAAGCTGAGTATCCTCTAGTGAAAGAATTTCTTCCTGTGTCTCCTGGGAGCCAGCATCCGGAACTTCACTTCCACCCGTGGTTTCGCAAGATGAAGCTTCGCAAGGCAAAGAGCGGATAGGTGAAGAGGGATTTGGGTCTTTCTCATGTAAATGATGATGATCCGGGTAGAAGGCCTCAACGTGAAAACAGGTCTCAACGGTCGATAGTTCTCTACCACTACTTTTAGCATCCTCACTGTCCCAAGATCCAGGGTGCTCTATAGATGTCTGCAAGGGATAAATTGATTCCGGTTCGACGTACTCAATGAACTCCTTCTGATAGTCATCCGGGCAAAACTCCTCATGGGTGCATAATTCTTCCCCACTGATTTCGGAACTGGGTACGTCAATATATGTCGCTTCATCTGGAGGAAAGAAAGTTGTCGTGATTGGATGCTGCTGCACATCATGATACCTCCTCTGATTTTCTACGGCATCTGACAGAAGGGATAGGATGTTCGAGGCACTTAGAGATTCTGTCGAATTCCGTGCCAAACAGCTGACATGGTGCGAATGATCCTAGATATCGCCCGAAACAGCACACAACATCCTTGTCGCAGAGCAAAACCTATAGGAAAAGGAGAGAGGGAGAACTGCACGGATAGAAAGCACGCCAATAGCACGAGTTGTATGAATGGGGAGGCGAGGAGCAGTGATGGTACCAATTCTATACAACTAATATATACAATATGCTGAAGTAAAAACAAAAAGGTGTAGAATTCGAAAATTATTGCGAGGTGAAGATGTGAGCTAGACTCAAGGGTTCAAATGGTCCTAAAATTAACAAGTACGTTGCCTCCTCGGCAACGGCGCCATAAAGCTTGACGTCCCCTAGTTTTTGAGCATAAAAGTGCAATAGGATTGGGGATACCAGATTTAAATATTTATACCACAAGCGCACGGTGTTGTAGTGTGGCTTGGGGGTTGAACACAGGGAGACGTGGTTGTGCTTGTGTCAAAGAGGATCCGGTTCACCCTACGGGTGAGCTAGCCCGAACGATCGATGGTTGTCACGGAAAATAGATGCGAGGGATAAACAATATAAAAGGAAACCTAGGACTTCGGTTTCCACCCTATCATGTGTTCTTGCTATTACGACCTACAGAAAGGAATACGATCGGATTTAGGGTTTAGTGGTGAGACGTTGCCTCTAAGAGTGATATCAGCGTCCCATGGGCCAGATATTCCGGTCGATGCCCAAGATGATACACCGAACTACCCGAGTTCGATCGGTGGGCATTCCCATGTCCATTAACACCGACCGACTCCGGGAGCACTAAGCTCGCAATGATAACTCCCAACATCTCATCCTGTCGTTCCCATGCGCTATGATTCAATGTCTACGCAAAGGGCATGAGCTGTGGCTAGGGAGTCAACCGCCAAGTTTATTCCCCCTTGGCCCGACGGTCAAAGGCGGTCTTTTTCCCACCGATGACAATAAAACACCCCGCATAACCACCTAAATTCCTAATCCTTATCGAAATCCTAGTCCTATGGACGCATTGGGGAGAACCCACGAATGGGTTTCCACCAAAATCCTAGATTTGAGAACTACTCACAAATCATAGCTAAAAAGCAATCTAAATGAAAATCAATCGTAGAAATCATGATCAAGCGATTGAAACGAGATAGTAGCAATGCTTTAAAGATAATATCAAAGTTTGAAAGCAATCAGAAGACTTACAAAATGCAATAAAATTCCAGCCGTCACCGTACAAGAAAAAGACAGAAAAATAACAACTCCCGTTTTCTGAAACCTAGGGCAACTATATATACAAATCGACGTCAACTGATCGGTTGAAGCATCAATCGATCGGGTGAACTGCTTGATGCTTCGCCGTCAACGTTCAGAACTTCACCCACTCGCTTGGTCCGACCGGTTGGCATATCCGGGTCGTCGTTTGGATATTGCGGCATCAGGTGAACCGATAAGTTGAGAATTCAACCGATCAATTGAAATTATCTCCAAAGTTGGCCGAGAGTTCTGTCAATTTGGCACGGTCAGCGAACCGTCGGTTGAGCTCTCCGGGTCGTCGTTTGGAAAAACAGCTACAGATGAACCGATCGGGTGAGATATCACCCGATCGGTTGGAATTCAGCTCCAAATGGCCGAGAGCTCTGCTGTGTTCAACCGGTTGACGAACCGATCTGTTGAACTGCTCCTCACTCTAGCTTCCGTCCCAGTCAGATACGCGTGCATCACCCAATCGGTTGGCTGTGTCCAATCGATCGGTTGAGGGCTGAAAAATAGCGATCTTCATCGTTTGACCCCCTGGCTTGCGCGTGACTCCTCCCATTGCTCCGGGGACTCATGATATCTTTGTTATATGTCCCCTACGCTGGCAATCTCTTGCAAATACAAAAAACACAAAGAAGTGAAAGAAAACTAAAAATCCCAAGAAAATGGGCACGGGACGATGGGAAACAACGGAAAAACACAAAGAAGACGTGTGTGGATATATAAAATATAAACACACGTCATCTGCCATCTTAAATAATTTTTCCCTGATGCATCTAGTAATTCGAAATCAACGCGTGCGATTTTTGCCATTTTATCTAGAAAAGTACAATTTTACATGAATTAATAATACTGAAAAACATTTTCATGCAAAGGCAATTTTAAATGAAAATCTAATTGTGTGGATCGACCAGTCTCACATAAAATAATAATGTCCCAAAGTCCATATTAGAGTCCATATTACACACATGAAAGAGAAAATTACACTTTGGAAACCTCTTGGGTCCCATATGAAAATCTTCATCCTCAAGAGTGGCCCTGCCTCCATAGAAATGGTCCTTGGTCTTGGGCATTACTTATTTTTCCTCACTACAATTTCTCTCAAAAGAAAAATAAAAGTGCAGGAAAAGTAAAATGTAGGACTAAACAGCGGAACCAAAACCACAATTAGTCATTCATGAAGGACCCTGTCTATGGGGAAAACACTAGAAGGGGGGTTGAATAGTGTTTATGCAAATTTAAAAGGAATTTACGCCAAATAAAATGCAATCCAACAAATAGTGCGGAATAGAAAAACAACCCAAAAAGAAACACACGCAAACGCAGAGATGTTTCAAGGGTTCGGATTACCCAAGTCAACTCCCGACTTGTTCCCGGTAATCCTACGTCCCTACCACCCGGATACCACCGGATACTCAAGTTAGAACCCTAACTTGAGGTTTCCTTAAAGTCCACTTGTAGCAACCCTACAAGTGCAATCGAATACAATCGATGTCCTTGACTCCCACAACCAGGGAGCAAGCAAAACCACTCTCACAACCGAGAGCACAACTCAAATAACGAATGTTATGAAATAATGAAAAACAACACTTACAATCACATATGCCTTGAAGTAGAACTTGAATGAGGAGTGTGATGTGTGTTGAAGAACTCTCTTGGAAGAGAGGAGAAAGCCCTTTCTCTTGAATGTACCAATTGCCTAGAAGATCACTCTTTGGTTCTAGGTTGGAGAGCAAGAGAACAAGATTTGGAAATACTTAGGGCTTTGGATTTGAGAGCTTTGATCTTTGGAAAATAAAAGCTTGAGAGATTTTGCAATGAATGAGTAACCTTCCAATGGAACAGTAGAAGCTCTATTTATATCTTTCTCAAATCCACAAAACAGTTTAGGCAAAAACCCAATTGGAATCCGTGAGAAAAATCTCAACGGATAGAAACTGCATCCGAACCAGTCGACTGATGAAGACACCTCAGTCGACTGATGCACAGTCAGCATGGGTATGTAAGAATTCATAACGGTAACTTACCACGTGGACAGTCGACTGATGAATCAAAGACAGTAGTCTGTTAAACCAACAGGCGACTGTAATATCTTCGACATGCGACTGGCCGAGAGAAGGTAAGTTAGACACATACTGGAAATCTTCACAAGAAACAGGATAGACGATTGATCCAAATAATACAGGTGACTGTTAATCAAAACAGGCGACTGTAAATCTTTAAACAGACGACTATCAAAAGCAAGAGAAATTTCCAGAGAACAGAGTCAAATAAATGACTTACAGACAGGCGACTGTTGCAGCATAGACAGTCGACTGATCCAATAGACAGTCGACTGTGTATACAGCATTAGTCGACTGCCCGTAAAAGTCAGATCAAAAAAATTTTGGGCAAGGATAGACAGGCGACTGATTTACAGAACACAGTCGACTGTCATTTAGACAGGTGCCTGTGAAACGTTCATCAGTAGTCTGTGTGAAATAATCAGAGAAGGCCCAAAACTATATTGTAATAGTCTGTGGATAACAGGCGACTGTAGAACAAAACACAGTCGACTGTTTTTGAGACAGGTGACTGTAAACTGTTCATCAGTCGGCTGTTATAAACAATCCTAGCACAAACAAAAGAGAATTGAATTGGGATCAAAGGACAATTGATCTAATGAAGTCCTATGACAGAATGAAGGTGTGTGTGAGTGCTCCATCAAAGTTCTATTTCTAAGCTACATACTAGAAGAGATAAAGGAAGAATTACATTGACGAATAATCTCTTCTTTCCATCGTATGAGCTTGAAGTCTTTATGGAGCTTCAATCAACAATCTACGATCATCCAATTCATGTCATTTGCCTTCAATGACGTTTGTGAGTCATCCATTGCTAGTAGAACTTCATAATACGTTTAGGCAATGGATTAACTGCAAAATAGGGGATTAGTCACAAGTATTTATGTTTGCTCATCATTAACACCAAGTAGGGAGAAGTCCAATACTCAACATTCTCCCCCTTTTTGATGATGACAAACAAACATAAACAAAAAGATAAATAATTGTGCGTAATGAAAACTTACTCCCCCTACATAGATGCCAATCAAGTTAGTCAACAAATATTAGGGCATCTTCATATCAATTGAAGCAAATGAGTAAGGAACGCATGAATATAAATTCATAAGATCTAGGAAATACAATCCATATTCATTGTAATCTTACTCCCCCTGAATCTAAGGCAACGTAAATCTTAGATTCAAGCGTTAGAACATACTTAGCACATCCATAATGAATCTTGTATGTTTATTTCTCTCCCCCTATGGCATTATCCAAAAAGGTGGGAGCAAATAACAACAACAAAAAATAGTGCTAAATACGAACTAACAACAATCAAGGAGTATAAAGATATATCGATTCAAAACTCATAAAATCACATAATATACACATGTGAGTAATGGAATTGAAGTCCAATATCAACATTTTAGATATACGAAATGAAGATAATTTCCAAAAATTCATCGCATCAGAGATAGCATGAATTAATCAATATCAAATTCATATATTGTCTCAAAAGCACATCAAAGAGAGTGTAGCATACATGTAGACAACATATCATACATCACACAGATAAGGTATACATTATAGCATAGTGTGACACAAGATAAACAGCAACAACATATATAGATATATAGAAAATGAGTACATCAACGGATGGGCATCTACATGGCCATCACAAAAAGATACATCATGATCAAGACAAAAAATACATCATCATGATGACATCAAAGTACATCACCATACATATATAAAGTCACTGATAACATCATCCATCATACATCAAAAAATATCATCACTAAACTAACACCACTCAAACATCTATCAAAGAGTGAGCGTCTCCAGGGGCTGCAGAAGAGGAAGCAGGCTCTGTAGCAGTTGGAGTATCCTCTGGAGGAGGGTCAGAAGGAGCAACAGTAGCAGCAGCAGCAACATCCTGAGTAGAAGCTACACCAGGAGGCTCAACGACATCAGAGGACAGAGGAGGATCATGATGCTGGGGAACAAACTGTCTCAGATCCTCAGGGAAGGGTATTCCCTGATGGAGGAAAGAGAGGGACAGCAATCTGTAAATACCAGAGACCATCTCCAAAAGAATATCACGAGATTGTGGAGCAGAGGTGGAAGGCAGATCAGCAGGAGGAACAGTGGATGAGGATGGAGCTGAAGTAGATTTCCTCTTCTTCGAGGCAGTCTGCAGAGCCGAAGAAGATTTCGACTTTGCAGAAGCGTCGAGGAGAGGACCAAAGGGCATGGGCTCGTAACGAGTCAAGTCAACACCAAAATGATGGAAGACACGAGTCAGAAGACCACCATAAAGAATGTGAGACGAGGAGGTCGTGAACTCAACCATGTCCATCCTATCAAGGAGGACACCGACCCAGTTCACGGGCATGCCAGAGAAAATAGCATACATACACTTTAGTATATCCTGAGACGGCTGATCAGATGATCCATACCTTGGCATGATGTTAGACTTCACCACTAGGTGAACAGCCCAAACTCTCACAGAGAACATAGATGACCTGACACCCGAATCAAGAGCTAAAGGTACCTCTCGAAACATATCCCGGAGGACAGACTGGTCAAGATCGTCAATCTCGGAGATGCAGATATCAGAGGGAAGGGAACCAACAGAGGGAATCCTAAGAATAGTCCCTAAGAGAGAGGGAGTGATCTGAATGGGGGTTCCCTGAACAACAGTATCGAGGATGCCGGTAGACGAGTACTCACCGCGAACGCGGTTCACATAGAAGAGCTTCACCAGAAATGGATAGGCTCTAGGGGACTCGCTTTGAGAGAAGCGAAAAAGGTCAGCTAGGTGAGTAACAGAGAGAATGTCAGAAAGCTTCTCAACAGTGAAGGCGGGGAAATGAATGTACCGTTCCCCGAGAATCTTGATCCCTAGAAGAGAGTGATATTTTGCCAAACAGATATCGTCTCTGCAAACGGGAACTAGTGGATCAGAGGGGGGTACGACAGGAGGCTCTTCTGAAGATTTCGAAGCAGAAGGGGAGTGATGAGGGTTCTCAGCAGCAGGCTCACTGATGTGAACACCAGTGGGCTTGCGCTGACGAGAGATCAAAGGCTGAGCCTCAGAAGAGGAAGCAGAAGGAGAGTAACCCTGCGAGGAAGAAGGCACGGGTGACTCGGCATGCTTGGTTCGGGCTTTGTGTGGCTTTGAGGTCTTGGCGATAAGTTTCCTAGGAGCCCTAGGTCGTTTAGGAGTAGCAACCTTGGCCTTACCCTTACCCTTGGGTGCCATGGAAACAACCAATCGAAGTAGGAAGGAAACGACAGTAGTTGAACTCGAAATTCAAAAAAAAATTCGCACGAGAAAAGAAGAACAAACCTAGGCAAAAGACGCAAGAGATCAACGACGACGAGAAATCGACTCACGAAAGAAGAAGGTCGACGGTTTTGGAGAAGAAATCGAGCGGGAAGACGAACGGTCGAATCGGAAGAGAGAGAGTCGACGAGGGGAATTGATCGCGCATTCTCGAATATAAAATTTGGGGAATGAATCTGAGCCGTTGGATCAAAGAATCGACGGCTCGGATCAAATCACTTGAACCGTCACAACAGAAGACAGTCGACTGATGAACAAAAGTCAGTCGACTGGATGAAGTGATAAGCGATAAAGCTCAAAAAGCTAGAACAGTCGCCTGATGACTAAACCGCAGTCGCCTGTTAAACTAACAGTCGACTGTAAATCAGTCATCAGTCGGCTGTGCGAAAGATATAAATTCTCAGACAAAGGAGATAGAGTAGGGCAGTCGACTGTCGAAGGAAGGACAGTCGTCTGTCCTGGTCCAAAAATGCACAGTGAGATAGAATTCCAGAGAATAAGAACACTCACCCTAGGACCTATACACTAATCACAAAGACATCGTAAACAATGTAAAAACAATAAATCCATTGAAACACGAATTACTCCGATCAATCTCAAAACACATGAAATCAATTAAGTCACAATTGCCTTTCTTAATCTCATAATATAATAAAGCTCATGAAGGTAGACAACAAAAAGATATGAGCTCAAAAAGAAGTTATAATCATGAAAGTTGAGCCTCTAGATTTCAGATTCACCCATAATTCCCAATTCTCCATGTAACCTCACAAATGAATCTTCTTTAAGAGGTTTAGTGAAGATATCAGCAATTTATTTTTGGGTTTCAATGTACTCTAAGATGATGTTCTTCTTAGCTACATGATCATTTATAAAATGGTGTCTCACGTCTATGTGTTTGGTATGGGAGTGGTGTACCGGATTCTTGGAAAGACAAATAGCACTTTGATTATCAACCATGATAGGGCAAGTATCACAATTGACACATAGTCACTAAGAGTGTGTCTCATACAAAGAACTTGTGCACATGCAAGACCCGCAGCAATATATTCTGCTTCAGTCGTGGACAATGACACCGAATTCTGTTTCTTAGAAAACCAAGAAACTAAGGAATTTCCTAAGAAATGGCAAGTGCCACTAGTACTTTTCCTGTCGGACTTGCATCCGGCAAAGTCGGCATCACTATATGAGATTAACTCATATGTGATAGACTTAGGGTAAAGTAACCCATAATCTAGAGATTGATTGAGATAACGAAATATTCGTGTAACCGCAATCAAGTGTGACTCCTTAGGTCTTGCTTGATATCTAGCACAAAGGCATACGGAAAACATGATATCGGGCCTACTAGCGGTTAAGTAAAGCAAGCTACCGATCATACCTCGATATAGACGAACATCTACATCTTTTCCGCTTTCATCCTTGTGTAGATGAGTAGTAGTACTCATGGGATTCCTTTTGCTCGAAGACAATTCCATCCCGAATCACTTAATAAGCTCCCCTGTGTACTTTGTCTGATGTATGAATGTGCCATTCGCCATTTGTCTAATTTGCAATCTAAGGAAGTAGGTAAGCTCTCCCATGTGGCTGATCTCAAACTCATCCTTCATAGACTTGGAAAATTCTTGACAAAGATTAAAGTTAGTAGAACCGAAAATAATATCGTCTATATAAACTTGAATCAAAAGAATGTCATTTTCATAATCTTTAATGAAGAGTGTAGAATCAACTTCTCCCATTTAAAAACCAAAATTCAAAAGAAAGGTCTTAAGTCGATCATACCAAGCTCTAGGAGCTTGTCTCAACCCATACAACGCTTTCTTAAGTTTGAAAACATGGTTTGGAAATTTTTCATGAATAAAACCGGGAGGTTGAGAAACATAGACTTCTTCAATGACAAACCCATTTAAAAATGCACTTTTGACATCCATTTGAAATAGTTTAAAATTTTTATGGGATGCAAAAGATAAAAACAATCTAATAGCTTCTAATTTAGCTACGGGGGCAAAAGATTCTTCGAAATCAATACCTTCCTCTTACCGGTAGCCTTGAGCTACTAACCTTTCTTTGTTCCGTGTGATTACCTCGTTTTCATCCGTCTTGCTCTTGAAGATCCATTTGGTCCCAATGACTTGATGACCACTTGGAAGAGGTACGAGTTCCCAAACTTCGTTTCTCTCGAATTGCATTAGTTCTTCTTCCATTGCCACTATCCAAGAGCTATCCTCACAAGCTTCTTGGATGTTCTTTGGCTCAATGATAGAGACAAATGCGTAATGATAGATTCTTCAATTCTTGATCTCGTTCGAACACCCACACCAATATCTCCAATAATTTGGTTATGAGGATGGTTGCGAATGGTCGGGTAAGCTTTGGGTATACCTGGATCACTAGGAACAACTTCAACAACCTCGTTAGAAGTGTTAGTCTCAACAATAGAATCATTAATCTTAACATTATTAAGATAATCACAAAGAATATCTACATTATCATCATCAACATGAGGAAAATCAAAGTCTTCATAGAAAGATTTGTGAAGTGATTCCTCAATCGTTGAAGAAGTTTTGTTGTATATCCGGTAGGCTTTGCTACGTGTGGAATATCCAACAAAAATTCCTTCATCGGATCTTGGCTCAAATTTGTCTAAATTACCAAAAGTGTTCTTTATAAAACATTTTGAACCAAAAACACGAAAATATTTTACTTGAGGCTTTTTATTATAAAACAACTCAAAGCAAGTTTTGTTTGTTCGGTGGCTCACTAGGATCCTATTGAGCACATAATGTGCCGTGTGCACCGCCTCTGCCCAAAATTGTAGTCCTAAATGACTATCATAGAGCATAGTGCGAGCACACTCAATAAGAGTCATATTCTTTCTTTCTACAACACCATTTTGTGGTGGTGCACGAGGAAAGGAAAAGTTATGAGTTATTCCGGAGTCATTACAAAACTTAGTAAAAGACGCATTCTCAAATTCTCCTCCATGATCACTACGAATAGTGATAATGGTGGATCCTAAAAGATTCTGAATCTTCTTTGCAAATTTGGTAAACTCTTCATGAGCTTCATTCTTATTAGTTAAGAATGAAACCCAAGTAAATCTAGAAAAGTCGTCAACGACAACTAGTCCATAATGAGCATTACCTAAAGAAGTGGTTCTAGTTGGCCCAAATAAGTCTAGATGAAGAAGTTCTAGGGGCCTCTTAGAAGTAATCCCTTCTTTAAGCTTAAATGAAGATTTACTTAGTTTACCTCTTTGACATGAATCACAAAAGTTTTTCTTATTAAAAGCAATCTTAGGAAAACCTTTGACTAGATCATGCTTAGCTAACTTATATAAGTGCTTGAAGTGAACATGACCAAAACGGCGATGCCATAATAGTTGTTCACTTGTGTAGCAACTAAGCAATGTTCTACGGTTTTAGGCAAGCTCAAATAATAAATATTTTTACGCCTAATGCCGGAAAAAAAAACATTTGAATCACAATCAACAATAGTACACAATCCTTCCCCAAAGTTAACCTTGTAACCTTTGTCACAAAGTTGACTAATGGAAATGAGATTATGACACAAACCACTAACAAGATAAACATTAGTTATTAAGGGTTTGGAAGGATTACCAACAATACCTACTCCAATGATGGTTCCCTTTTGATTACCTCCAAAAGTGACTGTTGCACCATCCTTGATGCTAATCACTTCGGAGAGCAATGAGGGATCTCCCGTTATATGTTTGGAGCAACCGCTATCAAGAATCCATCCTTTCCCTTTAGAGCTAATAAGACATTTATTGCTCTTCTTCTTTCTCTTGGGTACCTATATAATATACCATAAGCTTATGGTGCCCAATGTTTGTTGGGTCCAAGGGGATTAGCCCTTTGGAAGCCAAGTCCAAGTGGACTTCCGCTTCCCAACATAATTACTATTTCTAATCACATCATGAAAATAGGAATCAACATAAGCATTCCTAACATTAAGACTAGTTTTCTTAGGACCCCAAATAGTGTACATCTTGGGAGTCCTATTCCTAGTTGCATGCATATGTGTTGGATTTCTATGTGGTGCATGCTTCTTAGGAACATGATTTCTAGCATAGAGATGTGGTGGAGGATATGCATTGTACATTCTAGGATGATATGTATGCTTGGGAACATGTATATTATACGAAACATATTGATCATGCATGACATGATGAGGATGAGCATACATGAAAGAATGGTGTGTATGAGCATACGGGAGTATAGGATCACATACATGAGTATTTCTCATGTGTGGTTGTGTACGTGTCCGTGGGTACGGAGCATAGAATGTGTCATGATTGTCTACTTGTGAAGTAGGATGTTTCCTACGTGGATGAGTGTTAGTATACACATAAGCATGGCCTTGCTTTTGGTTTCCACCCTTAGTGGGTTTCTTGCCAAAAGGAAGAGAAGGAGATGTGGTGACATTCTTAGTAGGATTGCTACCTATAGTGTCTTTGACACCACTTGTGGATGCACCGGAGGAAGGCCTCACAAAATTTATAGTGACACCACTATAGGAGGTGCGAGCATTGGATGCATTTGCTTTTACAAATCCAAGGCCAACACGATGTGTGACCGGAAATTGATTTGAAAGCAAATCATCCAATTGTCATTTTCCCTTATTGAATCTCACAATACGGGAGAACATGAGCTCATATTTCTCCTTTAAAGAAGAAATGTTGGTATCCAAGGTGGACACCCGTGCTTTGAGCTCGTGCACTTGAGTTTTAAGAGAATCATTCTCTAAACCCAATTGTGTGTGTCGTGTAACTAGATCACTATTATCATTAGGATGTGTTTGATCTAGTTGAGATTTGAGGGAATTCACCTCATCTCTCAAAGTGACATTTTGAGAAGCTAAGTTTGCTTTCTCAAGAGTTAAAGTATCAACAATGGTGTCATTGTTGATAATGCATGGTATGGATGACTTGCTAACATTTGATTTCTTTAAGCTAGTGTATCTAAGCATTAAAGATTGATATTTAGCAAATAGTTCTTCATTAGCAATACGAAGTTCATCCATTGTTACCTCGGTGTCATCCGTGTCGGAATCACTCTCATCCGAGAGTGGGTCTTCAAGTGCCATGAAACACATGTGGGCGCTCTCACCCTTCTCATTATCGGAATCGCTTGATGAGTCATCACTTGAGTCATCGAAGGTACCTACGAGTCCTTTCTTCTTGTCTCTCTTGACCTTCTCGGACTTGTGGTACTTTGGCGCCTTCCACTTCTCTTTGTTCTTTAGCATTGGGCAATCCATCTTGATGTGCCCTGGCTTATTACATTTATAGCAAAGAGAGGAAGTAGCATTAGTAGACTCAAAACGTTTGTTTGAGGGAAATTTACCTTTGCAGAAGAAGCGTTGGAACTTCTTCGCCATTTGGGCCATTTCACCCAAATCCATCTCGTTCTCGGATTCATCACTTTCGGAGGATGATGAATTGGTGTTGAATGCCAAAGCTTTCTTCTTGGCCTCCGAAGGATTCATCATGGCTCGAATCTTCAATCGGTTGTCCCGTCTTACTTCGTAAGACATAAGAGTCCCGATAAGATTCACCACGGTGTAGTTCTTCAAGTCATTGACCTCCTCGATGGCGATTTCTCTTCTTTCCCATTTGGAGGTCATCCCCATGATGATCTTCCTTACCTTTTCAGGTTCGGTGTAGATTTGGCCAAGGGCTTCCAATTCATTTGTGATGTCGGTAAAGCGTCCGTACATCGATGCAATGCTCTCATTTTCCTGCATATGAAACAAGTCGAAGTTTTGCACGGAAACATATAATTTTGAAAGCTTTACCTTATTCGTTCTCTCGTGGGTAACGATGAGATGGTTCCAAATTTGATATGCACTCTTACATGTGCATATCTTGTTGAACTAATTCGGGTCCAACGCACAATGAAGAGCGTTCATTGCTTTAGCGTTGTTGACTTCAGCGGACTTCTCGGAAGTCGTCCATTTGTCGAAATCTACTTAGGTGGGCTCGACGTATTCCTTGTGGAGGGTTCTCCAAAGTGAAGCACTCCTAAGGAATGTCTCCATCCTGCATTTCCAATAGCTAAAATTTGTACCATTGAAACGCGGAGGGCGCACCGTAGATTGACCTTCGAAAAGTGTGGACGCTCCATCACGGTCGTGATTGTTGTACGTAGGCAGCGGATGAACGTTGTTGTTGTTGGATGCCATAGATAAAACCTTGTGCTCTGATACCAATTGTAAGGACCATGTCTATAGGGAAAACACTAGAAGGGGGGTTGAATAGTGTTTATGCAAATTTAAAAGGAATTTACGCCAAATAAAATGCAATCCAACAAATAGTGCAGAATAGAAAAAAACCCAAAAAGAAACACACGCAAACGCAGAGATGTTTCAAGGGTTCGGATTACCCAAGTCAACTCCCGACTTGTTCTCGGTAATCCTACGTTCCTACCACCCGGATACCACCGGATACTCAAGTTAGAACCCTAACTTGAGGTTTCCTTAAAGCCCACTTGTAGCAACCCTATAAGTGCAATCAAATACAATCGATGTCCTTGACTCCCACAACCAGGGAGCAAGCAAAACCACTCTCACAACTGAGAGCACAACTCAAATAACAAATGTTATGAAATAATGAAAAACAACACTTACAATCACCTATGCCTTGAAGTAGAACTTGAAGGAGGAGTGTGATATGTGTTGAAGAACTCTCTTGGAAGAGAGGAGAAAGCCCTTTCTCTTGACTGCACCAATTGCCTAGAAGATCACTCTTTGGTTCTAGGTTGGAGAGCAAGAGAACAAGATTTGGAAATACTTAGGGCTTTGGATTTGAGAGCTTTGATCTTTAGAAAATAAAAGCTTGAGAGATTTTGCAATGAATGAGTAACCATCCAATGGAACAGTAGAAGCTCTATTTATAGCTTTCTCAAATCCACAAAACAGTTTAGGCAAAACCCCAATTGGAAGCCGTGAGAAAAATCTCAACGGATAGAAACTGCACCCGAACCAGTCGACTGATGAAGACACCTCAGTCGACTGATGCACAGTCAGCATAGGTAGGTAAGAATTCATAACGGTAACTTACCACGTGGACAGCCGACTGATGAATCAAAGACAGTCGTCTGTTAAACCAACAGGCGACTGTAATATCTTCGACAGGCGACTGGCCGAGAGAAGGTAAGTTAAACACATACTGGAAATCTTCACAAGAAACAGGACAGACGACTGATCCAAATAATACAAGCGACTGTTAATCAGAACAGTCGACTGTAAATCTTTAAACAGACGACTGTCAAAAGCAATAGAAATTTCCAGAGAGCAGAGTCAAAGAAATGACTTACAGACAGGCGATTGTTGTAGCTTAGACAGTCGACTGATCCAATAGACAGTCGACTGTGTATACAACATTAGTCGACTGACTGTAAAAGTCAGATCAAACAAAGTTTAGGCAAGGATAGACAGGCGACTGATTTACAGAACACAGTCGACTGTCATTTGGACAGGCGCCTGTGAAACGTTCATCAGTAGCCTGTGCGAAATAATCAGAGAAGGCCCAAAACTATATTGTAATAGTCTGTGGATAACAAGCGACTGTAGAACAAAACACAGTCGACTGTTTTTGAGACAGGCGACTGTAAACTGTTCAGCAGTCGAATGTTATAAACAATGCTAGCACAAACAAAAGAGAATTGAATTGGGATCAAAGGACAATTGATCTAATGAAGTCCTATGACAGAATGAAGGTGTGTGAGAGTGTTACATCAAAGTTCTACTTCTAAGCTACATACTAGAAGAGATAAAAGAAGAATTACATTGACGACTAATCTCTTCTTTCCATCGTATGAGCTTGAAGTCTTTACGGAGCTTCAATCAACAATCTACGATCATCCAATTCATGTCATTTGCCTTCAATGACGTTTGTGAGTCATCCATTGCTAGTAGATCTTCATAATATGTTTAGGCAATGGATTAACTGCAAAATAGGGGATTAGTCACAAGTATTTATGTTTGCTCATCATTAACACCAAGTAGGGAGAAGTCCAATACTCAACAATTCATGCAAAATTTGTGCTTCATTAGACATATTCATAACGCATCACAGACAACACAGATTCAGAAAAGGATAAATACATCAATTTTAATACTTAATAATAATTTAGACAAAAGGGCGATGTCATACACTGTTAGGTTAGATAACTAATGGTAGAGCGGTCGCAGGATTTTCATAATTATTAAGTTAATGCCACACAACATTGCATAAGTTTATCCTAGAAAATATGGCAGAAAAAGTGTGATGCAATGCATATAAATAAGATCCAAAAGTAGGTATCATATATTAAAATATGCAAATAATCAGTTGTGCAAATAGGGGCTAATTCAAATAGATTTGAATGGTGCACTATATATTTATATTGTAAAAGGAAAGAAGTTTCCTTTTTATACCCCCAAAAAGATTCCCAAAAATCCCCATTTCCCATTAAAGTCCTCATATCATCTCCTTTTATCCATATTTTTATTCATTTTTAGGCCCATTGGTTCCACCCATTTACCCTTTTCTTTTCTTTTTCTTTTTTTTGCTTTCTTAAAAAAATTAGCCTGCGAGCTTTCGGCCCGCAGCCTCTCTATTTTTTCTTTTTCTTATTTTTTAAAACACGGGTTGCAGGACAAAAGCCTGCAGCGTGGGTTACGAGCTTTAGTCCTGCAGTTGTCCTCCTTTTTTGTCTTTGGGCCAGAGCCCACAAGTCGCTGTGGGCTTCGGCCCACATCGTTAAAAGTTTTTTTATTGGGCTTGGGTCAAAGGCCCAAGCAACTAAAGGGGGCGACTAGGGTTTTGCACCCCCCCCCACACAGATAGGGTTTGGGGGAGGGGGGAGGGTGGAGGGCGTAGCTGGTGGAGGCGGCTGGGGGGAGCTGCGGCGAGGTTTCGTCAAAAGAAATTTATTTTTTTCAAAATATTCTTGAAGAACCCTAAAGGGACTAACGCTGCCACCTAGCGGCGGCGTGCCTCCTCCGTGGGGAGGGGGGAGGGGCAGAACACTGTGGGGGGGTACCCACGGTGGTCAGCAGAGAGGGTGCCGTCGGCGGTGCCGTAAGTGAGGGGTTTTATATTTTTTTGAAATTCTTTTTTTCTTTTCATTATTTGTAGGAACCCTAAAAATAGGGGTTTTCTCGTCCGACCTTACGAGATCGATGATGAATGCATCATGATATGATAAAAGTAATATTTTTGATTTGGAGTAATACCTATAGATCTGTCCTCCAGATCTAGCGACAGTTGATGAAGCCTACACGTGGAGGTTGAAGAAGCCCGAGCATGATGGATCTACCGTCACATCCTAGCTTTCGCAACGAACGAATCTACAGAACTCACAGAGTGCGTGCTGATCACGTGTTATGAAGTGTATTCCTGGGGGAAGACCCCATGCCTTTATTTATAGTGGATGGGATAGTCATACATGGATGAGATACAATAGATACAATCATATTTATTTAAAACCACAACAAGCCATGATTTATTGGGTTTTTATCACTAATTAAAAATTTTAGACGGGTAATGGGTATGGATATCTGATAAGTTGTTTATATATATAGTCTTCATATTCATTTCATTCATGTTTTACTCGAGTTCGCCTCGTTTTTCATGCCACTTTTATCTCTTTTGTTCCCTATTACGCTTTTGGTCTCCACGGTGCATTTCAGGTGAAACTGCAGCATTTTGGAGCTTAATGGCGATATTTCAGCATTTTGGCTTGGTGGGACACTTTGGTGTCACATGGTGGCATTGGAGCATTTTGGAGGTGGAGGTGAGCTGTGTTATTGAGTCAAAATGTGGGGCTTGCTGAGATGAGCTATTAGTTATGGATACTTGGAACTCTAAATCCATATGAAAAGTTGGAGTATGGAGTCTTGGGGTGGAATTGTTAATTGCATTTGAGCCATGAAACTTGGAGTGATGTGCTTGGGAGAGAAAGCTGATGAGATGGAGTTGTTAGCAATGAAGCTTGGGTTTCTGGAGCTTGAATGCCGAAGCTTTGGAGTGTGGAGTAATGTTGTGGAGTGTGGAGTTGGACCCCCACTTCAGAACTTGGTTGAAGCTGGAACTCTTGGAAGCAGGAAGACTTGGAGATTGATGGAGAGCTTGGAGGTTGGGTGATAGAGCAATGAAGTTGGGGATGATCACTGTAGCGTTTTCTGGGTCTTTAGGGCCATAAATACGACATCCGGCCTAAGTCGGTTGGAGAAGTTATCAAAACAGCAACGGAAAAATATACTTAAAACATTTTTAAGTTAATCCCCAAAGGGAACAAATCCTAACCAAGATCTCTACTATCCCAGGGTTGGGTCTGACCAACCCCTAAGGATAGATCTATCTAACAATTGCAATTTATAAATGCATGTAATTTAAACTACATACCTTTTGCTTCGTTTTCGCAGAATACGAAGCGCCGTTTTTAGTTATATTTCTTTAGTCCCACGTCGCTTCTCTCGAGCCGAACCGTGTCCTGAGCCGAACCGCGTCCCGGGCCGCACCTTGTCTCGAGCCAAACCGCTTCCCGAACCGCACCGTGTCCCGAGGCAAGCAACACCCTTGTCACTGAGCCAACCATGCGCCGAAGAAGATTTCACCTTGAGTGGATCTTCGTAAAGACTGGATCCGATCCGAGCCCCTTCATAGCTTTGCTAGAGCCCAAACAGGAGCAAGGAAGAAATTTAGGGAGAAAGAGAATTTAATTTAAGCTCAGATCCGGGCTTGCTCACGTTTAATGGAGCTACTCAGATCTAGAACTTGGGATGAGTTTCAAGGAGGGGAGTAGGCTCCTATTTATATAGGCGGTTGACCCCTCCCCTTCACTCCATATCCGATGTGGGACTATTAATTTTGGAGGAAAAAAATAATTAAAGTTTGCCTTTCACAAAGGCCAAACTTTAGCGAATTTTTCTTCCCTCACTGTTGAGCTGCATAAGTGATACAATCTATCAAATCGAAGAGGGTTGAACGGTGTAACGCATAGGAAAAAACGACACTCAATTTCAACTTCGTTTGACCCCTCAAACGTTGTCTCAAAGATGCCCAAAAAATTGATTTTCGCAAAAACTGCAGCCGTCACAATTCTGCCCGCAACCCTAGGCTAGGTGGGCCCCACCCACAAGCACCACCCGCATTCCAGCGGGCGAGTCTGGCGCACGCCCATGCGGGCAGGCCCGACCCGCCCAGGGCAGGCGGGTCGGGTGCCTGCCCTTGCGGGCGAGCCCAACCCGCCCAGCTTTGGGTGGGCGGGCCGCCCCCAGGCTGGTGTGTCTGTCCCCTTGGGACCGGGCTGTGGGGCTGTTTTTACTCTAAATCCTGTATTTGGAGTCCGTTTTGGACGCCGTTTGAACCTGTGTTTAGATCGGGATGTTCCAGTCATCCAGCTAACCTTTTCCACGCGTTTATTATATTAAATTTGTACGTAAAAATTTACGACACATTTAATACCCTTTGCATCATATGCAAAATCTCCACTTCTAATATAAAAATCATTTGCATCAAATACAAATGATATGAGGGTATACATACCCCAACAATCACAACCATCTATGACTGTATGGAATCATCCATACGGCTGTGTCATCTGTCGAATTCAGTCCAGCACAAAGAAGCAGCCCATTTACACAGTTTATACGGCCGTATGACCTCAGTTCATACGACCGTATGACCTCAGCTCATACAACTGTATCACCCAACCCAAAGCAGCAAGAGCAGGAGCTCCACACGGCCATGTGGACTAGCTCTACACGGCAGTGTCCACTTCACCCAGCCAAGGCGCAATGGAAATTCAATACTCTACGTGGTCGTGTGAACGACTTTCACACGGCCACGTCATTCGCCATCATCGAGAGGAGAGCCGAGTATTTGGCTCCGTTTTAGCCATAGTTTACTGTTCCATTGCTTAATTAGGAGTAGAATTAGTTATAGATTCGCTTTTTAGTTCAGATTTGGAGAGCTTTCTTGTGGATTTGTATGCGGATTGACAACCCATCTGCGGGTCTATGAGATAAGCTTTTCTCCTTCCCTTTCTCTATATTTTCTTGATGTTGTTTTTGTTATTCTTGCTAGATTGGTTTTGTTATTCTTGCTTGTTTTGTGATTGTTGTTCTTGATGTTGTTGTTATTCTGTTGTTGTTGTTAGTTTGTTGTTGTTGTTCTTGCTGCTGTTGTTGTTTTGTTGATGTTGTTTCACAGCCACGCCCCTTTGTTCTCTCCTTGATTTTATTATTATCTTTTCCTGTCACTTCCTTTGTGAATCCCCGTAAAACACATGTATCCACCTCTAGTCGATTGACGTAGCTAGCTATTTAACCCAAAATCGAGCTAGTACTCGATCACCTAGCCTCCCTGTGGACAACCCGTAAAGCGCTATGACGACACAGCCGTGTGCTTGCGGTATAAATTGTAAAACTCCTATCAAGTTTTTGGAGCCGTTGCCGGGGAGGCGTGGTTTGATTGATATTAGTAAGATTAGGGTTAGTTAGACTACGTCTCATTCAAATTTTTTTAAAAATTTCAATTACATCAAATTTTTCCCACCCCCGGTATTCATTTGTTTGCAATTCTCTTGTACCACTGACGCATTTGTCCTAGCTTTGTCTTTGACATTTCAGGTGCTATTTGGAGAATATGTGGATGCCCCATGGATCCAGCATGGAGAATTTCAGCGATCTATCCCGATCGATGCTCAATTTGGAGGTTACAATCACGTTCCATAGTTTGCGGTGTTTTGTATAAAATGTGGGATGCATGGGCATATCTTTACCCAATGCCAAAATTTTACGTACCCCTATGACCCATAATCATATACCCACAACCTAGCCAATGAACCCTCCTATCACACCCCACCACCACCACCACAAAAATCCCATCTCGAGTTTTTTTTGGAAGAACAACTCCGAGACGAAGCTCAATGGCTCGAAACCTGAACCAATGCCCACGTCCAACTCTATGAACTCACCCGAAGTCTGAAGCAACTGGTCATATCACAAGGAGAGTCACATTTTCTCGGTAAGGATTCGATCGCACAAACACCGTCCGGATGGGATGATCTAGATGGAGGAGCCACCTCCACCATCGAGATTGAGGTGAGGCAACATCATACACCACAGGATCAGATCTACAATTTAACCCAACTCCCTGAAGAGACTCTTTGGGAAGCTTGGGTGAGATTTATTAGATTGTTGGACGGATTGCCGACGCATGGGATAAGCACGCATGAGCTCCTCTGCATCTTCAATGGGGGATTTCACTTTGACCTGCAGAAATCCATGGTGAAGATGAACGGAGGGCGAATCTTCGACATGTCACCTGAGGATGCATGGGAGTACATGGAGATCGCAACCGCATCTCACGCTTCTCACATATTACAAAGAGGTAACTCATACGATTCAAATCTGAAAATTTTTAACACGAGTTTACTTTCCCATGCAGATGCTACTACCAAAGCCCAAGTCCATCACCACATCCTAGATGTTATATCTCAGATGGATGATGAGCCACGCATTGGCCTGTGGGTGGACACTATTTCTCTTGGAGAGGTTGGAGATGAGCAAGGACCATAACACAGTGCCATCAACCCCACGGTAGATTACGATATAGATGATGAGACCTTTGTACGAGTTGAGGGCAATGCCACCCATTATTACTCCACCACGAATGACAGGAGTGAGGTGTACTTGGGTGAGAGCAAGATTTCAGACATTAAGGAACCCAAGTCACTCCTCCCATATGATAGCACCCCCCACTTTGTACCATGTGATTGACCTCAAGGGCATGCACAATCCAAGTAGGATGCACAGGCTCTCCTCTCAAGAGAAGGAGTGCCAAATACAATATAAACCCGTGAGTATGGGGTCAAATCCACAGAGACAATTCGTTTCACGATCACAATCTCAATTGATTAAGGAAGGCTAAAAGTGTTGGTACAACTAACTAAACTAACAAATGTGGTGAGCGGAAGTGTGGGGTGACGCGGTCGAGCCAAACCCAAGGTAGGTAGGGTAGAGACCAAAGTAAGAGGTAGTCAAACAAGGAAGAGTGTGTGGAATGGGATGTCATTAGGGTTGTGAGTTGATTAGCAATAGGTTCATCCCAAATGAATCAACCCACGAATCCATTTCAAGGTATGCGAGGGTTGTGCACGTAGGTAATGCCCTTAAAGCACACCGCCGTCCAACGGCCCCACCAAGGGTAATGCACGATTCTTTGATGTGTCGATTAGTAGGTTGAAATCCCTAACTTAAGCTCGTGAATCGATCCTTGCATCTGTGTCAATAGAATGCATGGATCGTGAACGTAGGTGTGACCCTTAAGGTACACCGCCGTTCTACGGCCCCACCAAGAGTAGCGCACGACCCAATCAAACAATGGGCACAACCCACCAATCAATACTATTTAGCACCCATTTCAAGGCATGCTAAATTCATTAGATGCAAGATATGAATCATCACTAATCAAGCTCACAAAACCCTAGCTAATCCCAATTCCACACACCATTGGCTCTAGGCCATCATAATGAAAACAAAGTGATAAACATTAATGAATATTCATTACAAGCCACAAATCAAACAACAATCAAAGGATTCTCACTATCATTCAATAATCATTCATACAAAACAATAGAGCTCAAATGATACAAGAGAGGGAAAGAAATCACCAATCAAAGCCTTAGAAACCCAAGCTTTCCCCTTTCATGAAGCTCCTCCAAGCTCTCCTAGGCTCCAATGGCCTCCAACCATAGCCTAAGCCCTTGGGGAAGAAGAGGGGCTCCAAAACCCTCCAATGGAACAGTAAAACTCGAACTCCCCTTTGGAAATCGAACCCAAGCACACAAAATACCTAAAATTACAAAGTTGGTCTGAAATCGGGCTTGCGGGTCGGAGCACTGGGCGCCCGACCCACCCGAAAAATCAAGCGCACGCCTTTGCTATCTTGAAGCGGAGCGGGGACGGGTCAGAGACCCGACCCGCTGGAATCCGCCCGCTTAATGAAGCGGGGGGCACGCGCAGCCTGCGTGCCCCGCTGCTGAAGTGGGGGCATGCACCCCGCTCGTGCCTCGCTTGTTGTGGTTGCTTCCTCCGGATCGTGCCATGTGGCGCTGTGGGATCGCACCACGTGGCACCCCAAATAAATCCTTTCCCCCTTTTAATTGCCATTTCTCCTCCAATAATTCACCAAAATACCTAGAAATCCCAGAAAAATTCCAGAAAATTCTGGAAAATCCTCAAGACTCCCAGGAGTACCTGAATAATAGAAGAAGGAGAAATTAGTCCATATGATGGTATTTTGTGCAAAGAATGAGAATAAGCCCCTATATGAAACATAAAGTGAACATATACACAAGAGGGCAAGATTAAGCCTAATCTTTAGCACAAAATGGTGGTAGTTAGGGGGTATAAATATATACTTTTCTCTACGAATCACACCCCCCAACTAGCGTTTTGCTAGTCCCTAGTAAAATAAGTGATAAATTCAGATTAAATGGAAAATATGCACCAAACTCAAGATATTATCATGGCATACTCCACACGTTATTTCCAAATGATTTCAAAGCCAATATACACAATGTATGAAAGTAAACAACAAATGACATTCTCCCCAATCCAATTCAAAGAAAAGTAAAGTAATAAGCACCGTATCACACTCATTAGGATATAACACAATGCCATAGTTTCCAAAATTCAAGGAAATGGCCAAAACAAAAGAAATTTCCTCTAAGTTGTGGGAGATGAGATTGCATCACTCATGTAGCTTATTACCTTATTTATTCATTCCTGCTGCCACGGGAAACAGTTCGAGGATGTCGAGCCCCCATTTGGCGAATGGGACCAGGCTGAGGATCGGGATCAGATCAACCGACGGGGCCGTCATATGTTTGAAGAATCTCTGGCACTCCCTGCATCGCTTGACGTAGTCAGTTGCATCCTTCACATGGTCGGCCAATAATAGCCTTACCGGATCGCCTTATGCGCCAGGGTGCAGCCTCCGTAGTGGTTCCTGCAGAGCCCTTTATGGATGTCACAGACGACCTCCTCTGCTCTCCTGGGCCCAAGGCACTTTAGATAGGGCAAGACGGCGTACCTCGCGCGACGCTTCCGGTAGAGCATGCTGCCGAAGATCACGAACGTCAAAGCCCGCCACTCGATCTTTTGCGCCTCATGTCTGTCCTCTGGCAGGGATCCGCTCTCCAGATAGGCGATGATTGGGCTCATCCATGACTGCACCCGGTCGACGCATAGCAGCTCGCCTTCCTCGAGGCTTGGTGTTAGCAGGTTCTTGATGTAGATGTCTCTTCCAATCTCGGCTGGAGAAGAGGATGCCAATTTCGAGAGGATGTCAGTGCAGAGGTTGTTCGACCTCGGGAGATGAGTAGCTCGACACAGGTGCACTTTAGATACAGCTTCATCAGATCTTCCCTTGCTTCGAAGCTGCCTTCAATTTGCTGGACGACGAGCCTTGAGTCACTGATTAACAACACATTCGTCGCCCGCAGCACCCTGCAGAGCTTCTGCCTATTGATAGTGGCCTCGTATTCTGTGACATTGTTGGTCATCGAGAAGTTGAAGCAGAGTGCATACTCCAGCAGGCTTCCCTCCGGGGTCTCGATCACGATGACAGCTCTGCTTCTGACCCCGTAGCCGACCCATCGACATGGACAATCCACAGCTTGCCTTCAGATTGTGCGGAAGTAGATGGAGGATTCTTGTCGGTGATCTATTGTTGTTGTGCATCCGGTTGGGCGTCGGACGCTGCACTGCTAATCTCTTTGATGGTGCACTCTGCCACGGAGTTTGCCAACACTTGACCCTTAATCACCGTCCTGGGCTAGTAAATGATGTCGAACTCGTTGAGCTCGACACTCCAGTTCAGCATCCTACCGGACCTCTCCAGCCTCCTCAAGTTCTTCTCAAGCGGCAATTTTGTGTAGACAATGATGGAATGCGCTTGGAAGTAGGGCTAAAGCTTCTTTGCCGTCAGTATTAGGTAATAGGCGACCTTCTCAATCGGGCTGTAGCGGGTCTCGCCTCCTAGAGCACCCGGCTTACATAGTAGATCGGCCTCTGGATATCCCCTTCCTCTTTGATCAAGACCAAGCTAACAGCTTCTTCGGTGGCGGCGAGATAGAGACCGAGCATCTCTCCTTCCTCTGGCTTGGCGAGCAGTGGTGGGCTCTGTAGATAAGCTTTAAGCTCGTGAAGGCTCAGGCGCAGCTGTCATCCCATTCCACTTCCTTCCTCACGCCCTTCCTGTCGTCGAGGGACTTTCGCAAGATTTTGAAGAAGGGGAGTGACCTCTCGACGGACTTTGACAAGAATCTCCCCAGTGCGGCGATCTGGCCATTCAGCTTCTGCAAATTTATGATCGTCTTTGGCTCGCTCATGTTGATGACGGCAGATATCTTGTCTGGGTTAGCCTCGATTCCTCGCTTCGTGATCATGAAGCCGAGGAACTTCCCAGACTGAACACCGAAGATGCACTTCGCCGGATTGAGTCGTAGATTGTAGCGCCGCACTTTCTGGAAGGTCTCCTCAAGATCGACGAGATGTTCCTCGGCCTTCTTGGACTTCACCAGCATATCATCAATGTAGACATCCAGATTCCTGTCGACCTGGGGGTGAAAGATCTTGTTCACCATCCACTGATAGGTCGTCCCGGCGTTCTTCAGGCCAAAAGGCATCTTGGTGTAGCAAAGCGTCCCTCGACTAGTGATGAACGACGTCTTCTCCTCGTCGTGGGGTGCCATATAGATTTGATTATAGATGAAGAATGTGTATATGAAGGTCAGCAACTCATAACCGGAGGCGTTGTCCACCAAATGGTCGATCTTGGGTAGCGGAAAGCTATCTTTTGGGCAAGCCTTATTGAGGTCGGTGAAGTCCACGCACATCCACCATTTGCCGCTGGGCTTCTTCACCATGACCACATTGGTCAGCCACTCAGGGTAGCTCGCCTCTCTAATGAATTTGGCCTCCAAGAGTCGCACCACTTCATCGCCTGATGCCTGCTTCTTTTTGCCTCTTGCCCCTCTATTCTTCTGTCGGATTGGGCACGCTTCAGGGTCGACATGTAGCTTATGAGCTATCACGTCTGGGTCAAATCCGGGCATGTCTGAGGACGACCATGCGAAGATGTCTGCATTTGCCCTGAGGAGGTCAATTAGACTCGCCCTCAGTTCCGCGACGAGCTTTGTGCCGATCGACACTGTCTTGCCCGCTTCCTCCGCCACCGGCACCTCCTTTACGTCCTCCACTAGAACAGGTCATTGATGAGCGAAGTCCTTCTGATCATCGAGGAGGTCGATCAGCAAGGCTTGCTCGAACCCCTTGTGCTTGGTGGAGTCAACGTAGCATCTTCGGGAGAGCTTTTTGTTGGTAGCAATGATCAAGAAACTTCGTGTTTGATGATAACAAGCATATGTGAACGTTTTTAACGTGTGTGTTAAGTGTTTCCGGATTGACTAGCTAATGGATACTAAAATGGAGACTTGGTCAATGGGGTAATGAATTGGGTGTTCATGTGCAAAGGAGGAATTGCCAAAGAGGGGAGAGGCAATCCACTTGGATTGAGTCTTATTCATTAGTGCTTATACCAAGTCAAACTCAAGCTAGAATCTGTTGCATCTCTCCTTAGCATTAGGACTCCTTGTGCTGTCCTATCTATCCTAGCCATTGGATTCACTTTTGCCAAAAAAACCCTAGGCTAGGGTCTCATCTCTTACCGCACATAATCCCAACCCTATGATATATAAGGTTTTCTCCAAAGTAAGGGGAATAGAAGTCGGCACAAAGAAGAAAACCCAAGTCCATCTCACACAAAAAGCCAAAAGCAAGAAGGAACTCACGCATCTCCTCTTAGCCAAAATAGTTGACCAAAAGGAAGATCATTAAAACCAAAACTGCGGCAAGGTTACTTCTTGATTGCCTCACAGCCAAAAAATTTTAACCTAGAAAAAACACTACAGCCCATAATCTTTGACCAAGGAAAAACAGATGTCGTAGCCTTCTACATTAAAAAGGTCCTATCTCTACAGAACCGGCAATTGTTATTCATTGCTTCAAAAAGCCAAATTTTTATACAGAGCCGCAATTCCTTTTTGATGCTTCTGAACCTCAAAGCTAAAAGGTGTAAAAGTCCACAAGAGGCCGAATTACTTGATCAAGCAATCTCTCCAGCCGTAACCTGTTGATGCCGTGACATCTTCCCTCTGCAACTTGGTGCTTAACTGTTGCATGCCGCAAGCAACTTTGGAGATATAAATTGGAGCATGCCAACTTGAGGAGCCACAACCTGATCAGAGACTACATGCTACAACTCGAACTCCAAGCCGCAACGTGCTGATTGAGAGGACTAGGGACTACTACCTGTCAGACGAGATCTAACCACGTGCTGAACGACAGCGACATCGGCACCGTCACATCTGAGCAATTCTAAACTCATACTTTATTATATTTTGTGATATTGGTGTTGTAATCTTTGTAGAACAATTTGTTATCTTTTTGGGGACTTGGCTAGTTGGGACTAGCCAAGAGAGAGCTTTACTAGGATTGATATTGTTCGGGCACTTTGATGAGTGTAGGTACTGAGAGCCAGGTGAGTATAGAGCTGATGCTCTAGCTACAAGTTGTACCGGTTAACTTTAATAATCTAGTATTACTTTTTGGGTTGGACGTAGGTCATTGGGACGACCGAACCAGGGTATATCGCATGTGCATGATGTGACTGCTTTACTATACTCTGCATCTGATTGATTGTGCTATAACTGCCTGAGATTTCGTGTGGGTTGCATAAATATTTTTATAAGCCTATTCCCCACTCTAGGATTAGATTTAGATCCAACACTTTTTTGATCCCCGCACCAGTCCAACCCCATGCAAAGTCTGGAACTTCACCATCTGATGCAAGAGTGAGGGGAGAGCTTCGAAGGCTATCATGTAAGGTCGCCCTATGATGCCGATGTACGCTGAGGTGACGTCAACAACAACGAACTGCGTCATTCGAGTGATGATCTTGGGCTTGTCCCCAATGTGACCGACAGCGTGATCACCCCAAAATAGGCACCGAATGTCCGGTGAAGCCGATAATCGGGCCGAAGCATGGCTTCAGCTTCGCCCAGTCCAGCCCCACCTTCAGAATCGTGGACAAGAACAGGACGTCACACAAGTTGCATGTATCGATCAGGATCCTGCTCGCAATCGTCGACCCGACGAGAGCTTCAATGACGATGGCTTCCTCATGCGACAGCTCGACCACCTCCAGTCTTCATCTGAGAAAAAGATGGGGGGTGAGCCACTCTTCTCCGCTTTGCCCTTGTTCTGGCATCCGCCGTCAAGACTTGTCAAGCGTATGCCTTCCTTGCCGATGCTAATGTGCCACCCTGTACCGGCCCGTCGCATATTACATCCACATGCACAACCGGCTCGAGCCTGTGGTGGGCTACTTGCTCGGTGTCATGTGTCAGTTGATCAGGACCTGCAGTTACTCTTCTCCTACGGTCGGGTCTCTCTGGGTCGACAAATCTTCGGAGATGCCCCGCCCTGGATCAGCCGCTCAATATCTCTCTTCAGGGCAAAGTAGTCGTCGGTGTAATGTCCATTGTCACGGTGATACCGAAAATATTTCTGCATATTCTTCCTGCTGGCTCTTGTTCTCATCTCCGGGGGTGGGTCTACAAGAAGCCTGCCATTCAGGGTTGCTGCCATTACTTCGGTCAGGGGGCGTTGAGTCTGGTGTAATGTACCACCTCCTGCGCTTTCTCTGGCCCGCCTCTCTGAGCGGGGTTTCTGGGCACGAAGAACCCTCTCAGAGGTCCGAAGCGATCTTGCGCTCGAGGCCCCCCCGAATCACGCCCTCGGGGCAATCCTGGTCATGCCCCCTGTTGTGGTCCTGGTCGCGCCCTCGGGGGCGTTCATCCTGCCTCGGCTGCTCACTAGGCCTCGCTTCAACACGGGGAGCTATGACAGGTGGAGCCTTCTTCAACGTCCCCAGAGCCTCCTTGCTCAACATAACTTCTCTGCCCGAGCAAAGAGGGCAGGGAGATCGGTGGTCGGATCTCGGAGCAGCGACTTGTGAAGACTTCTGTTCGTCAGCCCCTTCTTGAAGGCTGCCATGAGGAGCTCATCTCTGTAGCTCGTCACGCTGAGTCGCTCTTCGTTAAAGCGCTGCAAGAAGTTACGGATGGTCTCTCCCTCCTTCTGGACCACCGTGAACAGATAGTCTGACACCTTCTTCTTCCTTCGCCCCGCCAAGAATTGGTGGCAAAACTTTCGTGAGAGGTCACCAACCGAATCAACGGAGCCACCGGGAAAGCTGTTATACCACTCCACTGCTGCCTTCTTCAAGGTCGTCCGGAAAGCTCAGCAAAGTAGGGCATCAGCTGCCCCATGGATCTCCATAACTCCCCGATATAGCTGCACGTGCTCCAGGGGATCGTCCGAACCGTCATAAAGTTCAACCTGAGGTAGCTTGAACTTATGTGGTACTGTGGTTGAGATCACCCTGTGGGTCAGCGGATTGGCTTCTTCGGGGCAGGGAGGAGGTGCCGGCTCTCCCTCCCACCGGTTGGAACTGTCGGATGAACCAGGTCGGTGCTCAGAGGCATTCGTCCCTCTCTCCCGATGGGTAGGACTGTGGTCGCGGCTCCTCTGTCGCCCGCCTCCATGCCTAGGAGAGCAATGTCTCGTCGGGGGGGCTCCTACTACGAAATTTGTGCCCCTTCGCCTCGGGCTAGGTGATCTCCCGCGATGATAGCTTTCCACATGATGGTCTAGCAGGGCGTTCCTCCGCACCATTGAGGCCGACGCCAGGGGACTCCTCGGCTTCCCTCTTGAAGCCTCTCCCTTTCAGCATCGAGGAAGCGAATCCGTCTAAGGAACGCTTCCTCATGTAGTCACCGTTGTTGCGGGTCCTCCTCCTCCTTATTGATCTTCCTCCGCAAAGCGGCTACCTCCGCTTCCTCGAACCACCTCTGCTGTGATGTTGCTTCCTCATCAAATTGGGGGAGGAGGTCTCTCCTCACATTGTAGAGCTCGGAGGGGCCTTCTTCCTGAGACGGTCCCACTTTCCGTGCAACGGTCCACTCCTCATCATCTTGATGAAGCTCTGAAAGCTCTTGTAGATACCAAGGGCCGTGTCCTGAATGGCCGCAACCGACCCCTCAAGGGGTTGATTCATCGGGGAAGTTCTTCTCGGAAAACGGGGCTCTTCGGCCAGGGGTGGCCTCAGAGTGTCATTGATGATGGTCTCAAGTCCACTCGGCATCCTCAGAGGTGGAGGCGGTGTAACGTCGGGTGACTTGTCGTGGCAAGGATTGCGGTGAGGACGTGTGGATCCTGACATGGGTGTAACCCTTGTTCTCACAGACGGTGCCAACTGTTGCAGGTCAGATTCTAACACAATGAAATTTATTTGAAGTGGGAATCACGTGTACAATGATGTACAAGTTTTTGGCTTATGGAGAGGTTAGCACGACTCGAAACTTGCTTCAGAGGTGAAGGATATAAGGTCGCATGAAGGTCGCCTGAAGGTCGCCGTCCTCCGGTAGCTGAGGCGAGCTTCATACGAGAATTAGCAACTTGTCAGAAAGGCGGGGCTGGCTGTCAGCCCGTAGCCTCCCTGATGCCTAAGTCAGCTTGTGACGTAAAATATAGGTGTCGGGCACGCTTGGCGATCTTAAGACAGATCGACGAAGCGTGACGAGCTTATGAGGAAGGTGCAGATATGTGAAAGATATCCGACCTATTATATGGAAAATAAGTTAGAAGTTTTAACTGACCAACCCCCTTTATGGAGGCATGAGGGGGTATTTATAGGGCTGAGAGGCTGTTGTTCGCCATCCTGTCAGCTGTCGAATCAACCCTGCTGGCACTCGAGTGCTGAAGCGATGGGTTGGCGAGCTGTGTCAGGGATATTTCCCGCATTAATGGTGTCAGACGGTGTCAGGTGCATTAATGAGACACGAGAGGCGGCCATCAGTTCTTGCCCTTAACCTCTGGCATTAATGGAGAGGAGGTGAGCCTATGTCACCATTCAGAGATATTTATGCTTGATTGCCCTCGGGGGCGAGCTACAGCTCGGCGATTAAGCTCGGCTCCTCCGGATGGTGCTTCTTGTTGGAGGGTAGGCGAGCTTGTCCTCGACACGGCAAGATTGACGGTCGGACGGGCGAGCTTCTCTAGTTGACCTTGGGGTGATCTAATGGCGGGGTGAGGCGAGCTTCTCCGGATGGAGGTGATCTTCAGCTCGGATAGTATCCCATCAGGAGGGCCAGTGAGGTGTTGCTTGGGCCCCCAGTGCATACAGGCCTTAATTTCATGGACTGGCCTACAGGTCGTAACAATGCTAGACCACTCATTTGAATCTCATCCAAATTATTACCTTGGTTTTTTGGAATCCATAACATTTTCCTAATTTAGATCTCATCCAGCTCATCATCCTCACTTAAGGCTAGATATAATCATCCAAAATAGTCACTGGTCATCTGCACATTTCATAATATTTCTGATAAAGTGTCAAATATTGGGACATGTGTATGCCCTCGAGGTAATCTATCTTTGTGTATGTGTACAAACATCTTGTTCGAAATAACAATAAGCTGTATGGTACGAATTTATCTAAGTTAATAATAATGTAGTCTACATTAGAACTTAGATAAAGTCCTAAGACTTGATGCGAGGTCAAATAAGTATCGAGATGAGGATCTCGATCATGGAGAATTGCTTGACCGTTTGTAGCATAAGTCTAAAATCGTTCATGTTCGTAGATATTTCGAGAAAAGGATATCGATACATTGGATAGACCATTGTGTCTTTGTCTTCACCAAGGAGTAGTGACGATGATCTCATGGTCGTTCGACTTAGTGAAGTCGGAGACGAGACACATGTGCTCATTGGAGAATGAGTTCACGGAACGACCCAACAAGAGTTATCACATGGTTAATATAACTAATCATACAGTGATAACTCTGAGTGATGATAGGCAAGTTGGTCCCTAGACTTGAGGTCATTATACGAACATGTACGTGAACGGTGTCACTTAGATCTCTGACCTAGATTCGAGGCAAGGCCTATTTAAAGGTCTTTGGTTGGGTGACACTTGAAGCGTGCGAGGAGAGTAATGACCAAGAGAGGATTTATGTCTCCCTGTAATGGGGATCTAGTGTCGTCAAAGTTGGTTTGGTCTTTAGTGAAAAATTTCGCCAAAGTATGTTGGAAGAAGTCCAACATTGACAGACTAAAGACCGATGAAGACTAACCAAGTTCAAGCTATTATGGTTGATAGTTGTCTGTCCCCTAGGCTTGACTAAGCGACATAGTTATGACGAAGGGACTAAAACTGCGGCATTCATCACAGACATAGTCATGGTAGTCCCGATAATACTCATGTCAATGAGTTAACCACATAATGATGATACCGAAATAGGGACGGCACCTGCTGCTCGTGGTCATTACTGTCTGGGGTTTCGAGCCTGTAGTAGGGTTAGACTATAGGGTCTCACACAGAGTGTGACCTTCGTCAAGTAATAGGAAGTCTTAAAGGAGATAATACATATGGTGTGTGGGAATTTATTGAGTCGCAAAGAGTTTGCAATAATCTTTTATTGATGTGGATTTTGCATATGATGTAAAAGGAAATAAAATATATTGTAAGATGTCTGCAAATATATTTTACAATAAATGCATAGAACATGCTCTATAAAAAGTCTAGGAGTGTCCTAGGCAAATTGGATTTTGGTCTAAGCCTAGTTGGGACAGAGAGAGAAGCAAAATCAAGAAAAAAAAGAGAGCCAAAAGAAGGTTGGGCATTGCCCAACATTTGTGCTCAACAGTGAGGGAGGAAAAATTCACTAAAGTGTGGCCTTCGTGTAAGGCAAACTAAATTGATTTTTTCTCCTCCAAATATTTAGTCACACATCGGAAGTTGAGTAAAGAGGATGGGTCGGCTGCCTATATAAATAGGGGCCAACCCCCTCCTAGAAACTCGTACCGATGCACCCCGCACCAAGCTTCAGATCTGAGTAGCTCCATTAAACGTGAGCAATCTTGGATCTAAGCTTAAATTAATATTCCCTCTTTCTTCCAAATTCTTCCTTTCTCCTGATCGGGCTTTAGCAAAGCTATGAAAGAGTTCGGATTGGATTCGAAGTCTTGACGGAGGATCCACTCAATGTGAAACTTTCTGGAGTGCATGGTTGGCTCGGTGATAAGGGTGTTGTTTCCCTCGAGACGCGGTTCAGCTCCGGACGCGGTTCGGCTCAGGAGAAGCTGATCAGCCCAACGCGGGGGATCGCTTCTGAGATAAAGAAAATTTGCTGCAAACGACACTTTGCCTGGAAGAGAAGTGACAGGTATGTAGTTTAATATTCATGCGTTTATAATTGCAATAAATTGATAGATCTATCTTAGGGGTTGGTCGGACCCAACCCCGGGATAGTAGAGATTCTAGCTAGGGTTTATTATTTAGGGTGTTCTTAAAATGGTTTTAAGATGTTTTTCGATGTTTCTTTGATTTCGCCTGTCTGTCCAACTTAAGCCGGACGTCGATTTTATAGCCCTGAGGACCCAGAAACCCGTTCATCAAACCGTTTGACCACTTTGTCAAAACATATGTTCTGGCTCCTTGATGCCTCGCATGCCTTTTATTCGCTCCCACTGACCTTGAAAACTCTCTGACTAATTCATATATGTAAGTATTCTAAATCATATTTAGAAAACAGACTTTACATGAATATTCCAGTTTCCATGGTCATCATGAGCCTTGACATCAAGTCTGATCTGAATAGCTCTTTACACAGCTGTTGGCAAGAAAGTTTCATCGCAATCCGTTTATATGAGTTCGGATGATAACCAGTCTTAACCAGTGTAACTTGTACTTCACTATTTTCCATCTGCACTAATCTTCTGTCTTGAAGATTGACTTGCAACCAAAAAGGAACACTTCCCTTGGGCACGTCTTCTCAGGTCCATACCTTATTTACGTACAAGAATTTTTTTTGGATTGCATGCCAGTTCTTAGAGTCACTACTCCGAATGGTATCTTGGAAGTTGTCTAGGCCATCATCAACTATGATGTTTTACTCGACTACTTTGTCTCAGAAGGCTCGAGTAATCATGTGACTTCCTAACGATTGATTTGAGGAATATCATATTGATAAGGTTCTGATAGAATCTTATCAAGAACCTAGGCATTATTATCTAGGGCTTAACCCAGAAGGAGGATTGTAACTTAAAGTTACTTGCCATGTATCGCATCATGTCTGACAGAGTGCAATTCATGCTCTCCAACACATCGATGTGTTACGAGACTTGACCTGAGAGAAAATCTCATTTTCTTTTAATTACGCAAGAATTACATAGCTAAGTATTTGCCTCTTCGGTCTGATCGGAGTAGTTCAAATACTTCTGCCATTGCGTTCTCTATTTCATCAGACTTGTGTTTCATCAAGAACACATGTCGTAATAAAATAAGAATACCATATCCTGACTAATTTTGACTTGGGTCCGGATACATCCGTATGTACGAGACCACGGGTTCTCCAACACATTCTCCTAATGTATTACAGAAGGAGTTTTGGCCATCATACCTCTGAGACAAGACTCACAAGTGTTTTTCAATTGATAATATGAGAGGTTGAGAGACCCATCTTTATGTGACTTGTCAAGTCTGTATTCTTCGGTACAGCCTAGTCTATTTTGCCATAGATAAGTTTTCTGTAACTTGCGCATTCATGTATTAACACATAATCAATATCGTTATACAAAACACTCTCAACGAAACATTGCTTCAGAAGTAAGAGGAGGACATTCGCCAAAATGAGTTAGACGTCCTCTATGATCCAAGAAACAACATTTGTTCCTTTTCCAAGGTGTAGGGCACTCTTTTATTTTGTATAACAAATATAATGAAACTATGGCATCAAATATGTCCCATTTTCAGTTTCTCCTATTATGCCTTTCCTTTAATAGACAAAAAGTCATTCTCAAGCGACTTTTCTTAATGCCTTCTCATTTCTAAATCATATTTAGTCAATACATGTCCCAACACGAATATTAGCTGTGCAAGCACCTCATGCAGCCAAACACTTGAGCTTCACAACCTTGAGTTGACTCAACAAGTTGCTTGACTTAAGATCTAATTTGGATATATGGTCTTGCACCGCTCAAGCACTCATCTTCGAGCCAAACCGTTTGACCGAAGTTTCGAACTCTGCAGATTGAAACTGTTTTCCATACAATCTTGAGTTGACTCAATATGTCGTATGGAGAAACATGCTTTAAACATCAGTAAGTTCAAGCTTCCTCTAGAGCACACAGCTTATAGAGGCTAGTGACAATTAGCGTGCTTTTATTGTGTTGGACTTAGAGCTCAAGTAAAGTATTGTCCTAAAGACACTGTATGACGGACATTTCAAGGTCAGTGAGAATATAGTTTAGAGTATCAAATTGGATTTTGAGTTGATATTCCTTAAACAATCATTTTGACCAGTTATTAATTCCTTTAGGATATTATGACTTCGATTTCGTTCGGTAAACATAGAACTATCCTAGCTTAGCATATGTTCATGATTTTTAAATATATTTAAATTGTGTTTTATTCAACTATATTCTCCTACTATTTTAGCGATCATCTTAAGCCATATAGATGAACGAAAAATAATATTTAGTGGGAAAGGAACCCGACCACCCCGAGTTTCAGAACCTTGAGTTGGCTCAACAAGTTGCTTGACTCTGCGATTGGTAGATGACTCTTCATCAATCACATCGAATGTGATCCTCTTATAAGTTTTTACCCGTAGTCACTTATGACCTTGAGTTGGCTCAACACATCATAAAGACTAGTCTAGTCAGACCATTGCTTTCTTGTCCATTCCTAACTTACACCGGCACTCGGTTATGTTCACAACACGACGGTTTGGGTTAAGTCGAACAACATCATATGTTGAATGGAATTGGTTCCCAAAAGATAGCCATGTTATAACTTGAGTTGACTCAACAACTATAACAAGAATCCATGCTTTCCAAATTCCAAAAGCAAGGAGGGTTATGGCTAATGTTGAAGAAGATTTTAAGCGTATTTGACTAGATGTAATCGATGGTGTCACATAAAAATAACTTGCATCCTTGTAGTCCAGAGGAACACGGCCAGGGGGTTTGGCTAGGCCAAGATCACTATCTCTAATCTAACTGAGGTGATCACAACACTAGTCACAAACCTGCTAAACACATGTTCATAATCCTTTAAGAATACTAATTATTACACTAGTTAATCCTATCAACTAGTTGAATCCTTATATTCAATATTATTAGGATTGGTTAATAACTTTTATTAAGGTCTGTATCAACTATAAGGAATTTTTAGGGTGCTATCCTAATCACGTATTAGGCATTTAAAAATTCAAGTTGCAACAAATTAAATCATAGGCGGTTACTCTAATCAAATATTAAGAATTTAATGGTTACAACAATTTAAATCATATCACATTCATCTAAAAATTATCTCATAAGTTTTTAGAAAGCTTTTAATGGCTAACTTAAAGGTTGTTCTTGCATTATTACATAATAAGCAACAATTGAAATAACCATTAAAATATCAACTAAAATTTTATCTCATAAAAATTTAGCAAGCAACTTAAAATCATCTCATAAGTTTAAGTTACAAAATATTAATAATCATCACATAATTATTAAGATCTAATTTTTTGAAAAAAATTATCACATGGTTTTAAAACAGATCTAATTTTCAAAAAAACAGTTTTTCGAAAATAAAACCATCACATGGGAACGATAATACTTAATAGCTGATAATAAACCTCCATCCCATGGAGAAATATGCTGCATCCTATGCACTTTATAATTACAATAAAATTACAGATCAAGGTAGACCGACTCTGATACCACTAAAGGGTTTTCTGGGTCCTTAGGACTATAGAATCGACGGCCGATCTAAGTTGGGCGGACGACGAAAGCAAAACAACACAGCGGAAAACAACTTAAAACAGTTTTAAGTTAAGCCCAAAAGAAATTAAAGCCTAACCGGAATCTCTACTATCCCAGGGTGGGTCTGACCAGCCCCTAAGAATAGATCTTTAAAGTTAACTGCAATTATAAACGCATGAATATTAAACTACTAACCTTTGCCTCACACATTAGTAAGGAGCAGAATCCCACGAACCAGTGCCTCGCGTTGGGGCCGATCTGCTTCTTCCGAACCGAACCACGTTCTGAGGCGAGCAAACACATTGTCGCCGAGACAAGCACATGCTCCAGAAAGTTTCACCTTGATTGGATCCTTTGCCAAGCTTCGGATCTGATCCGAACTCCATCGTAGCTTTACTAAAGCCCGATCAGGAGCAATGAAGAAATGAGAAATACATGGAATATTAATTTAAGCTTTAATCTGGGATTGCTCATGTTTAATGGAGCTACGTGGATCTTAAGCTTGGTGCAAGTTTCAAGGAGGGGAGTAGGCTCATTTTTATATAGAGAGCTCTCCACTCCTCATCTCTTAATTTCCGACGTGGGACTAATAATTTGAGGAGGAAATTAATTTCAAGTTTGACCTTCATGAATGCCAAACTTAATCGAATTTTTCCTCCCTCACCGTTGAGCTTCGCAAGCGACATCATATATCAAATCGAAGAGCACTAAACGATGATCGCATAGAAACAAATGGTGATCAATTCCGACTTCTTTTAATCCCTCAAACGATGACTCAAAGTCAGCCAAAAAATCACATTTCACTGTGGGCCTCGCCGTGGGGCCCACTCGCCTGGCACCCATCTGGGCGGGTGCATGGCGTCCAGGCTGGGCACTTGCCATGCAGGCGCCTTTGCGGGTGCCTGGTGCAAATGTGGGCGCCAGTTGAATCTGACACAGCCCAATGGGTCGGGTCCCAATGGGCCTCCCCTTTTATTTAAAAGCTTGGGCATTTTTTTCTGATTTTTGACTTTCTTATGTAATTGGCTCATTTATGGTCCGTTTTTGGATCCGTTTGAACCGAGGTTTCAACCGGGACATTCCCAAAATCCCTACAACAATTTTCTATGCATTTATTTTTTATAAATAGTCTCACAAACATTTTGTGACGTATTTAAATTCTTTTGCATCAAATGCAATAAATCCCACATCTTTAATATTCCGAAGTATGTATCATAAACCTTTGCGACACAATTAATTCACATACATCCGATGTATTATCTCACTAATTCTGCATATTACTTGACGAAGGTCATACTCTGTGTGCGACCCTACAGCCTGACCCTACTAGAGATGGGGCTCGAAACCCCAAATGGCAGAGACCACGAGCAGCAGGTGACATCCCTGTTTCAATATCATCATCATGTGGTTAACTCATTGACATGAGTATTGTCGGGACCACCTTGACTGTGTCCGTGATGAATGCCGCAGTTTTAGTCCATTCGTCAAAACTATGTCACTTAGTTAAGCCTAAGGCATGGTCAACTGTCAACCCTAATAGCTTGAACTTGGTTAGTATCCATCAGTATTTATTCTTATAATGTGCACTTCTTCTAACATACTTTGAGCAATTTCAGTAAAGACTGAACTAACACGTGCGACGCTAACTCCCCATAAACGGGAGAGACGGATTATTTCTTGGTCATTACTCTCCTCACATGCTTCAAGTGTCACCCAACCAAAGACCTTTCGACGGGCCTTGCCTCGAAGCTAGGTCAGAAATCTAAGTGACACCGTTCACGTACATGTTCGCATAATGACCTCAAGTCCAAGGACCAACTTAGCTATCATCACTGAGAGTTAACATTGACAGATTAGTTAATGTTAACCATGTGATAACTCTCGATGGGTCGTTCAGTGAACTCATTCTCGAATGAGCACCTGTGTCTCGTGTCCGACTTTCCCAGTTAGAACGACCATGAGATCATCGTCACCACTTCATGGTGAAGACAAAGACATAATGGTCTATCCGATGTACCATTTCTCGAAACATCTATGACCACGAACGATTTTAGACTTATGCTGCCAATGGTCAAGCAATTCTCCATGATCGAGATCCTCATCTCGATACTTGTTTGACCTCGCATCAAGTCTCAAGATTTTACCTAAGTTCTAATGTATGCTACATTATTATTAACTTTGGTAAATTCTTACCAAACAGCTTACTTTTATTTCGAAAAGATGTTTGTACATATACACAGAGATAAATTGCCTCGAGGGCATACACATCTCCCAACAGCTCCAATCTCATCTCTCCCCAGTGATCTCAAATCCAGTGAGTCACTCTAAGTCCAGATTTGGAAGTTTAGATAGTGATTAGTGTGTGCACGTAGATAGTGTAACACATAGTATAGCCTAGTAATGATTGTATGTGTTTGAAATGTTGGGCCTAGGTTTTACCAACTTAGCGACCTGATTTAATATGGAATTACATATTAACTTCAACTAACCATACTATCCATGCTTTAAAAATTGATAGGCTTAATGTACGTAAATTCATGTCTACTACACATATCACATGCTGTCACGTCCCGCTTCCTATTATGCTTGGGAGCGAGGACACGAGCGGGTCCGCATGTGCAAGTAAGGAGGGGGTACTTTTGCTTTTCTTCCCTCCTTGACTTAACACAAAAAGCATCTGTGTGAAAACTTGCAGGTTCTTGCTTGCATACTCAAAAACAACGCAGATAATTTATATTACATTACAATCTCAACAGTCAAAAAATGAAATACAACAACAAAGAAAGGAATGAAGGCCTTATGGCTCTTACAACATATATTACATAAATTTAACACAATGGAATCACAAGGAAAAAGCAGCCGGAGGATATGTCCTGGGAGGATCCTGCCACTAGTGGGTCCCGCTACGCTGCGATTAGGATCTGCAAAAATGCCCTCAGAATGTGACGGACATTGCATTAGAACACAAATACAATGCCCGTCAGTGAGGGTTACTCAAATAGGTTCCCAAACATCAACTTCATTTAAATAAATAAAGGAATTTAGCAGTGTAATGACATTGTATACTAATATGATAAAGACGTGTTACGAAAGGGATTTAACAAGAGATATGAGCATGCTGAAAGTTAATGCATAAAATTAAACAATGATTATCATATGGTTTGCATGTCAAACAAGGTAAAGATAGTTTGCAAGTTGAATGTTTTTCAGTTATTTGTGCTCGTGATAAGTACATGCCTGGGTAGGTGAAATGTTCTCGATACACCTTATCACCGGGGTTTACCGTGACGCTCCACACAATGGCTGCCTCCACCGGAGGGGCCGTAATCGTGTTCGAGACACACTCACAAAACCTACTGCAATTGACCAACCCCACCCAAAGTGTACTGTCTAGTCATCGACTATGTTTCACCCCATCTGTAATCGATGGTTTCACCCCATCTGTATTCGATGGTTATACCACATCTGTATTCGATGGTTATACCACATCTGTATTCAATGGTTATCACATGTGTGTTTGTAACATACTCGTTTTTTCCAATTAACTTATCTTGTTAACATGCAGATAGTAAAACTGTAAAAGCAGTCCAATCAACTTACAAGCATGTGGCAAATCGTTCCAAATGATTTACATTGATAGGACTAGTCCATTTAAATTAGAAAGCAACAAAAATGAAACAAGTTAAATGGGCTACCAGAAATTTACAAGTACACCAGATTTAGCACTAAGTTGGAACGAGTGGATTTACAATTCGTTACTAGAAATACTTGCGAATTTGGGAAGCCAAGATTGTTAGAACATATAAAGGAGCAAGTGTATTGCCAAATATAAGAATATGTTGTCATGTGAGAACATGAAATTTATACGCAATTAACACATGATCTGCATTTGAAAAAAATTAAAAGTGATTTGCATGAACAACTTACATTAACAGATCATGTTGCATTAACCCATATTATTTTATTTAGATGAAAGAGATGTGGGGGAACCTACTATACGATACGTAGATCTGAAGAGGATGCAGGTGTTGGGTGTCCAACTGGTCGTAGCGTAAGGCACGATTTATCTGCGTCATAGAATTGTGGTATCAGTTTAATGGTTATCTACCAATTAAAATATTTAAGACAGCCTTACTATAATGTTAACTTACAAATTAACATCAACTATTTACAATAACTTAGCCTTAAACTTAATATTAACTTAAAATAAGTTATATAACTAAAAATAACTTTAATATAACTTAGACCAACTTTATTAGCTTTAAACTAATGTGATGATAACTTTAAACTAATAATTCAACTTAAAAAATCTTAAGCTTAATTAATTAAACTCGACATAACTTTATATATATATATATATATATATATATATATATATATATATATATATATATATATATATATATATATATATATATATATATATATATAACTTTAACTTAAAAAACTAAAACTGAAAACTTAATATAACTTAACTTTACTAATAATAACTTAATAACTGTTATAATAATAATAACTATTAAAACTTACATATACATTAATCTCCTCCCCTCTCTATTTCTTTCTCTCCTCTGCGTCTCTCTCTCGTTCTTTCCTTTTTCTTTTTTTCCTTTTTTGTTTCGAAGAGCACAGGGCGAAAGGGGCAAGGGGCGGCGGCGACTTCGGGGTCGGGGCAGCGCGGATCGGCGGCGGATCCGGGCAATCGGAGATTGGCGCAGCGGCGGCGAGGCGGATCCGTAGGCGGGCGGCGGCGATTCCACGGTGGCGCAGGCGATCGAGCTCGGGGGACGGCGGCTTCGGGCGAGATTGGGGCGATCAAGGGTCGGGGCGGCGGGATCGACGGCGGCGGCGACCTCTAGGGTGGCACGCGGCGCAGATCTGAGGTGGGGGACGGTGCGATCGAGGATGGCGGCTGTGCGCAAGAGGCGGGGTTGATTGGGTTGATTTGTGATCGATTTGGGATTCGAATCTGTTGATTTGTTTTGATTTGTTTTTGGGTTGTAAGGAGGAGTTGGAGGTAGACTTGTTGTTTGTGGTGGTAGGATGTTGATTTGGTAACGTTGCTGGTGGGAGGAGGGTGGTTGTTGTATGGTTGAAGGGGATGATGGTGGTGTTGTGGGATGATGCCGCTGGTGTGGTTGTTGGTGGTGGCTGATGGTGGAGGGTGGATGTGACGATGATGATGATGATGCTGGTTTCTTGTGATTTACTGTCGGTTGTTGTGGGTTTGATGTTTGATCTGTTCGGTTGTGGGTATGTAATGATGATGACGATAAGTCCTGATTCTTAGCTATATGGGTTTGGAGAGTGGAGCTTGATGCAGGGTAGTTGGGAAGCTTTTAGGGAAGCCCATGAGGGTAGCTGAGAGAGATGAGGGGTTGGTGTGTGCTTGAGAGAGAGATAGTGAGGGGAAGTCTGTTTCTGAGAGAGGAGAGGGTAGATCTAAATAGAGAAGAAAATATTAAATATAACAATTAATATGTGTTTACTGGTAGGGGTTGGTGTGTTGGAAATTGAAGGGGGAATTGATAACTGTAGGGAAACGTTGGGAGATGGCTGCCGACACTAGGGTAATTAGGGGAAAAGAAATAATTAATTAAGAGGGGGTTGTAGATGATAATTAGGGGTAAATTTAGTTAATAAAAATAAATGATAGTTAGTTAAAGTAATTACTAAGTTTAAAAAGTAATAAATAAAGATTACATAGTGAATGATAAAAGTAATTTCTTAATGTAAATTGTAATTAGTAAAGTAATTAGTAGATAGTAACACTAATTAGAAAAATACTTAGTAGTTGGAAAAATGTAAACGAGATTAGTAAAAGTGATTAATGAATATAAAAACTTATTTACTAATAGTATCTAAAAACGTAATCGTTTTAAGGATCTTATTATTTAAAAATGTTTTTGAAAGTAATTATACTAAAATACGGGTAGTAACGGATACGAGCCGTCACATCCTACCCACCTTAAAATAATTCTGTCCTCGGAATTTCTCAGAATTTGAGTTCGTTAAGAGATACCGATAATACTCATGCACCTCATCGTATTTCTACGACATAACTATGATCTGAAAATACTTCAAGATGAAGAAATGAAACTAGTCAGGAAGTGATACAAGTGATGTGGTTAAGATTGAGTTTCCCAAAAAACGGGTTCGGATGACCATGCACCACCGATGGACTTAACCATAAGTGTGCAAGCAAATATGGCTAGTGACGACTACCCACGATGTGCAGGGACAAAGGTGAGTGAATAATAACAATGTGTGTATAAATATACTTACAATTGCAACTCCCATAATCTAACATAATGCACGTTAAACCTGTAATCTCAATCAAGTATTCCTCAAATAAGTCATCACTACTCGTCTCATCATCGAATAACGCTACAATTATAATCATATCATAAAACTTAGCTATAGATCCGACCTTATCGTTCGAATTATAATTCAAAGTTCTCGCTTCAAAATAATCAATACTTTATACAAAAATAATCTTTGAAGGAGAACACTAAATATCCTCAATCAATACCATTGCAAATTCTTTCACCCTTCACTTTTCATTTGTATTAGAAGCAGTAACATCTCCTATGAAATCTCTAATGTATAGTTCATCTGTAGCCAAATTATCCAAAATTATTCATACTCCTAAGTTGTCTTATCCGTTATATATCATCACATTGCCCCTTGCATAACCTAACTTGTACACTACAATTGTGACATCCACCAACACCAATCTTATCTCTATATCAAGCAATCAACATATTGATGACATACCAATTACTAATGTATGATGACAACTACAACTACGCCTAGTATACATCACTATTTACAATCAATAATTGTCCTGCTCCCAACACATTCTTCCTCGTGACAACTCATAAATTTATTCACCATAATTAACAAACTATTAAATCACATCTTGCCATTTTCCATTGTATCTTGTTCTAAACAATTTTAATCAATCCACATAACTATCCATTCTCATCAACATAACGTATTATTTCTAATATCTTCATCACCATACATGTATAATTAAGTCTTGTTACTTCAAATACTCTACTCATTTTTATGGTATCCATGAATCATGGTGTACCTTCATGGGTACTCTTAGCTGTAACTAATCTGAATTTCAAATCTGTAATGTACTCGTCCTCTTGTGTACTGCTCATAAAAGGAAACTCAATTGAGTCCGTTAGGCATATGTATTATCCAATGTAAGTCTTGAACACATCATTCTATTATCACCATATAAAATAGTATAATCTAAATTTGTTGTGTTCATAATCAACTAATCACAACTACCCTTATATCATCTCACACTATGTCTATCTGAAACATAATCCTATAACAATAATAATCATATCTAATGCTCTAACAATATGACGATTAACATAAATTAACACTGCTGATGATGGAATGAAATAAAAGGGAAAATTTAAAGGGTTATAACGTAATTTTAAAACGAATCTTGCTAAGATTGTAATAAGTAATGGCGAGCACTAATGATAACTAAGCATAGTGTAGGATTTAGAGTTGAAAGATGCAACGGGTCAAGATTGTGATGAACGGTGTCAAGTGAGGCATGGATAGGGAGTCAGGTTGGTTAGGTAGCATAAAATAGCCACGAATAATTAAGTAATTAAGGAGAATGACGGATATGTGAAAAATAACAAAATGCATAAATGGTATAAGTTAAAACATGAAATGCGATTAGTTAAGTAATGAATGAAAAGAGTAACATAAAAATGAGTATAGTGAAGCATCGCTTGTTTTGTGAATGCTAATGGAGATAAATCTGCACGAAAATTTGAAGTGCAAGTATGATGAATACGTAACAGACATACTGAAAGTTGAAGTTCCATTTAGTAAAGAAAGTATCTTGAAAACATATATGTTAGGTTGTTTTGAAATATGTTAGTAGCATCGTAAGAAAAGAAATTTATATATTTAAATCAGCGAAAAAAAGTAATGTTTTTAAAATGAAGTTTATTATATGAAGAAAGTATGGTAAATATACGAGTATGGATTTTATAGGTTAGAAAATCGTGATGAGATAGTAACTAAAGGTTACGGCGAAGAAAGTTTCAAAATCAAAGAATGAATTTAAGTCAGCTGGAGAGTATGAAATCTAGGTATATACTAAAGATTTTTAAACAGAATAAAACTGGGCGATGAATTAATGAAAGGATTATCGAAAGTACTTTTTTGAGAATCAGGATTGAAATGTCATCATCGTCGTTCTTAAAGCATTTTGCACAAGCATGATCAGCATGTATTAAATAAGTATCAAAATATGTAATGGGGAGGATTCGAAAGAATAGTGATGGCTGTCATGAGCGGATCACTTGAATCAAGAGCAAGGAATGGAATAGGATGATCAAAATGTAAATACGACTAGGACATAACTTGTGAATCTGCTACGACGGATTTCTGTGGTCATCGACATATGAATGTATGTTAAGGAAGTTATAAAATCAAGGGTATGATTATTGGGCTGACTAAGGATTAGAAACTCTAAGGCTGGGATCTCCTAATGAACAAAACATGGACAGAGAATCAAAGGAAGGGTGTTCTTGAGGGTCAAATTGTAATTTTATCCATGTTGTTCTAGAGTTTTTCGCATAAGCAAGACCTGCATGAGCCACCACTAAAACTTGTCACGCCCCGCTTCCCATTATACTTGGGAGCGAGGACACGAGCGGGTCCGCATGTGCAAGTAAGGAGGGGGTACTTTTGCTTTTCTTCCCTCCTTGACTTAACACAAAAAGCATCTGTGTGAAAACTTGCAGGTTCTTACTTGCATACTCAAAAACAACGCAGATAATTTATATTACATTACAATCTCAACCGTCAAAAAAATGAAATACAACAATAAAGAAAGAAAGGAAGGCCTTATGGCTCTTACAACATATATTACATAAATTTAACACACTGGAATCACAAGGAAAAAGCAGCCGGAGGATATGTCCTGGGAGGATCCTGCCACTAGTGGGTCCCGCTACGCTGCGATTAGGATCTGCAAAAATGCCCTCAGAATGTGACGGACATTGCATTAGAACACAAATACAATGCACGTCAGTGAGGGTTACTCAAATAGGTTCCCAAACATCAACTTCATTTAAATAAACAAAGGAATTTAGCAGTGTAATGACATTGTATACTAATATGATAAAGACGTATTACGAAAGGGATTTAACAAGAGATATGAGCATGCTGAAAGTTAATGCATAAAATTAAAGAATGATTATCATATGGTTTGCATGTCAAACAAGGTAAAGGTAGTTTGCAAGTTGAATGTTTTTCAGTTATTTGTGCTCGTGATAAACCCCTGCCCGGGTAGGTGAAAAGTTCTCGATACACCTTATCACCGGGGTTTACCGTGACGCTCCACACAATGGCTGCCTCTACCGGAGGGGCCGTAATCGTGTTCGAGACACTCACAAAACCTACTGCAATGGACCAACCCCACCCAAAGTGTTCTGTCTAGTCATCGAGTATGTTCCACCCCGTCTGTAATCGATGGTTTCACCCCGTCTGTAATCGATGGTTTCACCACATCTGTATTCGATGGTTATACCCCATCTGTATTCGATGGTTATTGTCACGCCCCGCTTCCCAAAACTACGGAGGCGAAGCGTGACTAAGGCCCGCTTAGGCCGGAGCTGTGAAGCTCGGACCCAATAAGCGTCTGTAGGGGTACCATTTTAAAATTTTCAGGTTCTTGCATTTATAAAATTCGAAACAACAAAAAGTACAGAACGAGAGTTGCATTCATTAATATAAAGAGATAATATCCAGCGAGTACAAAAGTCTAAAAAGAGAAGCCTACGCATGGCAACAAAGTACTGAAAAGGAGTAAACTAAAAGTAGTAACCTCTAAAAGACAGCGACGGAAAAGACCTCAAGGTCTGGTCCTCGTCAGGCACATTCTCTGGGTCGACGTCCTCGGGCTCCACGTACTCCGGTAAGTCTGCCTCGTCCACGAACTCTGGCTCGACTCCTGACGTATAACACCGAAGAGAAAAAGAACTGTACGTCAGGTAAAGTCTACGAAGGAGGGTTAGACTCTACTGCAAGTGTACTGTAATTTAAAGCAACAATTTACTGGTTGATTAACATGCTGGGTTATAACATGGCAGTTAAAGAAAGTAAAACGGTGCAGGAAAAGTAAACACGACAAGTATTGGCCGTAGCATGTGCTACCGACTATGGGACTAACCTAAACGGGACAAGACAAGATAAGACAAGACAAGACAAGACACGTGTGACTCGAAGGGTTCACGCCTTACGGTTCGAGTGGGATCATTCCCTCTCCCCGTGTGCACGCTCAACCCTACCCCAACCCAAGTGTTCAAGACAAGACGATACAGGGATCACTCTCGCTAGGAGAGCATCCGAAACGCACGTATGCTTTTTGTGTAACAGGGATCACTCTCGCGTGGAGAGCATACGAAACACACATAGGCTTTTTGTGTAACAGGGATCACTCTCACGTGGAGAGCATTCGAAACGCCCGGAGGCTTTTTGTATAACAGGGATCACTCTCGCGTGGAGAGCATCCGAAACGCCCGGAGACTTTTTGTGTAACAGGGATCACTCTCGCGTGGAGAGCATCTGAAACGCCCGAAGGTTTTTTGTGTAACAGGGATCACTCTCGCGTGGAGAGCATCCGAAACGCCCGGAGGCTTTTTGTGTAACAGGGATCACTCTCGCGTGGAGAGCATCCGAAACGCCCGAAGGCTTTTTGTATAACAGGGATCACTCTCGCATGGAGAGCATCCGAAACGCCCGGAGGCTTTTTGTATAAGAGGACACGACATGACACGCAAGGAATTTTTATTCTAGGGGGTCCACACGCACGCACACACAGCAAAACCCCTAGGGTCTCAAATATTGTTGTTACGCTTAGACTTCGTCATCAAGTCTAAGCTGTCAAGGGGGGTCCCAGACGCTATCATTTCACGTCCAGTTCTCTTTGTTTACATTTTAACAGTTCTATGAGTCTATGGCCTAAACACGGCCGAAAGTACAAGTGAGTACACTTGCCTACGGAGGCGAGTGCGTCGTCTGTCCGGAGCGTCCCGTCAAAGTGTCTCGTCGGCGATGGTCCGTCTGAAAGAGGATCTCGGCGATGTCAGATCGTGTTTTTTAGTCAAACCTATTATGTTTTGTTTCTAAATTTGGTGGGACTAACCTATCAGTCAAAAAGTCACGTTTTTGATGTTTGTTCAGTCTAGATCGACGTCTACCCTATGTGCACATAAAATAAGTCCGTTCGTCGATCTTTCCTATGGTGGACAACGTTTTAAAGACGCAGAATATAACTTTAATTCACGTTGAAAAATTTTAGATTAGGTTTTGATGAACTACAGTGTGGGTTTTACTACTCGTTAGTGAAACCAACCTCGTGACGTCGTCCAACAAGCGGAAGTCGGGTCTGAACGGCGAAGCATCGACGTCGTCTGGAACTCCTCGGCCGTAGGTAGCATAGCAAGACATCTCTGGACAACGGGATGGTGGCGTGAAATAAGCGAGCTAATAGCGATCCTCCTCCCGTTGTGAGTAGCGCAACGGATCTTCACGATAACGGCGACGTTGGCTAAAAACACGTGCGTGCGACAACGCACGTGATCTCCGAGAGTCCAAGGGAGCTGTTGTAGATGAAGTAGGACCGTGGAAGATGTCTGGCCTGGTGGGTGGCCGACGGCATGAGCATACTACGGCGGGTGGCTGTGAGAAGCCGGAAAGGACAAATTCACGTAACGTTCGTTGTCGCGCGTCTCAGCGGAATTCCAGCGATGAACAGCGATAACGGTAATTTGCAGAAGGTAGAGGACTTCAAGACGAAGCCAACGGCATTGGAGTTGTCGCCGGGGGGTGGTCGGAGGTGGTCGTGAGCCGGTGTTGAAGTTCAGCACCCAGATCAATCAAAAACAGCAGCTGGGCTTGGTTTCGACGGATTTTCCAGGAGCTAGAGATGTGGGAAAAGGAAAAGAGAAATTTCAGATGATAGTGGGGTCGATAGGAGTCCAACGGCGGTAGGGTGGTCGTCGTAGGTGGCCGGATGACCGGTGGGCACGAGTTTGAATTGGCGGCGTGCAAACTGTCAAAAACAACGACTAGATCTGAGTTCCATGGGGTTTTCGAGGAGATCGAGACGTGTGAAAAGGGTAAGGGGAGTTGGAGAGGATCGGGGGGTCAAAGAAGAGTCTGATGGTGGTGGAGTTCGCCGGAGGGGGTGGCCGGAGGGCGGCGGGTGTCGGGTTTTCCGGCGGGCGGTGGATCTGCCCAAAAACTGTGTTTGTGAGGCTATTTTGATGGGTTTCAATGGAGTTTTGAGGAAGAGGGGTGAAGGGAGAAGGGGAAGGAGGTTGCCGAGGAGGAGAGGAGGTCGAAGGGTGGCCGTGCAGCACCGGAGATGGCCGGAAAATTGGCCGGCTGGTTAAAGGGGTGACTGTCCATTAAGCCGACCATGGAGTTCTTGGGGAGCTTTTAGAGAGAGAGAGAGAGAGAGAGAGAGAGAGAGAGAGAGAGAGAGAGGAGGGAGAGGAGAGGAGGTGGGTGGTGGCCGGACCTTGGGGGTGGCCGGAGCCTCGTCGGCGATGAGAGGAAGAAGAAGAAATGGGTGGCGGCTGGCTTGGGCGCATGCCCTAGGGCTGATCGAGTTGTTGTGTTATAACATGGTGAATTTGCTAATTGCCTCTAGACTTTAGGTTAAAGAGTGAAGGAGATAGAGATAGAGTGGGTGCAAGGAGGGGGAAAAGAGGGTGTGGGTAACAAAGAAATCTCACATTCATGATATACACATGGTAGATTTCTTTAGATTAGATTAGTGATTTGAAATTTGAATTTGATTAAGGCTAATAGGGCTTGGGTTTTGATTAGCGATTTGGGTGGGCTAGAAGTGTCAGAAAAATATAAAAAAAAAATAGAGAGGACCGTGACGAAGAGAGGTTCAGTGATCCGGTGGTCAATCGCGTGTTTGGTCCATGGAAAACGAACAGAAAAATAAAAGATCCGATGACTGCGTCTAAAGCTACGACGATCATGTAATCAAGCTCGATTTGTGGGAGAACAACCAGTGAAATGACGTTCACTAAAAATCCCACAAATAACTACTCTTCCTTACGGTCTGAACGACATATCACATCGCATAGTCCGAGTCCAAGAAAGAGTCAAATAAAAGACACGTACAAAAAGAGCGTACACGCCGAAAATACGAACGGTCGGAAAGTGGCCGTTACATTCTACCGACCTTAGAAATGATTCCGTCCTCGGAATCACTTAAACAAATAATAATAATATCTATATACCCTTACACCCGCAACTCCCATATCTACACATAGTGATCGCTAATCATATAACTTCAAACAACGTTCCTTAAGTAATCCATTATAACTCGTCTCCCCACTGGCTAATGCTACAACTAGAATCACACCCTAGCACCTGACAATAGATCCACATTACCGTCTACAATTCAACAATCATCACGTCCCCAATACATTCTCCATCATATCGTCTCATAAATTTCCTCCATAAACAATGAACCATCGAACTACATCTATTCTTACCCCTATCATCTAATCTCCTAGTCATATTAGATCGGTAATCATTACTATCCATTCATCCCATCACGTCGTGCTATTTCCAATGTCTTCTCACATCAACTTAAAGATCAAGTCTTGATGCTTTAAATGCTCTACTCCTTCTCATGTTCACCCTAACTCATACCCTACCTTCCTAGCTACTCGGGACCATCGAGACCATCTGACTGTTGCCTTTACGAGGAGGGTAAGCTCGAGACCATCGACCATATTTTTTTCAATTGCAATTACTCTTCCTATATCTACAGGCAAGCTATGCTAAAGCTGTGTTTTCCCGGTCCCAAGGATTTATCCCTTAATGCTATAGGAAATTACTTTGCTGCTGAGTTTGGAAAGAAAGGAGTGCTGAGTCTCCTTGCTAAAGTGGTGCTTTCGGCCATGGTTTGGCACTTGTGGAGTGAGCGAAATAGGCGGATATTTGACAACGCCCATCGACCAAAAACACTGATGTTCGAAGTGATATTGGCGGATGTTCGGATTATTTTACGGAAGCATTCTGATGACAGACCTGATCCAAAGTTGGCCGCAGCTCTTGCCAATTGGGATATACTAGATCATAAGTGAGATGCTTGGGGTTAGGTTCTTGCTTGTGCTGGCGGCCTTGATGCTTATGTTGTGAAATGTGTAATTGGTATTTGCAATGGTGTTGTAACTATGAATATTTGATCGATGGTGGGTAGGACCTAGCTGATAGTGGAGAGTGACGACGCTTGTGTCCTCTCCTCTCCCTATTGTGCGAATGTCTTTACCCACTATTGATTTGTACATTTGAGTACTTTTAATATATTTTACTTACCGTTCAATATATATATATATATATATATATATATATATATATATATGGAATTATCAAAATGATAACAAGGTTTATTTATATATATATATATCAAAATATTTTAAAACTGGAATACGAAAGATACCGGTTAAAAATGATTATAAGATAGTAACTTGAAAATTACGACCAAGGATGTTTCAAAATCCAAGAAGGAACTTTAATTCAACCGAAAAACAAGAAATTTTAAATATATAATAAATGGTTTTCAAAGAAGTTAAGCTGAGCGAATAATTTAATAGGGAATTTTGAAAATACTTTTAGAGGAAACGGAATTGGCAAAGGGAAAGATTCGAAGGATCAACGGTAAGTGTCATGAAGTGATCACGTGAATCGGGGGAAAGGAAATGTGATCATATGATGAATACGCCTAAGATATGATTCATGAAAGCTACGATGGAACTCTACGGCCGATAATACAGAAGTGTGACGATTGGAAAGATGCTAGAAATCCGAGATTCCTAATTATCGGGCCGTCTAAAGATCAGGGAAAGCTCAACACTAAGACTTCCTAATGAACTAGACTGTAATAGAGAGATCTCAAGGAAGGGCCGTAAGAGAATCAAGATTTACGTTCTGCTCAGCCCGAAGTCAATGGACCCGAGTGAATGACTAACAGAAGGACTCTAGAAATCTAACATGGTCAGAGCCAGATGAGGGCTACTAAGGTATCCTAAGACGATGATGACTAAATCTTAACCAAGGCGTCTGACTATCAAACTGGGACGTCTACCTAAATCTTCCTACTATGTAAGACTGGGAAAACCTAATTTAGACTTGTACATGGATATTAAATGAATGCGATACTCTTATTGTTCCGGACTTTTGCATGGACCTGCATGGGCCACCACTAAAACCTGTCACACCCCGCTTCCCAAAACTACGGAGGCGAAGCGTGACTAAGTCCCGCTTGGGCCGGAGCTGTGAAGCTCGGACCCAATAAGCATCTGTAGGGGTACCATTTTAATATTTTTAGGTTCTTGCATTTGTAAAATTCGAAACAACAGAAAGTACAGAACGAGAGTTGCATTCATTAATATAAAGAGATAATATCCAGCGAGTACAAAAGTCTAAAAAGAGAAGCCTACGCATGGCAACAAAGTACTGAAAAGGAGTAAACTAAAAGTAGTTACCTCTAAAAGACAGCGACGGAAAAGACCTCAAGGTCTGGTCCTCGTCAGGCACATTCTCTGGGTCGACGTCCTCGGGCTCCACGTACTCCGGTAAGTCTGCCTCGTCCACGAACTCTGGCTCGACACCTGACGTACAGCATCAAGAGAAAAGGAACTGTACGTCAGGTAAAGTCTACAAAGGAGGGTTAGACTCTACTGCAAGTGTAATGTAATTTAAAGCAACAATTTACTGGTTGATTAACATGTTGGGGTTATAACATGGCAGTTAAAGAAAGTAAAACGGTGCAGGAAAAGTAAACACGACAAGTACTGGCCGTAGCATGTGCTATCGACTACGGGACTAACCTAAATGAGACAAGAAAAGACAAGACAAGACATGTGTGACTCGAAGGGTTCATACCTTACGGTTCGAGGGGATCAGTCCCTCTCCCAGTGCGCACGCTCAACCCTACCCCAACCCAAGTGCTCAAGACAAGACGATACAGGGATCACTCTCGCTAGGAGAGCATCTGAAACGTCCGGAGGCTTTTTGTGTAACAGGGATCACTCTCGTGTGGAGAGCATCCGAAACGCCCGGAGGCTTTTTGTGTAACAGGGATCACTCTCGCGTGGAGAGCATCCGAAATGCCCGGAGGCTTTTTGTGTAACAGGGATCACTCTCACGTGGAGAGCATCTGAAACGCCCGGAGGCTTTTTGTGTAACAGGGATCACTCTCGCGTGGAGAGCATCCGAAATGCCCGGAGGATTTTTGTGTAACATGACACAACATGACACGCAAGGAATTGTTATTGATGGAAATTGAATTCCACCCAAGTGATTTTGATGATGAGCACACCAAATGAAGCTTAATGTACTAACTACACTACAATCAAGTGTGCAGGTTGTGCGACTAATGAAAAGCTTTATGTATACTCCAAGAAGCACAATCTACGCTCAAAGATAGGGACGAACGTTGCTAAAGATCAATGATGAAGCGCAAAGCTCAAATAGACCAAGAAGCTCAAGTGAAGCTCACATCCACTCCATCAGTTGATCAAGCTTCCGAATACGTGTTCTAGTCCATAGTGAGTGTGTTGTGTCTTTCTTAGGGCATTGTTAAAGCCAAATCGTATAGACAATCTCACACACACAAATAATTCCAAAAACGTTTTAAATATCTTTTAAAATCATTTTCGAAAAGATATTGAGAGCTTTTTCTAGTCGTTTTATAAATCCGTAGTGAAATTCCAATACACCCTGGAGTCAGCTACTTGATTGACTAGCTGTGTCGCAGGAAAAACTCCTCTGGGAATCGACTACCGACAGTAAGGAGTCGACTACCAGCTGAGAATCAAGATTTCCTGAAACACACTGGGAGTCGACTACCACTCCTAGGGAGTCGACTACCAGATGTCAAAGTTTGACGTTTTGACATGATTTTTGAAATATCTTTGAGTGATTTTCTCACATGATTTTCGGTACAAAAGTCAACGAAATTTGAATTTTGAATTCTCAGAATTCTCTTATAAATAGAGGATCATTTTCATTGAGAAAAACACAACAACTATTGAATTCAAAAATCCTATTGCGCAAACTCTCAAAATTCTCAGCTCTCATTCTCTTTTAGCCAAATCGATTTTTATTCTTGATCTTGCAATTTTGTTATTATTTTCTGAAGATCATAATCTCTTTTTATTTGGCTAACTGTTTTTCAAAATCTGTATTATTTGTTCTTGAAATTTTATTTAAAGGATTTTTTGAAAAACATTAGATCTAGATCACAAAGACTTCATTTGTATCTTTGTGTGATCTAGAATCTTATTCTATCAAGCCACTACACGTAATTTTGTCTATTACTATTTGGATATAGAATCTGGGTGTAAATCCGATCTCCACCAATTGATTGTGGTGAATTGGATATTGATTTTATTTTGAGATTACCCCTTTGGTGTAAGGGTGTTGTTGTTGGAACCCTAGACAAGTCTAGGCGTTACGGTTGGAAATCTTGGTCAAGACTAGGTTGTTGGAAATCCTAACAAGTGAAGTTAGGTGCTTGTATTTGCGAAGGCAATAGTGGAAATCTCGTACCGAATTGGTCGGAGACTGGACGTACCCAAGTTGTGGGAGAACCAGGATAAAAATCCTCGTGTTTGCGTTTGCTTTTCTGTGTTTGAATATTTATCTCTGCAAGCAATTCCGATTTACTTTGCTATTATAATATCTTTGTAATTCTTTGTTCATTTGCATATTACAAAGATCATACATTTAATTCCGCTGTATAAAGACATATCTGTGTATTCTTAATTGTTTATCTTTTATATTTTTTATAAGATTAACTGTTGATTAAGAACCAAGCGTAGATCACTCTACTTGGTTTCTTAGGCAACATTAGAAGGATTCGTGTTGTGTTGATTTGTAAAAGATTGAAAAAGTTTTATCTCTATACAACACTATTCAACCCCCCTTTAGTGTTGTTTGCCATCCACAGGATCCAACACTTGGTATCAAAGCGAGGCTACAAAAGTGATAGCGTCAACATCTTTCCATTCTGAAGGACTAAATACCATGTGACCACCACTGTTAAACGGAACCAACTATGCTAGCTGGAAGATCCGAATGAAGACTCATCTAGAGTCATTGGACATTGAAGCTTGGACAGTTACCAAAGTCTCGTACATCGCACCTACCGACATTGAATTTGGGAAATGGTCAACCGACGACAAGAAGAGAGCAAATCTCAATGCAAAGGCAATGAATGCACTATTTTGCGCCGTAACAGAAAATGAGTTCAATCGAGTCTCCCAATGTGAGACAGCACACCAAATATGGCACACTCTTCAGGTAAGTCACGAAGGAACTGAAAAGGTAAAAGAATCCCGCATAAACGTTTTACATTCAAAGTTCGAATCTTTTAAAATGGAAGAAGGAGAGAGTATCATCGATATGAATACTCCTTTTACTAATATTACGAATGAGCTTGCAAAATTAGGAAAGAAACTTTTCGAATACGAACAGGTAATGAAGATACTAAGATCCCTCCGACCCGAGTGGAAGGGAAAGACAACTGCCATTCGAGAAGCTCATAACGTAAAGGACCTTACCATCAAAGAACTAATTGGAAATCTCATGGCATATGAGATTGAGCTTGAAGAAGATAAGAAGATTGAAGAAAAACCAAAGAAGAAGACTCTCGTATTTAAAGCCCAAGAAGAAGTTTCCGACTATATGGACAAAGAAGACCATATCGCCTTCATCTCAAAGAGCTTTAAAGAGTTCATCACAAGTAAGTATGGTAAACGCTCTTTTAGATCCACTAACGGTATCATTTGTTTTGGTTGTAATAAACCAGGGCACGTCAAGAGAGACTATCCATTAGAAAGAAACAATCGTGATCGTGGGAAAAATAAAGACACTAATGAAAGGAGAAACAATGGAAGAAAAAAATTCCGACGACCAAAGAAGGAAGCTTACGCAGCCTTTGACCAGAGCGACGACTCCTCGTCCGATGAATCCTCAGCAGAAGATAATGATGAAAGAAGAGAAACAGCACACATGTGTTTCATGGCATCTACATCCTCTAAGGTAAGTTCGCATCATGATTCATCTAGTGACAATGATTCGTCATCAAGTGATGATGAAGACATGGACTATAGGGGAGCATATTAGGAGCTATGCAAAATGCATGAAAAGCTCATAAAAGAACATAGGAGAACACTTAGAAATATTAAAAAGGATGCTAAAGAAAAAGAAGAAATCATTAAAGAAAATAGTCTCCTTAAAGAAAAGAATGATTCTTTGCAAAAAGATATTTTATTAGTAAATGAAAAAGTTGAAAATCTGAATAATCTTCTCGTATCTGTCAAAGATAAATATGACACTACGATGAAAATTATTGAGAATTTCAACAAAGGAAAAGGGAAGCTAGATAATTTAATAAATAACCAAATAGCTTCATCTAACAAAACCGGACTCGGTTATGATTCACATCATACCAAGAAATGGGTTAAGCATACTAGGATGCATTATTCTAACAATAATTTTTTGAGCATCTAGATACCGAAGAATTTGCCTGATCAACGAAAGAAAAGGTACGCTACAGACTTTGTTCAACAAATTCATTTAAACAAAAATTATAAATATGTTGTTCATGAAGGAACTAAACCATACTGGGTTTGGTTTCCTAAAGACTAACTCCTCGGACTCAAAAGCCAAAGAGTACCATAAACGTTTATTTTTTCAGGTACTCTAAAGAAATAAAAGGAAGAAAACTAGATCCAACGCTTTGTAAAGGATCAACATCAAAAGCTTTCTTGTGCGACTCAATTTTTCTTTGCTAAATATGTATGATTAAATTTATTTAAATAAATATTTTCTCTCTTTTTATGATCTTATGTATTTGTGTTATACTTTTAAAACATTTCTTGTTCAGAAAACGCACTCAAACTTGGATCAAAACCCCCTCGGGGTGAGAAAACGACTCAACCCAGTAGGGAGTCGACTACTTGCATGATGGAGTCAACTACCAGCGCGTGTGCGGATTTCTGGGTTTGGTTTTTGACTAACTCCTATTGGGTTCTATGGAGTTAATGGGTTCATATCCTCAAAGGCAACTTATACCCAATAAGCTAAAACTCTAACCTAACCATCCATTCCTTGATCCTAAGGCCCTTATTCTTCACCATCTTTCATCCTAAGTTAAAAACCCCAAGAGAAACCCTAGGGTAGCCGACTACCCCATTCCCCTCCTCTCTTGAAAATTTCTCTTGGTGCTTGAGTTGCTTGGAGCTCTTCCAACTTCATCTCTTTCTCAAGTTTACTCAAGGTAAAAACTTTTCTCATCATCTTTACTTAATGATTTCCTTGCTTATCTAGTATTGTAAAATTCTTGTTTTTACTATCTAGATGCCTCTCAAGGGAATATCTTCCAAGAAAAGAAAAGTTTCCACTGAATCTGCTTCTGAGAAAGAAACTATCCTACCCTATCTGTTTAGGAGCACCACATATGAACACTTCGTCAAAATATCTAAGAAACCCATCCTCCATGAAAGATTTGTCAAACTTGAGCATGTTGTAAACTATGGGATTGATAGCATACTAGAATTTCAGAACTTAGCAAATCTTTTTTCTTCTGAAAACACTTACCTCTGTTATCCCAGACTCGTGACCTACTTTATGCTAATATGGATTACGATCTTGTCAAAAGCCGTTTTATCACCAAAGTTCTTGATATAAAACTTGCCATTACCGTCAAATCTCTAGGAGAAGCCCTAGGCATTCCATATACTGGCATGTTACTTGATAAAATAGAAATGACTGAAGGAAGTATTTTAGAGAGAATGTATTTGTCAGGACGGCACCTTCAAACTAAACTTCCATGTAGCGATCTTCGCTATCCGACAAGAATTCTGGCAAATATACTATCCTACAACATTACTCAAAAATCTGGAAGTCATTCTATCCTATCTGAAAAGCAGGCCAAATGAATTTATGCTATGTTAGGGAACATCCGTGTCAATTGGGCCAAAGTCATTATGGATTCTATTCTTGCTTCAGCCTCTTCAGATAGATCCCCATCCACTTTATCGCATGGACATTACCTCACAATCTTATTTATTAGCTATAATGTGCCTTTGGATCATGAAACCACAATTCTAGAACCGGCACGCATATTTGATGTTCATGCTCTTGGAAGAATGAATCTACATCATGATCTTGATGAAAACATTCCCGAAGAGAAACTTGCTGCTGAAGGAGTATCGTCATCCTCCAGGAGAGGTAAGAAAATTGTTGTTTCAGATTCTGATGAGGAAGAAGAAGTAGAGGAAGAAAGAGGAAGTGAAGAAGAAGAAGAGGAGCCACCGGCATATATCTTTGAACTTCAAGAGATGCTTTTGAAGAAAATTGGGAAGTTGAAGATATCACAAGAGAGAGGCTTTGAAGACCTTAACAAAAAGGTGGACGACCTCAAAGAGCTCGTTGTGAAAAAGCAACAAAATGACGGAGGACACGCTTGTCACGATCCTTGATGAGATCAAGGAGTTGAAGAAGAACAACGGTCATCCTTGAGTTTTTTTTAAAACAATGGTTTTCAAAACAATGGTTTTTAAAACAATGATTTCAAACATACGGTCTGTAATAACTTTAAATATTGTGTGATGCTTGCTACTATAAACTTATTTATTATGCAATATATTGGTTGCTCTTATGGTAACATCTCTCTTGCATGAATAGAAAATTGAATTCCCCTCCAAAAATCATCTCTTTATGATACTTTGTCATTAATTTTTTTTGTTGATGACAAGGTAGAGAAAATATGAAATGCAAAAATGAATATATCATATGAATGCATTGTTTTGTTAACGGCTTCGATGCAAGGGGAGAATCGCATCAAAGCAGGGGGAGTAAGTATACTTTCATGTATTTTCATATTTTAACTTACTTCATTTTTCATTTGGGTGTCATCATCAAAAGGGGGGAGAGTGATGGAAATTGAATTCCACCCCAAGTGATTTTGATGATGAGCACACCAAATGAAGCTTAGTGTACTAACTACATTACAATCAAGTGTGCAGGTTGTGCGACTAATGAAAAGCTTTATGTATACTCCAAGAAGCACAATCTACGCTCAAAGACAAGGACGAACGTTGCTAAAGATCAATGATGAAGCTCAAAGCTCAAATAGAACAAGAAGTTCAAGTGAAGCTCACATCCACTCCATCAGTTGATAAAGCTTCCGAAGACGTGTCCTAGTCCATAGTGAGTGTGTTGTGTCTTTCTTAGGGTATTGTTAAAGCCAAATCGTATAGACAATCACACACACAAATAATTCCAAAAACATTTTAAATATCTTTTAAAATTATTTTCGAAAAGATATTGAGAGCTTTTTCTAGTCGTTTTATAAATCCGTAGTGAAACTCCAATACACCCTGGAGTCAGCTACTTGATTGACTAGCTGTGTCGCAGGAAAAACTCCTCTGGGAGTCGACTACCAACAGTAGGGAGTCGACTACCAGCTGAGAATCAAGATTTCTTGAAACACACTGGGAGTCGACTACCACTCCTAGGGAGTCGACTACCAGCTGTCAAAGTTTGACGTTTTGACATTATTTTTGAAATATCTTTGAGTGATTTTCTCCCATGATTTTCGGTACAAAAGTCAACGAAATTTGAATTTTTAATTCTCAGGATTCTCTTATAAATATAGGATCATTTTCATTGAGAAAAACACAACAACTATTGAATTCAAAAATCCTATTGCGCAAACTCTCGAAATTCTCAGCTCTCATTCTCTTTTAGCCCAATCGATTTTTATTCTTGATCTTGCAATTTTGTTATTATTTTCTGAAGATCATAATCTCTTTTTATTTGGCTAACTGTTTTTCAAAATCAAAGTATTATTTGTTCTTGAAATTTTATTTAAAGGATTTTTTGAAAAAATTAGATCTAGATCACAAAGACTTCATTTGTATCTTTGTGTGATATAGAATCTTATTCTATCAAGCCACTACACGTAATTTTGTCTATTACTATTTGGCTATAGAATCTGGGTGTAAATCCGATCTCCACCAAATGATTGTGGTGAATTGGGTATTAATTTTATTTTGAGATTACCCCTTTGGTGTAAGGGTGTTGTTGTTGGAACCCTAGACAAGTCTAGGCGTTACGGTTGGAAATCCTGGTCAAGACTAGGTTGTTGGAAATCCTAACAAGTGAAGTTAAGTGCTTGTATTTGCCAAGGCAATAGTGGAAAGCTTGTATCGGATTGGTCGGGGACTGGACGTACCCAAGTTGTGGGGAACCAGGATAAAAATCATCGTGTTTGCATTAGCTTTTCTGTGTTTGAATATTTATCTCTGCAAGCAATTCCGATTTACTTTGCTATTATTATATCTTTGTGATTCTTTGTTCATTTGCATATTACAAAGATCATACATTTAATTCCGCTGTATAAAGATCTATCTGTGTAATTTTAATTGTTTATCTTTTATATTTTTATAAGATTAACTTGTTGATTAAGAACCAAGCGTAGATCGCTCTACTTGGTTTCTTAGGCAACATTAGAAGGATTCGTGTTGTATTGATTTGTAAAAGATTGAAAAAGTTTTATCTCTATACAACACTATTCAACCCACCTTCTAGTGTTGTTTGCCATTCACAGAATCCAACATTTATTCTAGGAGGTCCACACGCACGCACACACAGGAAAAACCCTGGGGTGTCAAATATTGTTATTGGGCTTAGACTTCGTCGGCAAGTCTAAGCTGTCAAGGGGGGTCCCGGACGCTATCATTTCACGTCCAGTTCTCTTTGTTTATATTTTAACAGTTCTACGAGTCTATGGCCTAAACACGACTGAAAGTACAAGTGAGTACACTTGCCTGCAGAGGCGAGTGCGTCTCTGTCCGGAGCGTCCCGTCAAAACATCTCGTCGGCGATGGTCCGTCTGAAACAGGATCACGGCGATGTCAGATCGTGCTTTTTGGTCAAACCTATTATGTTTTGTTTCTAAATTTGGCGGGCCTAACCTATCAGTCAAAAAGTCATGTTTTTTATGTTTGTTCAGTCTAGATCGATGTCTACCCTATGTGCACAGAAAATAAGTCCGTTCGTCGATCTTTCCTATGGTGGGCAATGTTTTAAAGACGCAGAATATAACTTTAATTCACGTTGACAAATTTTAGATTAGGTTTTGATGAACTACATTGTGGGTTTTACTACTCGTTAGGGAAACCAACATCGTGACGTCGTCCAACAAGCGGAAGTCGGGTCTAAACGGCGAAGCGTCGACGTCGTCTGAAACTCCTCGGCCGCGGGTAGCGTAGGGAGGCATCTCTGGACAATGGGGTGGTGGCATGAAATTAGCGAGCTAACAGCGATCCTCCTCCCGTTGCGAGTAGCGCAACGAATCTTCACGATAACGGTGACGTCGGCTAAAAACACGTGCGTGCAGCAATACACGTGATCTTCAAGAGTCCAAGGGGGCTGTCGGTAGATGAAGTAGGACCAGTGGAAGATGTCCGGCCTGGTGGGTGGCCTACGGCGTGAGCGTACTGCGGTGGGTGGCCGTGAGAAGCCGGAGAGGACAGATTCGCGCAACGTTCGTTGTCGCGCGTCTCAGCGGAATTCCAACGATGAACAACGACAACAGGAATTTGCAGAAGGTATCTGACTTCAAGACGAAGCCAACGGCAGTGGAGTTGTCGCCGGGGGTGGTCGGAGGTGGTCATGAGCCGGTGTTGAAGTTCAACACCCAGATCTGTCAAAAACAGCAGCTGGGCTTGGTTTCGACGAATTTTTCAGGAGCTAGAGATGTGAGAAAAGGAAAAGAGAAATTGCAGATGATAGTGGGGTTCGATAGGAGTCCAACAGCGATAGGGTGGTCGTCGTAGGTGGCCGGATGACCGGTGGGAGTGAGTTTGAAGTGGCGACGTGCAAACTGTCAAAAACAGCGGCTAGATCTGAGTTCCACGGTGTTTTCGAGGAGATCGAGACATGTGAAAAGGGTAAGTGGAGTTGGAGATGATCGGGGGGTCAAAGAGGAGTCTGATGGTGGTGGAGTTCGCTGGAGGGAGTGGCCGGCGGGCATCGGGCATCGGGTTTTCCGGCGGGCGGCGGATCTGTCCAAAAACTGTGTTTGTGAGGCTATTTTGATGGGTTTCAATGGAGTTTCGAGAAAGAGGGATGAAGGGAGAAGGGGAAGGAGGTTGCCGAGGAGGAGAGGATGTCAGAGGTGGCCGTGCGGTGCCGGAGATGGCCGGAAAATGGACCGGCCGCCGGTTAAAGGGGTGGCTGTCCATTAAGCCGGCCATGGAGTTCTTGGGGAGCTTTTCAAGAGAGAGAGAGAGAGAGAGAGAGAGAGAGAGAGAGAGAGAGAGAGAGAGAGAGAGAGAGAGAGAGAGGAGAGAGGGAGGAGGTGGGTGGTGGCTGCACCTAGGGGGTGGTCGGAGCCTCGCTGGCGACGAGAGGAAGAAGAAGAAATGGGTGGCGGCTGGCTTGGGCGCATGCCCTAGGGCTGATCGGGTTGTTGTGTTATAACATGGTGAAATTGCTAATTGCCTCTAGACTTTAGGTTAAAGAGTGAGGGAGATAAAGATAGAGTGGGTGCAAGGAGGGGGAAAAGAGGGTGTGGGTAGCAAAGAAATCTCACATTCATGATACGCATGGTAGATTTCCTTAGATTAGATTAGTGATTTGAAATTTGAATTTGATTAAGGCTAGTAGGGCTTGGGTTTTGATTAGTGATTTGGGTGTGCTAGAAGTGTCAGAAAAATACGAAAAAATATAGGGACGACCGTGACGAAGAGAGGTTCAGGGATATGGTGGTCAATCGTGTGTTTGGTCTATGGAAAACAAACAGAAAAATAAAAGATTCGACGACTACGTCTAAAACTACAACGATCCTGTAATCAAGCTCGATTTGTGGGAGAACAACCAGTGAAATGATGTTCACTAAAATCCCACAAATAACTACTCTTCTTTACGGTCTCAACGACATATCACATCGCATAGTCCGTGTCCAAGAAAGAGTCAAATAAAATACACGTACGAAAAGAGCGTACACGCCGAAAATACGAACGGTCGGAAAGTGGCTGTTACAGTTATACCCCATCTGTATTCGATGGTTATCACATGTATGTTTGTAACATACTCATTTTTCCCAATTAACTTATCTTGTTAACATGCAGATAGTAAAACTGTAAAAGCAGTCCAATCAAGTTACAAGCATGTGGCAAATCGTTCCAAATGATCTATATTGATAGGACTAGTCCATTTAAATTAGAAAGCAACAAAAATGAAACAAGTTAAATGGGCTACCAGAAATTTACAAGTACACCAGATTTAGCACTAAGTTGGGACGACTGGATTTACAATTCGTTACTAGAAATACTTGCGAATTTGGGAAGCCAAGAGTGTTAGAACATATAAAGGAGCAAGTGCATAGCCAAATATAAGAATATGATGTAATGTGAGAACATGAAATTTATACGCAATTAACACATGATATGCATTTGAAAAAAATTAAAAGTGATTTGCATGAACAACTTACATTAACAGATCATGTTGCATTAACCCATATTATTTTATTTAGATGAAAGAGATGTGGGGGAACTTACTATACGATACGTAGATCTGAAGAGGATGCAGGTGTTGGGTGTCCAACTGGTCGTAGCGTAAGGCACGATTTATCTGCGTCATAGAATTGTGGTATCGGTTTAATGGTTATCTACCAATTAAAATATTTAAGACAGACTTACTATAATGTTAACTTACAAATTAACATCAACTATTTACAATAACTTAGCCTTATACTTAATATTAACTTAAAATAAGATATATAACTAAAAATAACTTTAATATAACTTAGACGAACTTTATTAGCTTTAAATTAATGTGCTGATAACTTTAAACTAATAATTCAACTTAAAAAAATCTTAAGCCTAATTAATTAAAACTGACATAACTTAATATATATATATATATATATATATATATATATATATATATATATATATATATATATATATATATATATATATATATATATATACTTTAACTTAAAAAAACTAAAACTGAAAACTTAATATAACTTAACTTATACTAATAATAACTTAATAACTGTTATAATAATAATAATAACTAATAAAAATTACATATACATTAATCTCCTCCCCTCTCTATTTCTTTCTCTCCTCTGCGTCTCTCTCTCGTTCTTTCCTTTTTCTTTTTTTTCTTTTTTGTTTCGAAGAGCGCAGGGCGAAGGTGGCAAGGGGCGGCGGCGACTTCGGGGTCGGGGCAGCGCGGATCGGCGGCGGATCCGGGCGATCGGAGATCGGCGCAGCGGCGGCGAGGCGGATCCGTAGGCGGGCGTCGGCAATTCCACGGCGGCGCAGGCGATCGAGCTCGGGGGACGGCGGCTTCGGGCGAGATTGGGGCGATCAAGGGTCGGGGCGACGCGATCGACGGCGGCGGCGACCTCTAGGGTGGCACGCAGCGCAGATCTGAGGTGGGGGACGGCGCGATCGAGGATGGCGGCTGCGCGCTCGAGGCGGGGTTGATTGGGTTGATTTGTGATCAATTTGGGATTCGAATCTATTGATTTGTTTTGATTTGTTATTGGGTTGTAAGGAGGAGTTGGAGGCAGACTTGTTGGTTGTGGTGGTGGGATGTTGATTTGGTAACGTTGCTGGTGGGAGGAGGGTGGTTGTTGTATGGTTGAAGGGGATGATTGTGGTGTTGTGGGATGATGCCGCTGGTGTGGTTGTTCGTGGTGGCTGATGGTGGAGGGTGGATGTGACGACGATGATGATGCTCGTTTCTTGTGATTTCCTGTGGTTGCTGTGGGTTTGATGTTTGATCTGTTCGGTTGTGGGCATGTAATGATGATGATGATGAGTCCTGATTCTTAGCTATATGGGTTTGGAGAGTGGAGCTTGATGCAGGGTAGTTGGGAAGCTTTTGGGGAAGCCCATGAGGGTAGTTGAGAGAGATGAGGGGTTGGTGTGTGCTTGAGAGAGAGATAGTGAGGGGAAGTCTGTTTCTGAGAGAGGAGAGGGTAGATGTAAATAGAGAAGAAAATATTAAATATAACAATTAATATGTGTTTGCTGGTAGTGGTTGGTGTGTTGGAAATTGAAGGGGGGAATTGATAACTGTAGGGAAACGTTGGGAGATGGCTGTCGACACTAGGGTAATTAGGGGAAAGAAATAATTAATTAAGAGGGGGTTGTAGATGATAATTAGGGGTAAATTTAGTTGGTAAAAATAAATGATAGTTGGTTAAAGTAATTACTAAGTTTAAAAAGTAATAAATAAAGATTACATAGTGAATGACAAAAGTAATTTCTTAATGTAAATTGTAATTAGTAAAGTAATTAGTAGATAGTAACACTAATTAGAAAAATACTTAGTAGTTGGAAAAATGTAAAAGCGATTAGTAAAAGTGATTAATGAATATAAAAACTTATTTACTAATAGTATCTAAAAACTTAATCGTTTTAAGGATCTTATTATTTAAAAATGTTTTTGAAAGTAATTATACTAAAATACGGGTAGTAACGGATACGAGCCGTCACACATGCTCATCATGCTTATTGCACTTCTCACGTATATTCATGCCTGCCATATTATTACGCTTGTCACTTGAGATTTCACGTAGAAATATTGATACACTTGATGCACGTTGCCCACATTTAAATATTCACGTCACCTGCCGCATGTTATCAACTATCCATTGTATGTTATTGAAATATCATGATGGGTTATCATGTGAAATGTTGAAAGAAATGAAGTATTGGAACATCGTGATTGAATGGATTACAGTGTTTAAACATTGTGATTGAATGCCATAGTGTTGGAACAAAATGCTGGAATATCCCATTGAAATTGACTGCGTAAAACAGTTGACACACACTGGGTTTTGGAGTAACTAATATTAGAGAAAGTGTGGGAGCGACCGCTGATCTATCTACACATTGCACCACACCGTACTGTCCGTCTAAAATGTAATGAGATCCACCTGTGTGATCACCCCGTGACAAGAGATATGCTCAATGGTCGCATACTGTACTTTCCTACATGAGTCACTTAGGTTATAGTCTTTCTACTGCTTACGTGTCTTTTTATTGCTAATGCACATACATGCTTACTATTATGGCCACTTTGCATGCTGATTTAGATGATGTATAACCATGTTGTATATGCATTACCACAGTTGTTGCTCTCATACGTTACTTATAGCACTTGCATAGTCATCTTTGTAATGCCTTGATAGCTACTGCGCAAGTACTAGAGGGGGGTGAATAGTACTTTAAAATAATCAAGATAATTATTCCTAATTATTATGCAAACTCAACCAACAATGCGGAATGAAAATGTGACAACAAATAAAGACAATTGCAAACAAGGCGATGTAACGGGTTTGGATCCACCCAAGTCTCCCCGACTTGTTCCCGGTGATCCTACGTCCCAAACACCCGGATCCCCTCCGGCTACTTGAGTTAGAATCTTCTAACCCAAGTTTGCACTATGAAATTCTTGTAGAAAACCTCTACAAGATCAAATCATACACAAATGAAAACGTGACTCCCACAACCCGGGATCACGATCTTCTCTCACAACTGAGAGATAAACTTAATAGCAAAGTAAATGAAATAATAAAACACTTACCAACAAAATCCTATGCCTTGAGTAAACTTACTGATTTTAGGGCAAGGAAGATTTTGAAGGAGAGAATGTCACCAAACCCTAGCTTCACTAAGATGAACAGCGATCGAAGGCTAGGATGGAGTTGGTGACTTTGAATCAAGCTCTTGGCTTGAGTGTCTCACAATGAAGAGAATCTCTCTTGAGGAAATAAGGGCTCAAGGAGTTGGAGAGAGATTCTTTGTGAGAAGAGAGAGCTTGGAAATAGGAATTGAATGCTTTCTCTTTGATTCTCTAAAACTCAATAATGGCAGCCTTTTTTGCTAGGTTAGAAGCACTTCAAGATTATATAGGAGTGAGAGAAGAGAGAAGCAAAATCGTGGCATTAAATGCCCAACGGATCTATTTCTGAAGCAGTCTAATCGGTCTAAGAAGGATCACTGACCGATTAGTTTTGCAACTAGTCGATCGGTGATTCTTCTTGGACCAACTAGAAGGTTGATAGCCAAAGAAGGAGAATTCAGAAGATAGAACTAGTCGGTCTAAGAAGACTTGCCAACCGACTAGTTTGACAACTAGTTGGTCGATGAGTGTTCTTTGACCGACTAAGCAGTTGAAATTCAATAGGCTGATCAAAGGAGAACTAGTCGGTCTAAGAACAAATTCCAACCGACTAGTTTCACAACTAGTCGGTCAATGGATGTTCTTGGACCGACTAACTAGTCAACAGTAGCTAGGCTGAAAGAATGAAGGTATAACTAGTCGGTCTAAGAAGGATTCCCAACCAACTAGTTTGACAACTAGTCGGTCGGTGAACCTTCTTGGACCGACTAATTGGTCAACAGTGAAGATGCTGAATTGAGCAAGGAAATCTAGTCGGGTCAAGAAGGATTCTTAACCGACTAGATGATAATCTAGTCCGTTGGTTCTTCTTCTTGAACCAACTAAGATGCACTAGAAGCCGCGAAATGAAACGTAAAGCTTCGGGAAAGTTTCTATGGGCTTCTAAGATAATCCTAGCTCTAAGATATGAGCGTTATGAAGATTATAATGTAAGTCCTACTCAAGGCTTAACATTCTACGAAAAGAAGCTAGAAGACTATAAAATAAGCTAGACGAATCGTCTTCAAAGCTTCAATCCGAATCTCTTGACTTCAATAATGCTCCTTGAGCTTCAACAAAGCTTCAGGCACACGATCACGCGCTTTGAGAAGTCTTAAGACGTCTCTTTTGATGAACGTAGAATTTTGGCGACGATCTCCATAACTGCGCTCACAAAGAGTTAGTTCACGATATTTATGTGTGTTCATCATTAAAACCAAATCCGGGGAATCAATACTCAACATTCTCCCCCTTTTTGGTGATGACAAACCAACATAAATAATAATCAACAATAATGAGTCAAATGAAATTTACTTACTCCCCCTGCATTGATGACACGTTAATTCCATATTAAATAATAATCTTACGCATCAAGCAGACGAGGAAAGTATAAAATATGATCCAATTATTGAAATATAGGATTTGAAATCCATTTTTATATCTTAACTCCCCCTGAATCTAACATATCAAATTAGATTCACGGTAAATTGCTTTAAATTATCATTTAGCACATCGTCATTATTAATTCTCTCCCCCTTTGGCATTAGCAAAAAGAGCTGGAGGAGATCGTCAACGACAACAACAATGGCTAAAATAAAAGCACGAGAGTCGAAGAATATGACCACGGTCCAAATGACACCAATGTAAAATAACGAAGAAAATCAAAGCGTGCCAAAGAGACCATAGTCGAGAGTCGAAAAATGAAATCATCAAAACTCAAATCAATTTCACGTATTGAGTTATGGAACATACTCTCCAATATCAACATTCTTAGTGAATTTAGTGCATGGAAAAAAATTCTTTGTTTTCATAGAAACAATTCTATTTAATCAATATAATCGTCGAGCGACAAAATCAACATCAGAGACAAAAAGAAATATAATGTGCACACTGAAGTAAATGGCAACACGATGTATATATAAATATAACAGGATACATCAAAAAGTATACATCAGCCAACACAAATATAAACGATCATCAGATCGGTGCACTACATACAACACATGTCTCAACAGACATCAAAATGAATATACATCTAAAATGTATCATCAACCCATCCAAAAAATACATCAAAAATACATAACCACCCAACTATCCTACCCCACTCTCTCACGACAAAATATATAGTCCAAGTGCACATGGGAGATTCCTCCAACACAAGCTCAAGAGGTGGAGGCAGGATCAACAGCAGCAGCAGGCTTTGCAGAAGAGGTGGTGGTCTCTGGGTCGACTGGAGTGTCCACCGAAGGAAGGGTGGCAGCAGGAGTGCTCTCGGGAGCACGAGCAGACGTATCCACCGAAGGAATGGTGGCAGCAGGAGTGCTCTCAGGAGCACGAGCAGAAGAAGTGCCAACAGACGTACCCTCGAGGACACGAGCTGGAGAAGCAGCCAGCTCCTCATCCTCAGCAGCATCCATAACCTCCTCGTCAGAAATCGTAGGAGGGACCTCAATGTCCAGATGTTCGCAGATGCGAGTAAGCATCTCCTCACATCGTGCAATACGAAACTCCTGACGTCTCAGGGAAACTGAAATGTCATGGCGAGAAGGTGGAGGAGGAGCTGAAGGGGTAGTCCTCTGAATGTGACGCAAGGTCGCAAGAGACTTCTTGACGGCAGTCGCGTTCAGGGGAGGACTCAAAGGACGCCGATCATCTGGAGGGAGAGGGACGCCAAAGTGACGAAAAAATAGAGTCAATAGGCAAAGATATGGAATATGGGCAGACTTGGTGGACTTCCTTATGCACTCAAAGGAATCCATCTTGTCAAGGATAATGCGGGCCCAATTTATATCGCTCCCCATAAAAAGAGCGTAGATAAGCTTCAGGAATGGCTGGGAGGGCAAGCTGGAGGAGCCGTACTTCGGTAGAAGACACGACTTCAGAATCAAGTTTAGGACCCACGCATTCGGCTTGAATGATTTCGATGGAACGCCAATCATGGTGGGAGGAATGACGTGGAACATCTCAGCAAGCATGGACTGGTCAAGATCGTGGATATTATCCACGGAGATATCTGAAGGAAGCAGGCCAGATGAGGAGACACCAATCAACTGCCCTAAAATCTCTGTCGTGAGGACAATAGGTGTCCCCAAGACAGTGTAATGCCCTGCTAAGCTACTGCACAAGTACTAGAGGGGGGGTGAATAGTACTTTAAAATAATTAAGAGGCTAATTCCTAATTACCTTGCAAACTCTGCCAATTAATGCGGAAATGCGGAATAGTAAATAATCGACAACAAATAAACAAGCGCAAACAAATGATATTACTGGGTTCGGATCCACCCAAGTCTCCCCGACTTGTTCCCGGTGATCATACGTCCCAAACACCCGGATCCCCTCCGGATACTCGAGTTAGAAACCCTAACTCAAGATTTCCACTATGAAATACTTGTGAAAAACCTTCACAAGTCAAATCATACACAAATGAACTTGTGACTCCCACAACCCGGGATCACAAACACACTCTCACAACCGAGAGTGAAACTTACAATATCAAAGTAAATGAAATAAAGATTCTTACCGACAAAATCCTATGCCTTGAGTAAAACTTACGATTTAGGGCAAAACGGATTTTCGGGAAGATGAAGAGGCACCAAACCCTAGCTCCAAGATGTAGATCAGCGATGGAGAGCTATGAGGTTGATGGTGACCTAGGATCAAGCACTTGGCTTGGAAGGCTCACAATCAATGAATCTCTATTTTGAAATAAGAGTGAGGAGAGATTCAAGATTGGAAATGAATGAGCTTTGAATGAGTTGGAATGATTTCTCTTTGATCTCTAATCTTGTCTTAATATCAGCCTTGAGTGCAATGAATGCAGCTCAACAAGTATATATAGGTTAGAGGAGAGAGAGAGAGAAAAACGTTTCAATTAAAGCTCCAACGGCTCTATTCTGAACCAAACTAGTCGGTCAAAGAACAACCACCGACCGACTAGTTCATCAACTAGTCGGTCGACCAATTAACATGAACCGACTAACTGGTGAACAGGGAATAGGTCGAAGTTCAGACTTAAGAAACTAGTCGGTCAAAGTACACTTGCCGACCGACTAGTTTCACAACTAGTCGATCGATGAGATAACTTAGACCGACTAAGAGATAAAACACAAAGTCTGAGAACAAATAGAATTAGTCGGTCCAAGAACAAAAGTTGACCGACTAGTTCATCAACTAGTCGGTCGCCAAATGTACATGGACCGATTAACGACAAACAGTAGCTCAGGTGAAAATTGGCATGTACAGTAGAAGCTCAACTAGTCGGTCACAAAAGCATCACTGACCGACTAGTTCACAAACTAGTCGGTCGGTGAGTCAACGTAGACCGACTAACTGTAAACAGTAAAGAGCAAGGAATTGACTGACTGAAACTAGTCGGTCCAAGAAGCTTTGCCGACCGCCTAGATCAACATCTAGTCGGTCGATTCTTCTTCTTGAACCAACTAACATGCACAAGAAGTCGCGAATCGAAGTGCGAAGCTTCGGAAAAGTTCGTATGGACTTCAACTAAGATCCTAGAGCTAAGATATGAGCGTTATGAAGATTTAAACCGTAAGACCTACTCAAGGCTTAACATTCTACGAAAGAAGCTTAAAAGACTATAAATAAAACTTGACGATACCGTCTTCAAAAGCTTCAATCGAATCTTCATGACTTCTAAAATGGTCCATAAGCTTCAACGAAGCTTTAGGCAAACGATCACGCGCTTTGAGAAGTCTTGAGACGTCGCTTGAGATGTTCTTATGAATTTGGCGACGATCTCCATAACTGCGCTCACAAATTGTTAATTCATAATATATTTATGTTTGTTCATCATCCAAAACCAAATCCGGGGAGTCCAATATCCAACAGACAGTGGTCTCAATGCAGTGGGTGTCATCATACTCACCCCGAACTCGATTGGCATAAAAGAGTTTGACGAGTCTGGGATAAGGATGAGGATTCGCCTTGGGATCATGGCGAAGATAATCTAGAAGGCCGCTATAGGAGAGGAGATCTGCGAGCTGAGGAAAATCGGAGAACTGAACAAAATGCTCCAGAATCAACGGATAGTGCTCAATACGATTGTACGCCGCAAGACACATCGGGTCATCGCGACACAACGAGATATCAACCCCACCCGAAGGCATGGGAGCCTTCCCCTTAGACGGACGAGAGGAAGTACGAGGAGGAGGAGTAGGAGCCTTCTCGGTAGGCTCAGTCTCCGGGATATACTCATCGTCTGAGTTAGGAGGTGAGGGAGCACGGAATGGTCCAGGAGTCAAAACCTTTTCTTTGACCTTGGTCCGGGGCTTGGATTGGGATGTGGGTTTTGGCTTGGAAACGGCAGTCCTCTTCTTCTTGAGGGGAGGCGAGGAAGAGGAAGGAGAGGTAGGCGTACGAGTGGTTTTGGCACGACGTTTGGGTTGAGGAGGGTCGGTAGGAGGGGGCTCGACGGTCATGGGAGACGGAGTGGTAGGACGGACGGGGATGCGTGTCTTCGCCATGATCGTGAGACGAGACAACACTCAATCGAGTGAAATAGAGCTAGATAGAAACCCTAAATCGATCGAAATTGAAAACCCTAATACGAATCCTAAAAAGAATGATCGGAAACAAGGAAATCGAGCCCTAAAACAGAGAGAGAGGATATATACCAAGCGAGGCCCTAGGAGGAGGGGAGATGGCCGGCGGCGACAGTCGACGGCCGGAAACGGCGGAGGAAGTGAGGAGTCGCAGGGTTTAGGGGGTTGAGAGAAGTTTTCGCACCGATTAGAATGAATTCTAATCGGTGCGGAGGGCATAAAAACGATTCAGGATGCCAAAAGACACAACTGCCCCTGTGCAACTAGTCGGTCTAAGTTCAAGTGCTGACCGACTAGAAAGCAATCTAGTCGGTCGGCCAATGAGCTTGGACCGACTAAGTACAAACAGTAACAGATAGTCAAAACTAGGGCATGATTTAGTCGGTCTGAGTTCAATCACTGACCGCTTAGAACTGAAACTAGTCGGGCGGCTATTGAACTTGGACCGACTAAGAGAGTCCAAAAATTTTAGAATTTGAAATTTTGAGTTCTCTCCAAAGAACACTTGGACGAAACATCGAAATACTCTCATACATCATTATTATACCCCATAAAACATAGAAAATCATAAATACGACGTGCAAATCGATAAAACAATCTTAAATCCAGAAAATCACAACAAATCTAGCATGAACATATAGAAATCATTATTATCATGCAGGATTATTGAAAATATGAATCCTAAATCTCGGATTCACCCATAATCCCCAATTCTCGACGTAACCGCACAAAGGAATCTTCCTTGAGTGGTTTCGTGAAAATATCGGCGATTTGCTTCTGGGTTTCAACGTACACTAAAATGATGTCCTTTCTAGCAACATGATCATCTAGGAAATGGTGACGGACATCTATGTGTTTGGTATGGGAGTGGTGTACCGGATTCTTAGAGAGACATTGCACTTAGGTTATCCACCATGATAGGGCAAGTATCACAGTTTATACCGAAGTCTTTAAGTGTGTGTCTCATCCAAAGAACCTGTGCACATGCAGCACCGGCGGCAATATATTCCGCCTCAGTGGTTGAAAGTGATACAGAATTCTGCTTCTTGGAAAACCAAGAGACAAGAGAATTTCCTATAAAATGGTAAGTGCCACTAGTCTTTTCATGTCGGATTTGCATCCAGCATAATCTGCGTCACTATATGAGATTAACTCATATGTGCTAGACTTTGGATAATATAATCCGTAGTCAAGTGTGTAACTTAAATAATGGAAAATACGTTTTACCGCTACTAAGTGTGATTCCTTAGGTTGTGATTGATAACGAGCACATACACATACAACAAACATAATATCAGGCTGACTGGCAGTAAGGTATAATAAACTACCTATCATACCTCGATATAGACGAATGCCTACATCTTTGCCGTCCGTATTTTTATCAAGATGTGTAGTAGTGCTCATTGGAGTCTTCTTGCCAGAAGCATTCTCCATTCCAAATCGCTTTAGCAACTCCACCGTGTACTTGGTTTGGTGGATGAAGATTCCATCGTGCATTTGGTAAATTTGGAGACCTAAGAAATATTTGAGCTCACCCATGTGGCTCATCTCAAATTGGTCCTTCATGACATTAGAAAACTCTTCGTAAAGAGTGAAGTTAGTAGCACCGAAAATGATATCATCAACATAAATTTGAACTAAAATAATATCATGATTCGCATACTTAACAAATAATGTAGAATCAACTTCACCCATTTTAAAACCCAAATCCAAAAGAAAGTTCTATAGGCGGTCATACCAAGCTCTAGGAGCTTGTCTTAAACCATAAAGTGCTTTCTTAAGTTTGAAAACGTGATTTGGAAACTTTTCATTTATAAAACCCGGAGGTTGAGAAACATAAACTTCCTCAACGACATCTCCGTTTAAAACGCACTTTTTACATCCATTTGAAAGAGTTTAAAATCTTTATGGCATGCAAAAGATAACAACAACCTAATAGATTCTAATCTAGCTACACGAGCAAAGGATTCTTCGAAATCTATACATTCATCTTGCCTGTAGCCTTGAGCTACTAACCGAGCTTTGTTCCGGACGACGTTTTGGTTCTCGTCGGTCTTATTCTTGAAGATCCACTTCGTTCCTATAACGGTGTGGTTCTTCGAAGGCAATGGAGCTAGCTCCCAAACCTCATTCCTCTCAAACTGAATGAGTTCCTCCTCCACGGCTAGGATCCAAGCACTGTCTTTGCACGCTTCGTTAATATTCTTTGGCTCTACTGAAGAGGCAAAGGCACAATGAGCGAAGAAGTTGACTTGAGATCTCGTCTTGACACTATCAAGTATGTTGCCAATGACTTGCTCATGGGGATGGTCACGAACTGTTTGAAGCCGTTTGGGAACTCCCTGATCACTAGGAACATTCTCAAAAGAATCATCAGTAGGGTTAGTATCAATAGAATCAATAGAATTAGAATTACCAATAGAATCACATATAACTTTCATGGATTCATCATCATTAGTAATTCTAGAAGGGACAAAATTTTCATTGAATGAAACATGAAGTTATTCCTCGATCGTTGAGGTTCTTTTGTTGTATATCCGGTAGGCTTTGCTACGTGAGGAATATCCAACAAATATCACCTCATCGGATCTTGGATCAAATTTGTCCAAACTACCATACGTGTTTTTGATAAAACATTTTGCACCAAAAACTCGAAAATGTTTAACTTGAGGTAATCTACCAAACAACAATTCATAACAAGTTTGTTTGGTGCCTGGCCTCAAGAGTATTCTATTAAACACATAGCAAGCGTTATGTACCGCTTCCGCCCAAAATTGATGGCCAAGTTGGCTATCATCAAGCATCGTGCGAGCATATTCCACTAGCGTCATATTCTTTCTCTCAACAACACCATTTTGAGGAGGTGCGCGAGGGAAAGAAAAGGTGTGTGTAATACCAACTTCATCACACAAATTTGAGAAAGACTCATTCTCAAATTCCCCTCCATGATCACTATGAATAGTGACAATGGTGGTTCCAATGAGATTTTGTACTTTCTTCACAAATATTGTGAAGTTTTCAAAAGCATCATTTTTATTACTTAAAGAAAATACCCAAGTAAATCTAGAAAAATCATCAACGATGACAAGTCCATATCGAGCATTCCCTAATGAAGCAACTCTAGTTGGCCCAAAAAGATCTAGATGTAAAAGCTCTAGAGGCCGTTTAGATGAAATGCTCTTCTTAGGTTTGAATGACGACTTTGGAAGTTTGCCTCGTTGACACGAGTCACAAAAGCTTTTCTTTTGGAAAGTAAGCTTAGGAAATACTTTAATAGAATTTAACTTGGATAGCTTAAAAAGTGTTCCAAAGTTCACATGACCAAAACGTCGATGCCATAAGTGTTGTTCACTTGTGTTGGCAATGAGACATTGTTCATGTGATTTTGGAATATCTAAGATATATATGTCCTTATGGCGTGTGCCAGAGAACAACACATTATTATTATCTTTTCTCAAAATATGACACATTCCTTTCGCAAAGCTAACTTTGTAACCTTTGTCACAAAGTTGGCTTATTGAAATAAGATTGTGATTTAAGCCTTTAACAAGATAAACATCACTTATTAGAGGTTTAGATGGGTTACCAACTTTAGCAACACCAATGATGGTTCCGCTCTCGTTGCCTCCAAAGACTACTCGGTTCCCATTCTCAATGGGCACCACTCCGGAGAGCAATTGAGCTTCACCCGTCATGTGTTTTGAACACTCGCTATCGAGTATCCACCCATCCTTGGAGCTAAATTTGGATTTGTTGCTCCGTTTCTTTTTCTTGAGTACCTGACGATAAAACATATCGTATCATGGTACCCAAGGTCATTGGGTCCTAAAAGATTAGACCTTTGGAAGCCAAGTCCTAGTGGACTTAGACTTCCCAATATAATCATCATTATGCACTACATTCATGAAATGAGAATTTATGTAAGCTTGTTTTTCATGCATGCTAGTGTCCTTCGGGCCCCAAATAGTGAATGTCTTGGGAGCCCTATTCCTATTAGAAGCATGCACATGTGGTTGATTTCTACGTGATGCATATGGCCTATGAGGAAGTGACCTAGGGAATGCATGTCGTGGATAAGCATATGGCACATGATGAAATGGTGGAGGCATCATATGATATGGTGTATGATGGTAATTGTTCATATGATAGTGATGAGGATGAACATATGCATGTGGAGGAACACGTGCGTGAGTGTGTCTCACTTGGTGTGCACGTGCTCGTGGATGTGGAGCATAAAAATCATCATATTTGTGAACCGATGGAGTAGGATGTGTGTTCCTACGTGGCATAGTATTAGTGTACATAAATGCATGACCCTTCTTTGGAGGTCCACCGAAAGTGGGTTTCTTTCCAAATGGGGGTGTGTACCTAGTGGAAGCACCATTGGTAGAAGAACTACCCATGGGGTGTTTACTCCCACTAGTTGAGGCATCGGAAGTTGGCCTTACAAAGGTGGTGGAAGATTTGGATGAATTTCCCATCTTATACCCCAAGCCAATACGATGATTGACCGGAAGTAAGTCATTTAGGATATTATCCAAATGGTCCTTACCTTTATTGAATTTATTAATTCGGCCTAATGTGGACTCATACTTCTCGGTGAGAGAAAGTATTGAAGTATCCAAAGTGGACACTTGAGTTGTGAGTACACAAACACGAGACTTGAGATTCTCATTCTCAATACTCAAAGCTGAGTTTCGAGAAATCAAATCCGCTATCTCGCGTTCATCCGAATTCTCAATGTGAACATGCTCAAGTTGAGATTTGAGATTTACAATCTCATTTCTCAAACCTCAACAACGGTGTCGTTGTTGATGATGATAGGCTTAAGTGAGGTTTGGAGACTAGTTAGCTCATCTTTAATCTTAGTATACCTATTTAGTAGTTTAGAATACTTAGACCAAATTTGCTCGTTAGCTAATCTAAGGTCATCCATCGTTACCTCATCGCCTTCATCCTCGCTTTCATCGGAGGAGGACTCTTGATCATTTTACTCTCTAGCCATGAAGCACATTTTACTCTCGGAGAATGTGCCGACAAGTCCTTTCTTGTACCCTTTCTTGTACTTTCGAGACTTGTCGAACTTTGGCGCCTTCCATTTCTCCTTTTGTTTGTTTTGAGGACAATCTGTTTTGATGTGTCCTGGCTTGTTGCATTTAAAACACAAAGGAGCGGAGACGTTAGTAGAACTAAATTTAGATTTGTTCTTGAAATTACCTTTCCGGAAGAATCGGTTGAACTTCTTTGCCATAAGGGCAATGGATTCTAAGTCCAACCCGTCTTCCGATTCTTCATCATCGGTAGATGTAGATGGAGCGGCCTTGAATGCAATCGTCTTTTTCTTCGGCTCGTCTTGCTTCAAGTACGACTTCATCTTGTCCTGCATCTTTATTTTACTGTCCTTGTGTACCTCATAGGACATCAAGGTACCAATTAGTTGTACGACAGTATACTTATTCATATCGTTATCTTCCTCGATGGCGAAGGTACGCTTTTCCCAACAAGAAGGAAGTCCGTCAATAATCTTTGAGACTTTCTCCTTTTGGGTGTAAGTCTTTCCAAGAGCCTCCAACTCATTGGTAATGTCAACGAAGCGAGCATAGTACTCCTTCATCTTCTCACCCTGTTGCATGTGAAATAATTCGTATTCTTTATTTACAACAGTGAGTTTGGAGTCTCTTACCCTACTCGTTCCTTCATGCAAGATGAGGAGTGAGTTCCAGATTTGATATGCACTCTTACATGTGCATATCTTGTTGAAGTCTTCGGGCTCCAACGCACATTACAAGGCATTCATTGCCTTGGCATTGTTTACCTCCGCGGCGACCTCCGCAGTAGTCCACTTAGCGAAGTCTGGTTCGGCGGGCTCGACATACTCCGTCAACGTAACTCTCCATAGCAGCGGACTCTAGAAAAGGGAGCACAGCCTCGAGTAACTCATTCATGCGCAAAATTCTGAAGTGCTCCGGAGGAACGTTTCCATCCGGCATTTCCAGTACCCATAATTGGCACCGTTGAAGTAAGGAGGCCTAGTTGAGGAGTGTCCTTCCATCACCGAAGAAGCTCCTTCACGGTTCTTGAAGGTGTTATAGTCTGAAGGTGGACGAACTGTCTTGTTGTCATTGGTAGACATAGCTATGAACTTGGCTCTGATACCAAATGTAATGCCCTGATAGCTACTGCACAAGTACTAGAGGGGGGTGAATAGTACTTTAAAAGAATCAAGATAATTATTCCTAATTATTGTACAAACTCGACCAACAATGCAGAATGAAAATGTGACAACAAAGAAAGACAATTGCAAACAAGGCGATGTAACGGGTTCGGATCCACCCAAGTCTCCCCGACTTGTTCCCGGTGATCCTACGTCCCAAACACTCGGATCCCCTCCGGCTACTTGAGTTAGAATCCTCTAACCCAAGTTTGCACTATGAAATTCTTGTAGAAAACCTCTACAAGATCAAATCATACACAAATGAAAACGTGACTCCCACAACACGGGATCACGATCTTCTCTCACAACCGAGAGATAAACTTAATAGCAAAGTAAATGAAATAATAAAACACTTACCAACAAAATCCTATGCCTTGAGTAAGCTTACTGATTTTAGGGCAAGGAAGATTTTGAAGGAGAGAATGTCACCAAACCCTAGCTTCACCAAGATGAACAGCGATCGAATGCTAGGATGGATTTGGTGACTTTGAATCAAGCTCTTGGCTTGAGTGTCTCACAATGAAGAGAATCTCTCTTGAGGAAATAAGGGCTCAAGGAGTTGGAGAGAGATTCTTTGTGAGAAGAGAGAGCTTGGAAATAGGAATTGAATGCTTTCTCTTTGATTCTTTAAAACTCAATAATGGCAGCCTTTTTTGCTAGGTTAGAAGCACTTCAAGATTATATAGGAGTGAGAGAAGAGAGAAGCAAAATCGTGGCATTAAATGCCCAACGGATCTATTTCTGAAGCAGTCTAATCGGTCTAAGAAGGATCACTGACCGACTAGTTTTGCAACTAGTCGGTCGGTGATTCTTCTTGGACCGACTAGAAGGTTGACAGCCAAAGAAGGAGAATTCAGAAGATAGAACTAGTCGGTCCAAGAAGAATTCAGCGATCGATTGGAATTTGTTCTTAGACCGACTAGTTCTCCTTTGATCAGCCTATTGAATTTCAACTGCTTAGTCGGTCAAAGAAGACTTGCCAACCGACTAGTTTGACAACTAGTCGGTCGGTGAGTGTTCTTTGACCGACTAAGCAGTTGAAATTCAATAGGCTGATCAAAGGAGAACTAGTCGGTCTAAGAACAAATTCCAATCGACTAGTTTCACAACTAGTCGGTCGATGGATGTTCTTGGACCGACTAACTAGTCAACAGTAGCTAGGCTGAAAGAATGAAGGTATAACTAGTCGGTCTAAGAAGGATTCCCAACCGACTAGTTTGACAACTAGTCAGTCGGTGAACCTTCTTGGACCGACTAATTGGTCAATAGTGAAGATGCTGAATTGAGCAAGGAAATCTAGTCGGTTCAAGAAGGATTCTTAACCGACTAGATGCCAATCTAGTCGGTTGGTTCTTCTTCTTGAACCAACTAAGATGCACTAGAAGCCGCGAAATGAAACGTAAAGCTTCGGGAAAGTTTCTATGGGCTTCTAAGATAATCCTAGCTCTAAGATATGAGCGTTATGAAGATTATAATGTAAGTCCTACTCAAGGCTTAACATTCTACGAAAAGAAGCTAGAAGACTATAAAATAAGCTAGACGAACCGTCTTCAAAGCTTCAATCCGAATCTCTTGACTTCAATAATGCTCCTTGAGCTTCAACGAAGCTTCAGGCACACGATCACGTGATTTGAGAAGTCTTGAGACGTCGCTTTTGATGAACGTAGAATTTTGGCGACGATCTCCATAACTGCGCTCACAAAGAGTTAGTTCAAGATATTTATGTTTGTTCATCATCAAAACCAAATCCGGGGAATCAATACTCAACAATCTTTACTTTACTCATCACACTTGCATGCATGCCATCATTTACTTTACTTGACGCACTTGCATGACCATTCTTAGTTACATTCCGTAATCTGTTCCATGCTTATGCACTGCTTTTACAACCATTTCTAGAATTGTTGTGACTTACCTATGGTTCCGTTTTGTGGCACTGTCAGACGACGTACAGGTTGAAGAAGAGGCTCCTGAGTTTGAGAAGCCAGTGTTCGATTCAGAGTCTGCCGACTTTTAGACTTTGAGTTCTCTGTGTAACGTACGTTCCTATGTATTTCTATTCTGCTTTACCTTTCATGTATTTGGTGTGTGAGATGTTGTTGTGTACTGTACTTCATATATGGATTGTAATAATTGGACGCTTATTTGAGTATTTAGTACATCTCTGCATCATATGCTATATTGTTTTTACTGGTTACTGCAGGACCTGCAAGTGTATCCAAATAGTAATGGCCCCTGAGAGCGGGTCGTTACACACACTTGCCTCCCATGTTTTTTGCACTTTAAGCTATGAATTTTCTCTTTTACCATCATATGACCCACACCCACACCCATTTCTCTCTCCTTTGTAGCTGTGTGCGGGTCCCATAGCATATGCGTGTGTTTTTCTTAAGTCCACGTGAACTATGTGCATGTGTTTCTATTATACATTTGAGGGATGCGATATGATGTTTGTCCTACCAAGACAAATCCATGTGGCCCACTTTGTCCTATGTGGCAAAGGGAGAGGGGTGCCACATCAACCCCCACACGTGGGTGCCATCTCACCCACAAAGACAAAGCCCCACAAGTCCCACTATTTACATAGTTGCCATTGCCCTTTCATGGACCCACGGAGAACCCTAAAAACCCTCTCTTCCCCATATTACTGGTTTGCAATTGGTCTTTTTCCACTTAGCCCCACACTTTTTTGCACTTTAACCACTGCTTTTCCCCTTTTACCCCTAATTGATACCCCGACACCACCCACACTTCTCTCTTCTTTGAAGCAATCGGTTGATAAAGATGTGATCTATATTTGGTCACCTCATCATGGGGGCCCACTTGTGGGTGGGTGGGGAGTTGGGTGTGGTTTGTGGTGTTGGTGTGGAGCACCTAAAGAAAAGCCCCACATTCCCATGAATTACATGCTTAGCATTGCCAAAAAAACCTCTATCTCCCACATATTTTACGGATATGCCGTTGGGAAATATGCACTTTGCCCCCAAACATTTTTTTGCAATTTAGCCATTGCTTTTCTCTCTTTTACCCTGACGATACACACACCCACACTTTTCACTCCTTTTCGGTTGCACACGTGCACCACATCATCTGGTGTGATTTTTTTCTTGTTTACTCTGTGCACGGGTTATTTCTAGTGGATGAATATGCAATATCATTAAAATTTAAGTAAATATCTGCAAAAGGCTCTTTTGTTTTTCACTTCTTTTCACGGGCATTGCACGTGTTCTGTATGCTAGTATTGCATGTGTTCTGTTCCGCTTGGAGCAATCCCATTTAAAGAATAGAATTGCTATTTGCACAGACCCTTTTGCTGAGTTCACAGACCACTTATTTACAAGTTTGCCATTAAAAAAATTTGCAGCCGCCGAGGACCCCTAGGCCGCCCCCGCCTCCCTTTGGTGGGCGAAGAAGCGGAGAAATATAATGATAATAACCAACATTTATCTATCTTCATTTTCTCCAAAGATAAAATGAACAGTTTCTTTTTCTTTATAAAGGGAAATCTGTTGCAAATTTTTTTGTTGATCTTGCAACATTTCATCGTTTTTTGCCTTCTGGAATTGAAAATCGATCTGGGCATTAATTTCAGCTGTCGAAATCACATCATGGAGTTGATTCCATTGGTCTGCGGTCATGTTTTGGTGGAAAGTTTTGATTTTGATGGTAACTGATCCATTATTATCTAATTTTGGCATCAGTTTTCATTGGTTCTATTAGATTTACATGGTTTTTTTGCGAAGAAGACATTTTTGTGATATTATATGTGATCTCTGTCAGTGAAGGAAGGTGTGGACGGTGAGAGGGTCCTCGACGGCGACGGTGAAGAAAGAGAACGACAACACGAAATGGGAGGGGACGTTGAACTCAACAAATTTTTTCAATGGCAAACTTGTAAATATGTGGCCTATGAACTCAACAAAAGAGGTATGCAAAAAGCAATTCCCTTAAAAAGAACTGCTTAAGCATTAGGTCAAGCCTAAAGAAGAATATTTCGGTTCATGGGAGCGATACTTGTCGCCGCCTCCATCTCTCTAAGAAAAACCCTAGATTTCTAATTCTCAGCTCAGAGCCTGCACATCCCCTCTCAAAATTCCCAGCAATCGACGAAAAAAGTCTATACTGCATAGGAGCCTTCGGCCGCATTCTAACCCTAGATCTCATTCGCAATCTAGTTATCAGCGCGAAGCTTTCGGGATCTTTCTTTCGGGCGATCGAGGACGGTGCCGTTTCGGTCTGGTGCGTCTTTTCTTCTTGTTTCCTTTTGATCTGATGTTTTTCGGTACTTCTGCAGTTATTTGTGGTTTGAATTTGTCGGTGGGTTTGATTTTTCCTGTTGTAGTAGATTTAGGTCATTAGCTGGAGTTTGATGGTAAGAGTCACTGTTTTTTGGTCTGTTGAACTTTTAGGATTTCATTATTGATTGATTTAAGTAGCTGGAGGGGGTTTGGCTGATTCAAGTGGATGGAAGTGGAGCTTTTTTACTTTCCCCCCCAAATTGGTTGTTCATGTTTTGATCTCTGCGAGCTCGATTACTGTTTTTGGGACTTAAATTTCTAGTTTTCGGTTGTAATTTTGCTTATTGATACATTTAGGAATTAATTGACGGGTTTTGGTTGCATTAACTGCATATAACTGAAAAGGAGAGGGACGTGTGAATATTTAGTTTGATTTACATTGTTTGAATAGAATTTTTGTTTCGATGCTAATTTGTATTCATCATGCAAATTGTTTCTACTTTCTAGTGTGTTGAGTATTTGTTATGAACATTTTGCTTTATCTTTCTATGTTGTATTAACATAATAGCCTCATCCATGTTACTCTTGCAGGTTGTTTCATTCTGCTTTATCTTTGCTAGTCTGTTGTAAAGCTAAATCGAATGGCAACATATTTGGATAAGTCATTGGATGATCTGATTAAGAACAGAACTTCTGGTGTGAGAGGGAGAGGGCAAGGCCGAGGGCGGGGCCGTGGATGGGCCCGTGGACGAGGCGGGGCCACTCGTGGGAGGGGAAGTGGGATGGCTCGTCAAGGGCCTCTTGGAGTTTATGCTCCACCAAATCCATACAAGATTGCCAAGGCAAGCCCGAAAACTATTGCTGTTTTTTGAATGTATTCAAGAATCTGAATTAGTGTAGAAATCCACTAACGGAGGGATGATGTATAAGCTATTTACCTTTTGAGAGGCTCCACCCATAAATATGAGATCTTGCATATGGTGCTTATACATTGCTAAAGGCGGGTAAATGCTGGAATTTCAAGGTGTTCTGTTGCTAAACGCGGAATTCGTCATTGCTGGCCTTCATTTATTATCCTTATGCTAGTTCATGGAGTATGTTTGCTGAGAAGCTTACCGGGTCATATTCGGAACTGGAGCTCTCATCAATTGCATATCGTCAGCATATGTGTAATGGGTGGAATTCTCGACTTCCTTTTGTTATCTGTATGCCTTATTAACACATGATATAGGCTTATTTTGATCCTAAAGCATATTAGATCAGTAGCACTTGCAGTGTTGTAGGAAAATTTAGTTTGCCCAGATTTGCTGATCCCTAATTGTCTCTTCAAGTCGCTGGATTGATCGGTACCATTGTTCTATGCTAACAAATTCTTCTTCCACTCTGAATCTTTGTCACATATTTCATCAGTCTTTTAGCAAAGCAAAGGATATGATATGGAGACATGATTTATTCAGTGAAAGCATGAAAGCTGCTGGTCTTACTGGGGTTGAAACTGGTACAAAATTGTACATTTCAAATTTGGATTATGGGGTATCCAATGAAGATATAAAGGTAAAGTGGTACAATACTTTTGGCTGCCTTATATTCTCCTTTATTGAGTTCTATGAGTAATATGTTCCTCTATGGTTTTAGGAGCTGTTTTCGGAGATTGGTCCACTTAAGCGGTGTGCAGTTCACTATGATAGAAATGGTCGCCCTAGCGTGAGCTTCCTATTCTCTGTCTTTGACACACATCGATATCAAGTTTTTTGCCATTTTTTGAGCAAATACTTGAACGATTCATAAGTTATTGTAGCATTCACTTGACTGCATATGCGCTGTATAGGATTGAACCTAAGATAAACAGCTTTGGCAGCATTTAATAAGTAATAATTGAACCTGAACTGTTAAAGTGTTTTTCCCATGTGAGTCCATTTGGTTGCTTTAACTGTTTGATATCAACTCTATATTAATATTAATCAATTGTTCAGCAAGAAGGTTAAATTATGGTTCCAGCATATACCTTTTTCCGTTTTACATTGGTGCTGTCTTGCACATTTTTTGTGGGCAGTTCTATTTATTTCACATTCCCTGTGCAACTGGCTTGAGTGATTATCTTTTTAAACATTCCTTTTTACTCTCTTGTTGTTAAGTGTCTTTGAATTTAGCCTTTGAATAATAAAGTGTGTTTAAACTTCTCGACTTCTATGTTCAATTCATTGTGTCCAGTATGTGTGGTCATTGCATACAATGCCACCAGTTAAGTGCTTTTTAAACACTACTGAAGTTTGGGTACAAAGTATTTTGATGCGGTCGTCTACAAGAGGAGGCACCAAAGATCGGGCACGTAGCGTGGAGCGGGCACGAGCCGGGATTAGAGCTATCCACTTTATCTTCTTTAGCTTATTATTTGCTTTGTAGCATCTTAGTCATTGCTTAAGTCACGGTGTGTGCGCTTAGCAATGATTAGATGAATCCTATAAATACCCCAAAACCCTAGTTGTTCATTATCGAAGAATTTAGATTTAATTGCCGTGACGGCTAGGGTTAGTGGGGGATTGGACTTGATCCTATAATTCAAGTTAGGGAGTGATCTCTCCAGAAAAAGATCAAATCTATGTCATTGTTCTTCGTATCTCAATAGAAATTCCACTCTTTTCCATTTTTTCCACTTTTAATTTCTGCCCTAAATATGATTTGACCCCCAAATTGTATCAAATTGGTATCAGAGCTCTCGATTCTATGGCGAGCACACGAGCGATTGCGACGAAAACTCTGGAGGAGCGACTGGATGCGGAGATCTCGGGGTTGCAGAAGGAGATGACGGATATGAGGGAAGAAATCAAGGCGGGTTTGAGCGCAACCATGGATGAGAAGTTGAATCGGATCTCGGAGCGTCATTCGCGCGAGATGAAGGATGGGTTTGTCGAGGTAGCGAGGATGCTTCAACAACCACAGTTTTTGCAGCGAGATCCAGATCCGCAATCGTCGGGTACCTTAGATCTGATCTCACGGACAAACCCTGGAAACGGCGACGAAGGAGGAGTATTTCCCTCGCGGGAGGGCGATCCGAGGTAACCGGGAGACGGGCGGACCCTTCAAAAGGCTGCCGGTGGTCGGCCGCCCCCAACTGGGGGCGGCGAAGGCGGGCGGCCCCGAAACGGGGCCGCCAGAGGGCAACCGCCCCCTGTGGGGGGCGGCGAACAGCAGCGGGCCCATCCGGGCCCGCTGGGGTCTTTCCGCCCCCCCGGGGGGCAGCGATGGATGGCGCCCCCAGGCGGGGGGCGCGGGGCGCGGGGGGCTTTCCGCCCCCAGTTGGGGGCGGAATGATGGGGCGGGCCCTCCTAGGGCCCGCCGATGGAGACCCGCCCCCGGTTGGGGGAGGGGGAGGGGGAGGGTGGACGGCCCACTTGGGGCCCGCAGGAGGTTTTCCCCCTCCTTTTGGGGGCGTCGGAGCAGGATGGCTACGTGGAGGACCCCGGAGGGAGCATGTGGACGAGTGGGACGATGTAGGAGCACTCGTCAATGAGAGGGCCAGGGAAGGTGTGGGACAGTGGAGGGCCGATGATCATACTTACCAGAGGTGGCAGGTAGACAGGGGAGGACCACTACGAGGAGATACAGCCCCAGATATGAGAAAGCTGAAGGCACCACTGTTCGAGGGAAAGGACCCCGATGGATGGATCTACCAGGTAGAGAGGTACTTTGAGGTCATGAGCTTCGCTGAAGCAGAGAGGTTGAGGGCGGTGGCACTGAATTTCGAAGGGGAAGCCCTGGTGTGGTACCGGTGGACCCAGAAGCAGAGACTGATACAGACTTGGAGGGAGCTGACAGAGTGCCTGATGGAGAGGTTCCAGGAGACCCACGAGGGCGGGCTGTTTGAGCAGTTGTACACCTTGAGACAGGAGGGGACCGTGCGTGACTACATCTCGAGGTTCGAGACCCTCTCGAGTCGAGTGGAGGGGGTGTCAGCGGAATCGATGGAGGGGAACTTTTTGAAGGGGTTGAAGCCATCCGTGAGAGCAGAGGTAGGAGTACATGACCCTCAGGGGTTGGCAGCCATGATGCGATTAGCCAGGAGGGTGGATGACAGGCAGACTCAGGAGAGAAGGTCTAGAGGAGTGTGGGGCGGGGTTGAGGCACGCAACCCAGTGCCGCCAGCAGTACCTAGGGTCACGACCGGGACCACGGCTGCGGAGACCAGACCTGGAGGGCAGACCCGTCGGATGACCGAGGCAGAGATGAGGGAGCGCAGGGCCAAGGGGCTGTGCTTCAAGTGCGAGGAGCGGTTCACCCCGGGGCATCGGTGTGCAGGGCGAGCCATGCAGTTGGAGGTGGCGGCTGAGGAGGAAGAAGAGGGAGATACTACCATCATACTCGATGGGGAGGAGGCTGTGGCGGAACAACACCAGCACTTAGACGTCGTGGATGTTTCTCTTAGCTTCGTGGTGGGATTTACTCCTTATCACACCATGAAGCTGGTGGGCAGGTTGGCAGACCAGGAGGTGACGGTATTGATAGACAGTGGGGCGACTCACAACTTCATCTCCAGGAAGTTGGTGGAGCAGATGAGGCTAGAGGTGAGTGAGACAGCCACCTTTGGGGTGATTTTGGGCACCGGCCAGAGGGAGGAGAGCAGGGGTGTCTGCAGGGCTGTGATTCTGGCAGTGCAGGGAGCTCAGGTGGTGGTAGATTGTTACCCCCTGGAGCTGGGAAAGGTTGACTTGGTATTGGGGATGCAGTGGCTACATACATTAGGCGACACCAAGTTCAACTGGAAGATGCTTAGGATGGAGTATCGGGAGAACGGAAGGACTGTGATTTTGCTAGGGGACCCCAGTCTGTGTTGTCACGCAGCGTCCTTGAAGTCCTTGGCTCGGGCAGTGTCGGTAGGAGGAGAGGCATATTTTGTGTCCTATTAGGAGTTTGGGGCAGAGGCACAGGAACAGAGGGCACCACCAGAGGTGGAGTTGTTGGACAGCTATGGGCACGTCTTTCAGATGCCGCAGGGACTCCCATCGCAGAGGGACCACGAGCACGCCATCGTGCTATGGGAGGGAGCAGCGCCCGTCAGTGTCCGGCCATACATGTACCCGCATGTCCAAAAGGATGAGATCGAGCGATTGATCAGGGAGATGCTACAGGTGAGAGTGATTAGGCCGAGTGTTAGCCCGTTCTCTAGCCCGGTGCTCTTGGTGAAGAAAAAAGACGGTAGCTGGAGGTTTTGTGTAGACTACCGTGCCCTCAACAAGGAGACGGTGGCAGACCGCTTTCCTATACCGGTGATAGATGAGTTGTTAGATGAATTACATGGGGCATCGATCTTTTCGAAGATTGATCTGAAGTCGGGTTATCAGATCCGGATGAAGGCAGAAGACGTACAGAAGACTACTTTCAGGACTCATGTGCATTATGAGTTCCTCGTCATGCCCTTTGGGTTGACGAATGCGCCTGCTACATTTCAGTCGTTGATGAACAAGATATTCCAGCTTTACCTACGACAGTTTGTCTCAGTGTTCTTGGACGACATTGTGGTGTACAGCCGGACAGTGGAGGAGCACGTGCGAGACTTGGAGACGGTGTTACAGGAGCTACAGGCCCACCAGCTGTATGCCAATAGGAAGAAGTGCACGTTCGCCCAGGCGAAAGTGGAATACTTGGGGCATGTGGTCTCAGCAGCAGGGGTGGCAGCTGATAGGAGCAAGATAGAGGCCATGCTAGATTGGCCGCGGTCAACTACACTGAGGGCATTGCGGGGATTTTTGGGCTTGACGGGGTACTACCACAAGTTCGTGCAGGGCTATAGTACCATTGCCTGGCCTCTGACTGAGCAGTTGAAGAAGGATGGGTTTCAGTGGACCGAGGAGGCGACTGCGGCGTTTGAGGCACTGAAGGGGGCGATGATGACCGTTCCGGTACTGGCTCTTCCTGATTTTAGCAGACCTTTTGTGGTAGAGACTGATGCTTCGGGATACGGACTGGGAGCAGTACTGAGCAAGATCAGCGACCCGTGGCTTACTTCAGTTAGATTTTGTCATCACGGACGAGGCAGAAGTCCGTGTATGAGAGGGAGCTGATGGCGATTGCCTTGTCGATTCAGAAGTGGCGTCCGTACCTGCTGGGGCGGCCATTTATTGTGCGCACGGATCAGAGGTCCTTGAAATATTTGCTAGAGCAGAGATTGGTGGCGGCAGACTATCAGAAGTGGTTATCTAAGCTTGTGGACTACAAGTTTGAGATACATTATCGGCCCGGGTTGGAGAACAAGGCTGCGGATGCACTATCACGGCGGGAGGAGGTTACGTCCTTGGCAGCCTTGTCAGTACCACTGCTAGCGGATTGGGAGCCTTTATGGAGGGAGGTAGAGGCCGACGAGGAGTTGTCTAGAGTCCGAGAGGATTTGGTTCAGGGGATGGCTGAGCACCCAGGCTACTCGGTAGAGGGACGACTGTTGTTGTATCGGGGAAGGTTGGTGATACCGCGGGGGTTCAGTGCACATTCCGTTGATTTTTCAGGAATTCCATGGGAGTGCAACAGGGGGGGCATTCTGGCGTCCAGCAGACGTACATGAGGATGTCTAGGGAGCTGTACGGGAGGGGAATGAAGAAGGATATCGCGGAGATGGTAGCCCGTTGTGACGTCTGCCAGTGTCACAAATACTTGGCCATGGCACCAGCATGGCTGCCGCAACCCTTAGCTCTTCCTGAGCAGGTCTGGGAGGGGATCCGTATGGATTTTGTGGAGGGGCTACCCAAGTCGGAAGGATACTTGGTGATTTTGGTGGTGGTAGACCGACTGAGCAAGTATGGACACTTCATTGGGCTGAAACATCCTTGCTCTGCAATGACAGTGGCCACGACGTTTATGCGGGAGGTGGTGCGTCTACACGGGTTCCCCGAGTCCATAGTATCAGATCGGGACACTGTCTTCATGAGCCAGTTTTGGAGGGAGTTGTTCAGAGTGCAGGGGATCGTTCTGAGGAGGAGCACAGCTTACCACCCCCAGACGGATGGACAGACTGAGGTCGTCAACAGGAGCGTTGAGACCTACCTTCGCTGTTTTGCATCGGATTGCCCTCGAAGTTGGTATCGATGGCTGGCGTGGGCGGAGTATTGGTACAATACTTCCTTCCATTCAGCCGCACAGACGACACCGTTTCGGGTGTTATACGGGAGGGATCCACCAGCGCTGATCCATTATCGCCGAGGGACGACCCCGGTGTCCCAGTTGGATCAGTACCTCGAGGAACGAGAGGGAATTTTGGAGAAGCTGAAGAAGCATTTAACGAGGGCTCAGAAGCTTATGAAAGCCAAGGCGGATGCACATCGTAGAGAGGTGGAGTTTGCAGTAGGGGATCGGGTCTATCTGAAGCTGAGATCGTATCGGCAGAGGTCACTAGCCCGACGCCGTAACGAGAAGCTGGCCGCGCTTTTTTACGGGCCTTTCCAGATAGAGGCGAGGATTGGGCCCGTGGCGTATAGACTGTCGTTGCCCCCAGGATCTGCCTTACACCCAGTTTTTCACGTCTCTCAGTTACGACGAGCGGTTGGAGCGCAGACACCAGTGGCCACTCTGCCATCGACACTGACAGCTGACTCGGAGGTGATGATGGCGCCCCAGGATATTCTGCAGGTACGACACACTGAGGGGGGCGGTCGGGAGGTGCTGGTAAGATGGTTGGGTTTGCCTGACCACGAGGCTACTTGGGAGCGGGAGGATACCATCATGGCTCAGTTTCCAGACTACAACCTTGAGGACAAGGTTCGTTTTTTGGGGGGAGTAATGATGCGGTCGTCTACAAGAGGAGGCACCAGAGATCGGGCACGTAGCGTGGAGCGGGCACGAGCCGGGATTAGAGCTATCCACTTTATCTTCTTTAGCTTAGTATTTGCTTTGTAGCATCTTAGTCGTTGCTTAAGTCACGGTGTGCGCGCTTAGCAATGATTAGATGAGTCCTATAAATACCCCCAAAACCCCAGTTGTTCATTATCGAAGAATTGAGATTTAATTGCCGTGACGGCTAGGGTTAGTGGGGGATTAGACTTGATCCTATAATTCAAGTTAGGGAGTGATTTCTCCAGAAAAAGATCAAATCTATCTCATTGTTCTTCGTATCTCAATAGAAATTCCACTCTTTTCCATTTTTTCCACTTTTAATTTCAGCCCTAAATACGATTTGACCCCCAAATCGTATCATATTTATTTGATTTTCTAACTTTTCTAACGTTTATTTGGTTACCTATTATATAATTGAGGGATGTTTTTGAATGGGTTTGATGACTACTACAAAAGGGTTGGTAGAAAGATGGTTGTGATTTAATTTTAGGAATTAGGACGAGAGTTTGTTAAAAAGTTTGGAGGAAAAATCCCAAAATATTGCGGGGAACTGAATATGGAGGGAACTAAATTTTGGGGTGTTAAAATTTAAAATTTTGGTGGGAACTTAATTCTAAATATAACTAAATTGGGAAGAACTAAATCTTGAGGGAACTAATTTTTGATGGGACTAAAATTTTTGGGGAGTTAAAATTTAAATTTTTGGGAGAACTAGATCTGGAGGTAATTAATTGTTGGGGGAACTAAATCTGGAGGGTTTGAGATAACTAAAATTTTTATGGGGAACTACATTCTCTGGGGGAGCTAAAAATTAGTTTGAATGTGGTTATATTTTTTGTTGGGGGAATATTTTGATCGAGGTTGCAAATTATTATTATTATTATTTTTTGGGTGGGGGGGATTTTGAATGGCTTGAAATTTTCGGGGGAATATCATGAATGCCCAGTGACCTATGGTCACGGGTTATAACTAGTCTACTCACATAATACATATTTTCATTTTCTATGATGTGTTGAGAATCAATATGTAGAAACGAATTGAAGATTATCAGGTACTCATGGTTCACTTAATGTCAAACACACAATTCATCGTTTAAGATTGGCATGTTTACTGTAAACTATCCTTGACCTCAGCTGTGAAGTCCCTCTTAGAATCCAACTCAATTATAAAAAATAACTTGAATGAACACAAATTGCATGTGCAGATGCTCAGGGAAAGTGCTTGCTTGCAAGTTGCAACCCCATATCCCTATGCCTCATTTTGTTTGCATTCTGTTCTGTAAAGCTCTTTAGCTTATTCTTGATTTTCTGCTTTTTACAATAAATGCTTTAGTTCTTAAAAACTTTTTGTCTTCAATGAATAGACAAGAAAATTAGTCGTGTGCTACTGAGTTGAAGTTGAAGATTGAAGATTATTGTGTATTGCTCCTTTTCTTTTCACTGGTAACTGGGGAAAAGATTTCATCTGGGGGAAAATAATATTGTATGATTTCATGCGTCGTTGGGTAATAAGGAACGCCAGTTACTATCTTGTTACATTGGTGTTTACTCTAGTGGAACTGTCCTCGGAAGTCATTATAATCCTATGTTGCCGAGCACTCAATTATGTTTGTGTTTATAGTATGCAAGGCAAGTGCTCTTCCTCCTCTACATTGTTGTTGAATTACTATACAATACTAAAAACTGCTGTGTGTAATGCTTCCTTGTGTTTCTTTTTCATGCAGTATATGTTTGTATTCATGTTTTATAATAGCTATACTTTTGGCAGGGTTCGGCAGAAGTGGTCTTCACTAGGAGAAGTGATGCATTGGCTGCGTTAAAACGTTATAACAATGTTCAGTTGGATGGAAAGGCTATGAAAATAGAAGTGGTTGGCATGAATTTAGGCTTGCCAGTTACCCCAAGAGTTAACGTAGTTGGCAGCACAAATGGAAGAGGAATGAGGACAGTAGTCATGACGTATGCAGTTTTCTCCCACTAGTTATTATCTGGGTTTCTTTCATCTCCTTTATAATTTTGATATTCACCCTTTTAAATATACAACTGTTGATAGTGGGATGTGCTTGGTGAAATATAGAATACTTGGTAAGATTGGGTTGTTCCTGAATGCTCTTTATCTTCATGTTAACATGTATTTGTTGACATATGCAACCTAGAATTTGATGGAAGTTGTGTACAAAACTACGGAACATGCTTATGTCATGCGTGTCTAATAAACATGGACAAGGGTTTGGAATTTAAATATTATACATATATAACTAAATGAAATGTCTTGAACAAAAATATAATTAGTTTACCAAATTATGTACCCAAGTATGTAACAATATAATATAGGAAACAACTGAACTTACCTTTTCTTGCTTCCTTCATAGACGTGGCTGGATCCACTATGACCGACTACAGTGAGATGTAACAGTCATGCCACCAGGGCAACTAAAATAAGGAAATAAAAGATGGATAATTTTACGTATATGAAAGATGAGCCTTGTGTTGCTATAACAAAAACAACATCAGTAATAATGTAGTTGGACGCCTCTGGTGCTTTAGTGCGTCCGGATTCCAGATGAATCGAGTCTAAGTTTATCTATATAACAGAACTTGCAGTTGGGTTTAGATTTGGACACAATTTATGAGAACCATCTGGGCCGCGTAGATGTTTGCACTTTATAATCTTAGCCGACCACAATAACTTCACAACACTGGTATTTTGGTTTTGAGTCAACTGGATCCATTCCAACATCTACTTTCAGTGATTCTGTCATGCAACTTTGCTGTCTTTATTCATCAAATCTTTGAGGTGTCCAAACCTAAGTACAACACTTCGCTTTCGTACTTATGAGCCACTGTAGACTTTGGTGAAATGCTGTAATTCTTTTCTTCTTTTACTTGTGAACCTGATATGTTATTTTCATTTCTTATCCTGTTTCGGGAATATATAAACCCAGATCTATATCGATTGCATTTAAGCTGGTCTGCGAGTATTGAATTCTTGGTTAGGGCGTTATATTTCTATTCGGTCCAAGAATGGGGTTTGCTTGCTATATATGTTACTTTTAAAACATTAACATTAGATATTATTTTACATTTGATGCAGGTGAGGCACTTCGTTAATATAACGATCTATTGCATTCACATACTTTTTGGGCATGTGCAATGCATGCATGCAATCTTAACAAAAACAGTACAATGTCAACAACACCAACAAGTACATATTCTAGATATTTTTATTATGGCCAGTTGTAAACATATGACTATTAATCCAGACTTCCTCTTATCATTTAGTCCATGGTATGATGATATTGAAAAATAAAAAGTAAATGACTATTGATCAGTAAACTAATCTTAATTAACTAATCTTAATTAAATATGGATTTTGCACAGCAAAACTACTAAATAATAATGGTAAGAATCTCATTAGTAAAATTAATTTACAAAGATTTTAATTCAATGATTTTCTAATCGTAAATGATATATAATTAGTTAATAAATATAATATTTTGTAGTAAAGATAATTAAAATAATTTTTAATTAGGAATTAAACTGGTTTTCTAAGCAACTGTTTGACTGTGCTGCATAAATTTTATAAAGCTGAAGATTTATACTCTATCTCAGTTACTAATTCTCATATAATACATATTAAATATATAAGTAGATTCTTCTCGAAGTCTCAAGTCAAATGCGTCTTATTTCAGCTTGAGCAGAGTTCTATATTGGGAAATAGAGCCAAAATCTACTTGTTGCACATAAATCTCAGAGTATGATCTTTTTATTGAATGGGTTGCTTTTGTGGATGCAAGGGTATTAATTGGAAAACACTGTCACAGTCTCAAAATTCAAAACACGTTCTTTTTGTAGCAGTGCATAAATATAGGTGTATGTATGCTTGTTTCGATAAAAGTTTGAATTAGTTGTGTAGTTCTTTCCAGTATGTAGTACTTTTTAGATTTGGTTGGTGTTGAACTGTATCGAGCTATTACGATAAAGAAATTCATCCATAGTGGTGGAGAATACTGTAGAAGAATATTTTTATGAGACACACAGATAAACACCAGTACGTAAGAATTCTTCTCTCCTTTTGAATTCTTCACATATAAATATATGAAATAATCTTGTAAGAACGGCGACAGTGTCGGCAATTGTTTAAAGCCCATTCTTTATTCAGAATAATAACCAAGGTAATGTATACCGATTCGATCAAGGTGATATATACTGAGACAGTTAATATATCAGTTCTCTTTGATGGGTTGGCCACAGATCAATTGTACACAAACTAAAGCCTGCAAATATATACCATTATATTGAAGTGATATCATCACTTCAAAAAACACTTGATTCTGAATCAATTTTATTAATACTACGGGATAATTAATATGTTAATGTTTGAATACATGAACATAGATGTGTACATGGTATTACCTACAGTGAATTAGCCATGTTGCAGTGTCAGTTTTTGGTGCCATCTTATGGAACTTGAAAATTAGCCATGTTGCGCAGGGTCTGTAGGTTCTAGATAAAAGTCCGGCTGGACGTTATTACATGATGGTATTTTATTTTGGATATGGAACAGTTCAATGCATTTTTTAACAATTTGATTACTTCAGAAATTATGAGATGATGCAAAATCAAATTCAACAACACAAATATGTTCCCTGTCCAAGCTGATCTTTCTTCATGATCATGAGAAATAGTTTGACCAGAAGATTTGGGTCTAGGGCATCACGAGTAGCAAGGAATAGCCACTATCAAGGATGTGCAGATTCTTGAGTATTAATGACTGCCTATACTTTAGCATCCATTTATTTCCTAAAAGGAGAAGAAGACACAACCTTGTGTAATATTATAGTAATATACTGGTTTTTAGAAGCTTTTTGTAGATGGCAACATTGGCTAATACCTTTCCACACTTGAACCGATGCATGTGAACTGAGCGACTGCAGTTTCTTGCTCCTGTTTTCTGTAGTTTTGCAATTGATGAAGATATTTGTTCCATCAGATTGTGTATCTTTTTTGTACAATAAAGCATTTGTTATATGTTGCATGGTTTTGTACTTAATTTCCATCAACATAACCCATTTCCAATTACTTGATTTTTTACTCTTTTTCGTCCTTTTCTTTTGTGCTGTCTTATTGTGACAGATTATTTTACTGTTATTTCATGTTAACATCATGTAACATTATGCAACATGCTTTTCTGATAGTTCAAATTATTCCAGGCCGGAGTTTGGTCGTGGGGGTACAAGGTCTGACAATCGCGCATCAGGGTGAGTTCATATACATTGGTTTACTTCCAAAAATTTCTCACACTTTTTCCTTAGATGCAGATGTTTCCCTTCATCTCGGTTACTATCTACAAAATCAATATTTGTAAACCTATCTTGAGTTATTTTCTTTTTTTAAGATCACCGGAAGTTTCTTGCCATGCGTTTGTGCATTTTATTTGATGTATTAGTTATGTTGACAAACAAGCTATCATAAGTCCATCTTCATGGCACACAAAGATCCTCGTTTTAAATTCTTTCTTCATATAATGTAAGCTCTTTCCTCACTAGTCTCACTTATTCAATTAGCTTCTCTCATTTGAAAGTTTCTTTTAAGGACATCATTAACTAAGCATCAGTTTGAGTCCGTCTACCAGTCCAAGGTAGGGTAGTCAGTCTAGCAGTCCAAAAAGCAGTATATCATTCCGGGTCTAATCCTTCTAATCCTATCAGGTGCTGGTCAAGTCTTCCATATTTTTTAAAGAGGAGTTTTTTGTATTCATGGTATGAAATGAGTTATAATCTATGTGCCGTTTTTAGTATTTGTTTTTTTGCAGTTGATCATTGCATGGTTCTTCAATCATTATTGCTTTTGGTGTTCTTTGCAGTTGATCATTACATGGTTCTGTTTTTCCATTCACATATTTTTGAGCATTCATTTGAAACTATGGTGCATCATGCTGTCGCAATCTTCAAGGGCAATAATAGTATGATATGTAAAAAATTTCTTTATATGACACAGGGATATACTGTTTGCTCCTATTTTGGACAATATAAACCGTTCATGTTAATCTCCAGGCCTTCAACCATAGCTACACTAAAAATCTTGTGATTTTACATGCTTTTTACCCATGGATCTACAGGGAAAATCTTTCATTATTTAAAAACCATTAAATTTCCAGCCACTCGGTGTAGAGGCAAACGCCATGAACATCAGAAGATTTTTTATTTTTAAAATTATTTTATCTTATGTTTTTGGTTTAACTGTGTTTTAAGAGATGGAGATAAACAAAGGGAAGACTGAACTTTATCTCTTCAGGAGGAAATTTCCTTCTATGATATACAGTATTGTTCACATCTTTTAATGCCTTCCACACTTTACATTCCAATTATACAAGATCTGCATTTTCCAGAGGGTGGATATTAAACTATGATTTTATCTTTTGCAATTGAATAGACAATTCTTGCCATCAAAGGGATTTTATTGCCCCATTAAGGTAGGTCAGTTGAGGAACAAACTGGAAGACTACTCATCTTAAACCAATAAAACTACTTACTTTATCAGTTTTGTGCCATGTTTTTTGCTCTAACATGTACTCTTTATGTCTTAAATTACTAATATTTCAAAAAGTAATACAAGTTATATTGAAAAGGGAAGCATTGGGTTTAAAAACAGAAAGGAAGTGCATGGTATAAGTGATCGGTTCTTCCTGGTCAATGGCAGATAATTTTGAGTTAAATTCCAACATCTTTGTTTGTCAAAATCTGTTTTTTACGTTTGTATGCTGCAATTAAATTTGTGGATGTAGTTGGTGGTCTACATCGAAAGTGTAGGCATTGACATCACACTACAATAACCTTCTTATGTATATTCCTTGTCAATGTTCTTGGTGCCACAGCACCAAATTTTTTTCCAATGTGATGAGAAAAGGAAGTTGAAGGACAAGTTGGTTGATGGCATGACAAAAGAATCACTTTCGAATATCGATGAGGCTAGAGTTTGCTATGGTGAACAAATGAGGGAAAAATCAAATTTCGTGGATTAGGCATGTTCTACGCAGTGCACCGATTAGGAAAAGTGATAAGATCATGGTTAATGGATCAACAAGGATTAGAGGGAGGCCTAAATGAAATGGAGGCAGTGAAGAAAGATATATTAGCCCTTGATTTAGCCAAGTTGATGACCCTTTGTAGAGCTAATGGAAGAACAAGATTTATGTAGCCAACATGAAAATAGGGATATATTTTTTGCTTTTGTTGTAATGGATTATCTTATAGTTGTGCATGGACGAATTAAACAATTTGTGATTCATTTACACTCTTTACTATCATTTATCAATTCAGGGATATGTTAGGTTAATCTAAAGTAGTTCTGAGTCCTAACATTTAAAGAATTATATTATTCAAAAGAGAAGTATTGGGTTTAATAATAGAAAGAACATGGTAAAATGATCGGTTCTTTCCAAGGTTTTTAATTTGGATATTGGTATCATATCGGATTGCTAATTTTCATATCATATATCGGATATCGGATATCAGGGGATACATTGGGGATATGCGTCAATATCAGCTTGCTTATATTGGACAGTATAAATATACAATTATAATATCATAAATATCTATGTTTATTTATACTACCAAAATATTATCAATAGGATCATATAAAGTTACGATAACTGTTATCACTAACATACTGGTATGCACTATTACAAGTCTACAAATTAACAAAATATTAAAATTTAAAATATTGCATGAGTATAAATGAATTAAAAGATTACCAGAAAGAGTGACTTACCTGCCAAATTATTTAACAAGCTCATTCTTCACATGTCTCTTGGACAAATATTTTAGCATATTCCACATTCGATGAAGAACTATCTGAAAAAGATGAATCTGAGATCTATGAACCAGAACACGAAGCTTCCTTCTTAAGCATTTGCTTCTTTTCCTTTCACGTCACTGATGATGATGATGGTGTGATGTCCTTACCTTTCTTTGAAGTCTTTAACCTTTTATTGGCTCTTGGCGTTGGATCAAATTCTCATCGTTTTTTCAACTTGCCACCATGTCAGTCTTTTTAATGGAAGACTTTATCCTCCTCATCCGAAGTAACAGAAGCATCAACTCAACTGATGTTTGGTAAGTCATCCACTCGGTCACCTTACCATGTCATGGAATGAGCATATCGGTGTTTCTGTTCTCAAATTTTCTTTCAGTTGAGCATTGAATTTGACATAGACTATCAGTTGAGCATTTCTTTCAGTCTTTCAATTTATCAGTAATTAATCTATTCATTCTTTTTAGGTAAATTTGATAATGAAAATACAATAACCAATTAACCATCTTGAGAAATGAGTATAGGATGAATGGATGATATAAAAGAAAATTTATTTAAATTTTACCATATCAAAAACACTCCAATTTCTGTCACAACCACTCGAGCGAGTGGTAAATCTAAAAAAAATCCTCATGTCCATCAAATTGGGCGCTGTGCCACCATACAAAAGCCATCAATTAACTAAAAATAAAAAACCAAATTTAAATTCCTTTTAGTTAGTTTAAACTTAAAAATACTAAAAACTACTATAATAGGAAGAGAATAATGGCTATCATACGTCATATGAGGCCTTGTCTCATATCCCCTCTCACATAAAGCAACCAAGTACAACCCCACATGGGCTTGTACTTGGTTGTACTTGGTTGCTTTATGCGAGAGGGAATATGAGGCAAGGTCTCATATGGCGTATGATAGCCATTATTCTCTAATAGGAAATTGATATTATTTTAGCTATACCAGGATCAAGTGAAGGATTTTTTTAGCTTGCCTTTGCACTACTTTCCTACGAAAAGATCTGCTTTGATTTTGATACAAAAGCAGTTGAAAGCTAATTGTCCTGCATTTTAGGATCATGAGCATACATCCTGCACATGCACTCTGTGAAGCCATCTGCAAAG